>JASPKZ010003424.1:1860000-2295000 GCA_030220185.1 Diploptera punctata | reverse complement strand
AGCGGGAAGGCCTAGGTCAAAATGAGAGGATGGCATAATTGAGGATATCAGGGAAAAAAAAAAAGACTGGAAGGAATAAGCGAAAGACAGAAATGTTTGGCGACAGCTCCTTAAAGAAGGCTAAGGGCTACAACGAGTAGCGGAAGCTCAACCTGCAGAAGATGGAAGATAACTTCCGAAAGCGCTCCAGTTAATTTTATATACAATATTTTAACAACGTTGAGGACGACGGTACCTACCAACAGGTACAATTTAATTTTTAACTTTCATCATTAAAAGGAACCGACCCAAGCAAGATAAAAGGATACGATTTGGAATAAAGGACATTTTGAAATTAGGAAATTGGAACGTAAGGGGAATAAATACAAAAGAAGAAGAATTAGAAAGAGAATTAAAGAAAAAAGAAATAAATATAGCAACAATAACAGAAACAAAAAAGAAACTAAAAGGAACAAAGGACTTACAACACTATACTATGTTGTATAGCGGAGTAGAACAGACAACAAGAGCGCAGTGTGGAGTAGCAATTTTAATAGATGAAAAATGGAAGAACAAATTGAATAGCTATGAGTTTATAAATGAAAGAATCCTGATAGCCAGATTTAAAATTGAAAGAGGATATATGATGATAATTGCTGTGTATGCCCCAGAGGAAGGTAAGAAAGAAGAAACAAAAAATTTTATAAAACATTACAAACATTAGTTGATAAATATACAAAAGATCATCATTTAATAATAAGTGGAGACTTAAATGCCAGAGTAGGCAATGTCCCTATACCTAATGTAATAGGAAATAATGGAGAAGTAACAATAAATGATAATGGACAGGATTTGAGACAGTTTTCAGCTTATAATCAATTAAAAATAATGAATACCTATTTCCGAAAAAAGGACATACATAAATATACAAGAAGTGGATATAACTCAAGATCAATAATTGACTATTTAATCGTAAACAACAAGCTAGGAGCCTTGGTAAAAGATGTGAGAGTACATAGAGGCAGCGATATATACTCTGATCACTATCTCGTGATAAGCAAAATAAACATAATAGCTAAATGGCGGAAAAATAACATAAAGAACAAAAGAAACCAAGAAGAAGTATATAAAATATATTTATTACAAGATCAAAGTATTAGACAACATTATGAAAGCAGAATGAATAAATATATATCAGAGATAGCGACGTCAGAAGATATAAATATTGAATGGGAAAATATATCAAATGTAATACATAAAACAGCAAATGAGATATTAGGAAAGAAAATAGAATAAGGAATAGGAAGGGCTTGAGAACTTGGAATGCGAATATACAAAATGCAGTGAATGAAAAACAAAAAGCATATCATACATACTTACGACTGAAAACAGAAGAATCTTATGAAGAATATAAAATGAAAAGGAGAATTGCTAAAAGCATTATAAGAAAATCCATCAGGAGTCATGGGATAAATTTATAAGCTCAGTAGAACATGATATGTATGGAAGACAAGAAATAGGTTATAAATTAGTGAAACATCTAAATCAGACTGAGAAAGATTCTGCCAGATTGAATATAATCCCAGAACAAGAATGGATCCAGCATTATGAAAAACTTTGGAAAAAGGAGGAAATTGAAGGAAAAGAGAACAATGAGGAAGAAATAAAAGTGGAAAATATTGATGTAATAGACATAAATGAATTAGAAATGGCTTTGAAAACCACTAAGAATAGGAAAGCAACAGGATTAGATAATATAAATATGGAATTAATCAAATATAGTGGAATATTGTGTAAACTACGAATACTTCATCTAATTAATATATGTTGGCAGACCTATGGGATTCCAACCACTTGGAAAACAGCAATTGTCAAGAATATATTCAAAAGAGGAGACCGAAGAAATTGCGAGAATTACAGAGGGATTAGCTTAATGAATACTGGCTACAAAATATATACGAAAATAATAAATAATAGATTGAGAAACATAACAGAAGTAATAATAAGTGAAAATCAAAGTGGATTCAGAAAGGGAAGGTCATGTATAGACAATGTCTTTACACTGAAACAACTCATAGAAAAGAGAAGAGAACATAACTTAGAAACTCACATAGGATTTATAGATTTGGATAAGGCCTTCGATCGAGTAAACAGACAAAAATTATGGGAAATATTACGAATGAAAGGATACCCGCTGTGCCTTGTTGAAACAATAAAGACATTATATGAAGACACAAATATAATTATAGATACCGGATTCAAAAGAACAGATGCAATCAAAACAAATACTGGATTACGACAAGGATGTAGTTTATCACCCACTTTGTTTAATATATATATAGACGATATTTTTAATAAATGGAAAGTTTTAGTAAATCCAGGAATAAGAATGGATAATAAAATGTGCATAAATAATCTTTTATTTGCTGACGATGTAATCATAATACAGAAAATGAAGACGACTTACAGAAATCAATGCATGCATTAAATGAAATATGTAAATTATACGATCTAAAAATTTCTGTAAGGAAAACGAAGACCATGGCTTTTAGAGGAAGAGATCCAGTGAGAACCAAAATTATTTTAGAAAATCAAAGTATAGAACAGGTGTCTAGTTTCAAATATTTGGGCTGTGATGTTGGCTACAATGTGGAAAGAGATATTGACTCCAAAATAAATAGATTTCAGACGGTGTGTGGAACAAAACAGAGAACATTCAAAAATAAAATTAGAAAAGAAACCAAGATAAAAATGTATAATGTTATGGCGGTTCCCACAATATTGTATGGATGTGAAACTTGGGCTCCAGTGAAAAGACAGAAGGATAGAATACAGAAGGCAGAGATGCGGTTCCTAAGACAAGTAAAAGGATGTACAAGACTTGATAGAATAAGAAATGAGGATATAAGAGAAGAATTGAAAGTACAGCCTTTATTGGATAAAGTCACGAATTACAGACAGAAATGGATTGATCACATGGATGGAATGAGCAAGGAGAGATATCCATTGTTAGCCAGAAATTATCAAGCAAGAGGAAGGCGTGATGTTGGAAGACCTAGAAGACGTTGGGCTGATGCAATATGAAGTCGGAACGGGCAATTGCCTAATCCCTGGAGTGATGATGATGATGATGATGATGAACTTTCATCATACAAAGGATTGTTATGCCATTTATAATGATGAAGCCTATAATAATAAAATAATGATTTTTATGTTAGTTAATGTGACCAGCATTATGGGCTAGTGGTCCTGGGTTTGATTCCCGGTCAGACCATAGATTTTTTCCTTAAAGGGAATTACTCCTGTCGTTGCCCATGGCCTGGAATTTAGGTTAAGAACTCTTCTGGCGCTTCATTATCCTTTATCATCCATCACATCATCGGGGTAAAATAACTCTGCCTTCCAGGTACCCTGACCTAAGAAATGAATTACTATTCCGGCAATTCCAGGGGAGAAAACTAGAAATGTTATAAAAGGCAACGAAATTTGGAAGTTATTTTAGGAGATTTAATATTAGCCCAGACAGTGATCATAATTACAAACGTGAAGAATGAACACAATCTGTAAAACATGTTTTATTTGATTGTCCTATATTCGAAAGACAACGATTCTGGTTAAACTTACTTTTAAACGATGATGAGGCTTCTGCCTCAATGTATGAAGTGATCTTTAAGAAACAAATTTATTATAAACATTTTATGAAATTCATAACACACATTCATAACAATATGTAGTATTTTGCTAAGCCACTTAAAGACGATTTATGTATTTCATAACACTCATTCAAAACCATACGTTAATATTTCTGTTTTACAATAGGCCTATAGTATAACGTAAGTTACAGTAAGCTATAACCCTAACATACATTTGTGGCAAAATATACTCGTAGTTTCAAAATAGTTGGGCATTTAATAATAATAATAATAATAATAATAATAATAATAATAATAATAATAATAATAATAATAATAATAATAATAATAATAATAATAGTATAATAATAATAATAATAGTAATAATAATAATAATAATAATCTTATTCATTTCCAGGATTAGGTCAATGCGACCTTTTCCGGTCTCAAGTTCATCGTTTCCTTGGCCGTCCCAAAGAACTCTTTTCCATGTGGTTTGTAGGTGTTAATCTTTTTGGGTAATATTGCATTGTCCATTCTGCCTAAATGTTCTTTCCATTGGTATTTGTGCTCTTCTAGTTTATCGACTATTGAAAATATCTCCAGTTCATTTCTTATTGATTCATTTTGTAATTTATCCATGCGTGTACATCCTTTTACGGATCTTACAAAATTTCATTTCAGCGGCTTGAATGTGTGAGATATCTTTTCTTGTAAGTACCAAGATTCAAATCCATACAAAAGAACAGGAACAGCCATAACTTTATAAAACCTGAGCTGAGTTTCTCTTCGAGTCTTTCGGAGGGTTCTTCTTATGGTGACACACATCATTTGATATCGGTTTAATTTATTATGTAGGCCTATATCCCATTCGTAGCTATATGTTATATCTGAACCAACATAGTTAAAATGTTCTATCTGTTCTATTATTTCATTAAATAATAATAATAATAATAATAATAATAATAATAATAATAATAATAATAATAATAATAATAATAATAATAATAATAATAATAATAATAATAATAATAATAATAATAATAATAACAATAATAATAATAATAATAATAATAATAATAATAATAATAATAATAATAAATGTTCTCACTAGTGTTTTGTAATTGAAACATGTTAAATTAGATCTTGTGTAACATTTTTTTCTATTAATAAGAGAAAATATAATTTCGGATTTAAGTTCATGCTAAGCCGTGTCCCTCAAAAACCTCCTTTCTGCACTCTTGCCTCTCATCCTACACCCCCCGACAGTCACCATAGGCATCTTGATATTTAGGAACAGGTTCAGAGAAATAAGCTAATTCTAACATCTTCAAGATGTAATGATTTTTGAAAACGATATATTCTAGGTATTAGTTGATAGTTAAATTTACTATCATCTTAAAAAATTAGAGTCTTGGACTGAAGGGACCTTAGTCTCATTAGATGCTTCGTGTTTATAACAGTCGGGAGATCGCAGCTTACAAATTCCATTTTTATTTTTTTTAACAAAGGCCAAATGAAGACTGTCTCACAAATTATAATATACATCACAAATTTAAAGATATGCAAAAAAGTAAAGAATTTTATAATGAAAAGGTCAGAATGAATGAGAGAGTAGATTTTAAAGAAACTGATAAAGGGAGATGGTGAATACCATGCTAATGAAGCAGCCAAGTGGAAGAGAAGGAAATGACGGTTTACAACGAGAAAAGTAACGCTAATGTGAGGGCAAGATGAAGATAATGAAAAGGAAAGTAAGAGAAAAAGACGACCGAGGAAAACATTGATAAGAGGAAATTGCTCTCCACTTTACACGTGTAAAGACTTTTATAAGAAGCTATGCGGATATTACAGAATAATAATAAAAAATAAAAACAACAACAATAATAACAACAATACAACAACAACAACAATAATAATAATACTAACAATAATAATAATACTAACAATAATAACAATACTAACAATAACAATAATAATAATAATAACAACAACAACACCAACAACAATAATAATAATAATAATAATAATAAAATAATAATAATAATAATAATAATAATAATAATAATAATAATAATAATAATAATAATAATAGTCCACCGCTGTGGTCTCGAGGTAGCGTCCTGCAGCGGGCCCAGGTTCGATCCCCGGTCGGGGCAGTTTTTCTGGGAGAGGTTTTTGTCGGGGTTTTTCCTCACCTGTAAGACAAATGTCAGGAAAACTTTAAGGCTCAAACGGACCCGAATTAATATGGCTATCATCATCCTCATTATCATCATCCTCATTATCATCATCATCATCATCATCCTTATCATTATCATCATCATCATCATCCTTAACCGGTGTGGAAAGCAACAGGAACCTACCACATCTAGAATTCCCTAGTAAAGCTGCAAGCATAGCATGAAAATGCTATGATTGCAGTTAAGGACCTGCCCTCGGGCAGAATTACTATGGATGGATGGATGGATGGAATAAATAATAATAATAATAATAATAATAATAATAATAATAATAATAGTTCACCGCTGTGGTCTCGAGGTAGCGTCCTGCCTTGTCACGCAGCGGGCCCAGGTTCGATCCCCGGTCGGGGCAGTTTTTCTGGGAGAGGTTTTTGTCGGGGTTTTTCCTCACCTGTAAGACAAATGTCAGGAAAACTTTAAGGCTCAAACGGTCCCCGAATTAATATGGCTATCATCATCCTCATTATCATCATCATCATCATCATCATCATCCTTATCATTATCATCATCACCATCATCTTTAACCGGTGTGGAAAGCAATAGGAACCTACCACATCTAGAATTCCCTAGTAAAGCTGCAAGCATAGCATGAAAATGCTATGATTGCAGTTAAGGACCTGCCCTCGGGCAGAATTACTATGGATGGATGGATGGAATAATAATAATAATAATAATAATAATAATAATAATAATAATAATAATAATAATAATAACAATAATATTATTTTTTTATTTTGAGAATTTTCCTCATCATTGAGAGTTTTATCCAACCAATCTTAGTAATTAACATGAATTTTTTTAAAAACAAAATACATACATGACTATGGACTTACACACTATCAGTTTGTATGTGTGTGTGGGTGTGGGTGTGTGTGTGTCGAAGTTATTTAAGGCTACAGACTAATCAGTTGAAAGCAATGACAACGGGGACAATCATGAGGAAATGAAAAAAAGCTTTAATGTTGCTATAAAGTAGAATTTAACCTCCGAAATGTTTATGCACGCTACTAAAATGACAAGTATGTAATCAGTTTAGAAAGGGATTTCCCCTTCTTTAAATGCAGATTTAACCGCCCATCCTTTTCACCATTTCTTGGTTATTGCCTTTTGTCCTTCCAAAGAATATACATACACTACTGCCAACGCAGCAGTAAAAAATCGCGTTTAAGAATACTGCATGGCATTAATTTTGACTTGAAAAAAATAAATAAACGTAGAACACCATTTATCAGATATTTTAGTACAACTTTCGAAGTTTATTACGCATTTAAAGAAAAATCTTGGGTAGAGTTTGGCATCGCTTGAGAAACGACGCGGAACAAGATAAAATAAAAAAGTGAAAGTGGAATAGTAAGAAGAGAGAGAGAGAGAGAGAGAGAGAGAGAGAGAGAGAGAGAGAGAGAGAGAGAGAGAGAGAGAGAGAGAGAGGTAGAGCTGTTTATGCGCGTGGGATCCACACGGTGGCGCTACCCCTCTCTTACTACCGTCTATGCTATAAAATCCAGCGTCTAGTGCTTTTCGTCCAATCGTAGAGCTCGTCAGCGAAAGGCATCGACATTGCTGAAGCCCAGTTCACATTATTCTTTTCCCTATAAAATAATCCGGTAGGTGGAAGGGAGGAAACCAGTAAGAGGGGAAGGGGATGCTTCCGAACCCAAAAGCATTCAACTTGAAGGTTGTAAAGTGGATACCCAGTAGACTTTATGACGAAAACTCTTCGCTGACATAAAACACGCGGGTAGGGGAGATGGAGGGAGGTGTTTGCAAAAGTCCGATCTAACCCTTGAACCCTGCATGCTGCCTATTCGCATCACCACCTGATGTCCGTCATATTGTCTGCTGGAGGTGAAAAGTACCTCACAACCCTAGTTTTACAACCCTCCCCCTCTTGCCTGTTTTACACCAACAGGGAGTCTTTACTCATTTAATTGGTAATCAGTGGGCTGGGGATGGATCTAATTTATAGTTCTATACTTTTTTCCGATCAATAGCACTAATAAAAACATTTGATTAACTGAGCAAGTTTAACTAGAATAAGTTTCTCTATTTTACAACATCTTAGCATGTGTATCACCATTAAGTTATTCAAAATTTTAAATAGTTTAGACGATAGCCTTGTTACATCTGTCTCGAAGGTTGCTGTGAATACAGAGTGCTTCAAATCAACGTCTACCGTATAACTAACTAACTCACTGGCACTATTGAACTCGTAGGTTCATGGCCGAGCGGATATAAGCTCTCCATACATCCGTATCCTGAGCTTATGTTTTCCATTCATTCCCTGTATAATCTACTTCTCTCAAATCATGGTTAATGTAATTCTCCCACCCCATTCTTGGTCTACCAACTGGGCGTTTTTCCCTCTGGTTTTCCTATAAGAAGCTTCCATGTATGTCTTTCATTTCCCATTCGTGCCATATGTCCTGCCACAAATCAACGTCTATACTCTTCGAAACACTGTTTCTCAGCAATAAGATAAAACAAAAATACCATGTCTCTGAAGAAAGCCACACTTTTATAAATGTAGAATTCAAACACCATCATATTTATTTGTGACTATCTATTCATGGCTCATATAATGCACCGGACTTTACGTTTTTTTTGTGAGGCACTGCATTACCGTGCCTCGATGTGGACGTCATGTGTAATGCGACTGACATCGATGCGGTAGTCCTACTCTTGCCAACTCTGAAGAACTTGTCAGGCGAGATTGTAGCTGCGGCTTCTTCAATCCTCATTTAAAGTTCACATAGATCACGCGGTAGAGAAGGAACGTAAACACTTTTTTTATATAACCCCACAGAAAAAAAAATCACATGGAGTTAAATCTGGGGATCATAAGAGCATTGTCTTGTTCTCCCTACCCAACGTTCTGGAAGTACCCGAGTATGATAGTTGCGAACCTGACTGTGATAGTGAGGCGGTGCTCCACATTGTTGACAAATACAGTGTGATTATAGCGTGCAAAAATTCAACAGAACATTGGGGACGTGTAGACAGAATATTAAGACAATTGTCTTAGTTATCAGGTATCGCACAGAATTAGCCCCGGCTAATAACAAAAGTTGGAAATCACCAACATTATTACCATTAATGAGTGATAAAAGAAACATTCGGCAATAATGATAGTATATTTTTTAGGGATACATGCATTTTTGTTTATATATTTTACTTTTACAGGGGTAGGGTTCTGATTTTTTCGCTTGAGGAGATCCCTGGCATCAAAAAAAAGTTATAAAACCGCTGGTATATAGCTCTGCAACTTGGAATCTACCAGTAATAATACATATATACCCAGAATAATATCCAACGAAATTAAATTCATAAGAAAAAAATAATAGTACGGTATAATTTACTATTTGGGATAAGAACAGAAATGCTGATATTTTGGAAGAACTAGGAGTTATATGACATTAACTGGAAGAAATATAAATATAAATAAAATTGAGAATAAGATCACATTATAAGGCATACGCTATTAGAAGACATATCGGGCGGAGCTATGGGTGGCTAGGGGCATTTCGTCTAGCCTATCATAATCGAGCGGTGTTGTACAATTAGCGCTGTAACCACGACATATCGTCTGTCTCTTCCCCTCTTACATACCGATATCTGACAACGGCGCATGGAGAGTAAAGCAGGATTGGCTTACCGCATGTCTTCTAATAGCGTGCCTGGTTTAACCCTGTAATTGCTGGCTCAGGTGGTAGCATATTTGCTTCGCGATTAACGGGCCCAGGTACGATACAATTTTAATTGTAAAATTATTTAAATTAATTTATTTTAAAATGTTCAATCTAGGGGTCAGGAGAGATGGTGATAAATAATTTTTAATCACTAGATTGTCCACCAGACTCCTGGAATAAATTGAAAATACCTCCACAGTATCTATGTCGAGAAGACATGTGGTACTGTTGATAGAGATTCGTCGATGGAGTCGTTTAAGCCATTTTGTTTTCCAAGTAATTAACTAACTGTATTGACTTAGGCTTTCACGGCCGGAGTTGCTATGATGATCTTGAAGAAGATTTCCCGGCTGTAGGCCGTGGTCTCGAGGCCACGGGCTACAGCCCGGAAATCTTCTTCAATATCATCATAATTAACTAACTGTTGATCTTATCGTTCTATTTCATATTTTTTTTCCTTTCACTTCCTACTTTATCTTATTGTTTTGTTTGTAATTTATTTCAAATTTCTCATCTAAGTATTTTCATTTATTTGTTTGGTACTCTGTAATAATGATTTGCTCATACCGTCATACGTCATAAATCGCACTTATTGTTTCCCTTAGCAACTTTTTGTTGTTCCATATGATTATGAAGTCATTAGTTGCATTGCACGCCTGCTTTTGAATGCAGCAAGTCGTATTATTCCTATCTATGTATAGAGTGAAAAATCAATACATTTAAGGCCTGTTTAAATATAAATGAAATCTGAAGAGAATACGAGAAGAAAAACGTAATATATCTAGATCCAGTTACTAAATTTACTAAGAATAAAATGATTACTATTTTCCTACCTTTAGTTGCCTCTGGATGCAGATACTTTAATTCCAGTGAAATTGAAGATTCTGAAGATGGAGTAAAACTGAAAGAAAAAAAACATTTAGCGTCACTAAATTAATGTAATATTATTTTTTAGGCTGTTAGTGAAAATGAGGAATAGAGAAAAAGAAAGAACACAGATTTGAGGATGAAGAATCAAGAGCCGGATATGGTAGCAACAGTGAAGAGTAGAAAACTATGATGATTTGTACACATATTACGTCAAAATAACACAAATATAAAAAAGTAATTAACCACAAGGTAAAAGTCCATTGGGCAGAACAAAAGTATGTTATAAAGACTAGGTGTATCAAGATCTCAGACAAGTAGGAAGCTCTTGGATGAAGCAGCCTATAGGAAGTTGAGTACATTTGTGAATGAGGTAAAAATAGACATCTATTTGAAATACCACAAAATTATCGATTGGTTGATATTAGAGCCACAGACAAAGAAACAGACTGACGATCTTCTCTCCCGAAGCATTGGATCTAGTGAAGCAAGAAGCAGAGACAGAAGTCTGATCCTGTCCCCAAGTTGAAGATCTGGTTTCCGTTTGAGCATGTGCTAAAGTTGGAGTAAAAATTTTTGGGAATTCAGAAGAAGCCATTGATGCTATACCAATGAAAAATGTTTGTTTTTTTACAAATCTTTGTGTGTGTGTGTGTGTGTGTGTGTGTGTGCGCGCGCGCGCGCGCGCGCCTGTGTGTCTATTAACGCTTTAGTGGCAACTTTTTTAAAAACCAAATTGGCTCTTAGCAATCAATAAATAATTGGACCATTAGCAGTTGGTGTTAAAGGTCTACTGAATGGTGTCCACCTGGAAGAAGAAATAAAGGAAGTCCTCGAAACTCATGGATGCAAGAAATAAGAACTGGAATGAGAACAAGAGGACTGGATGACTGGAGGACATAGAGTGGATGGATAGGGGCAAGTGGAAGAAAAGTGAAATAAAAATTTAGGCACAGAAAAAAATGTGTAAAGATTGAAAAATCTGCATATAAATAAAATTACTATTATCACTTATTATTCTTATTATTACTATTAACTAACTCACTGGCACTATGGAACCCGTAGGTTCATAGCCGCGCGGAAATAAGCTCTCCATACATCCCTCTCCTGAACTAATGTTTTCAATCATTCTCTGTATAATCTACTTCCCTCAAATCATAGTTAATGTTATTCTCCCACCTCATTCTTGTCTAGCAACTGGGCGTTTTCTCTCTGATTTTCCTATAAGAAGCTTCCATGCACGTCTGTCATACCCCATTCGTGCCACATGTCCTGCCCATCGCAGTCTACGAGACTTAACTGTTTTTATTATATCTAGCTTCCTATAAAGACCATGTAGTCACTGTTATTTAGTATTTTCCATTCACCTTTATTATTATTATTATTATTATTATTATTATTATTATTATTATTATTATTATTATTATTATTATTATTATTATTATTATTATTATTATTATTATGTTTCACTTCCAAACTCCTCAGTTCACCCATAAAACCTCACTTGCTATCCTTACAACGTAAATAACTGTGAAAGCAGTAAAGTGAATTTGTAGAAAATGTAAATATTTTGCATGAATTTGTGTGTTGAATCTACTTATCGCTTTGATAAATGCAGCAAACTTTAACACGATGTAAAGCTCGTAACATGAATATTTATGCTTTATCATGAATGCTATACTTGAAACAAAAAGTTGTGAGCGTACTAATGACGTCAGAATCCATGTTCAATATGTATGTACACGCTTTTCAAACCAGCGACATGTAACATCGCCACTTCATACACTATTTCACACATCTCCACCAAGTGTTAGTCTTCACAATGCACAATACCATTTAGCCACCACAATACGTATATACAGATAGTAACAAAAACTATAATATACAGTTAGTAAAAAGTACAGCAAGTTATCCCATAGACTATCGTTGTCGCTTTACTATGAAGTCAGATATCGTAATTTCAATTAAATCGAATTTTGTAGACTGGGATGGGGAGGCATGCATGTATTTTTATTATTACCTCCAAATTTATCATGCATATATTCACAGAAAAAACAATAGACAATACATTTTCAGGAAAAGACAAAAATTAAAGCAAAATCGTGTTATATATAACATTGAAGGTATTAACACATTCAATATTATCTTCTGGGATATATCTTATATCTAAATAATAATACAAATAATAATAATAACAATAATAATAATAATAATAATGTTTTATTTATTCTGGCAGAATTAAGGCCATAAGGCCTTCGCTTCCTCTCAACCAGCACAAATGCAAATACATATTTGACAATTATAGAAATACACTATACTAATTATAAAGAGTTAAGATATATTAAATGTAGCAATGTAAATTTCATGCACAAACAAAATTGTATTCAATAATAATACTTACTTACTCACTGGCACTATCGAACCCGTAGGTTCATGGCCGCGCGGACATAAGCTCTCCATACATCCCTATCCTGAGCTAATGCTTTCCAATCATTCCCTGTATAATCTACTTCCCTCAAATCATAGTTAATGTTATTCTCCCACCTCATTCTTGGTCTACCAACTGGGCGTTTTCCCTCTGCCTTTCCTACAAGAAGATTCCATGCAAGTCTTTCATTCCCCATACGTGCAACATGTCCTGCCCATCGCAGTCTACGAGACTTAACTGTTCTTATTATATCTGGCTTCCTATAAAGACCAAGTAGTTCATTGTTAGTAGTCTTCTCCATTCACCTGTCTGTTCATCTCTCTTTGGTCCAAAAAGTTGCCTAAGTACTTTATTCTCAAGTACTTGTAAACTCCTTTCCTCCCTTAAAGTAAGAGTCCATGTTTCGCACCCATATAATATAACTGGTAGAATAATAGTTTTATATATTTCAAGTTTAACATTTTTTGAAAGGAGTTGGGACATCAAGAGTCTCTGCAATGCATAATAGCACGAATTTCCAGAATTGAGCCTATGTTTAATTTCTTTGTGCATCTCATTCCTATTTGTGATTATTGTTCCTAGGTATTTGAATTCAGCCACTTCCTCAAAATTTCCCTTATTTGTCATTAGCTGTCCATTTCCATTATATAGGCCTACTGAATTTCTACGTGTGACCATATATTTAGTTTTATTGATATTTACTTCCAGTCCTAATTTCTTAGTGTTACTCAATAGTGTGTGTGTGTGTGTGTTGTCCTTTAGTATCTCCTCGCAATCGGCCAATAATACTACATCATCAGCATAAACTAACAGCTTATTAATACCATTGAGTTGCAAGCCTTCCTCATTATCTAAAGATTTAATGGCATGCTCTAGTACAAAATTAAATAGTAGAGGAGGTAGTACATCTCCTTGCTTCAACCCATTCTGGATTTCAAAAGTGTCCGAAATCTGTTTGCCTACACGCACCGTACTCTTTGTGCCATTTAGACACATTCGTATAAGTCTAACTAACTTTTTAGGAATTCCGAACTCCAGCAGGATACTACATAACTTCTCCCTCTTAATTGAATCATATGCTTTTTTGAAGTCTACATATAGTTTATGTACAGTACCATTATATTCCCATTTCGTTTCTAAAATCTGTCTTATACTAAAAATCTGATCTGTTGTAGACCTGTTTCTTCTAAATGCACATTGATGATCTCCTAGAATGTTATCAATATAGGGAGTAAGTCTGCTTACTAATATATTTGTAAGAATTTTGTACGAAGTTGAAAGTAATGAGATGCCCCTGTAGTTGTTGCAATTAGTTTTATCTCCTTTCTTATAAATTGGCACGATAATTGATTCCTTCCATTCATCTGGAACAGCTTCTTTTTCCCAAATCATACTAAGCAACCAGCGTATCTTGTCCATCAATTTTTCTCCCCCTGATTTTATCAGTTCTGCTGGGATCTCATCTGAACCTGATGCTTTATACATCTTCAATTTTTCAATCGCCATTTAATCTCTAATGCATTTGGTTCTGCGACTAGTATTTCTGCTGTCTGTAAATACTTATGATACTAATGATAATAATAATAATAATAATAATAATAATAATAATAATAATAATATAACTATGATAAATTATACAAGAAACACCAATTAACATATCTACCTTTCACTGGATAATGATGAAATCGAGGTTAGAGCAAATATAAATTTAGATTTCTTTTAAAAGATGCCAATGTCCGGCATGCAATACGAATGGGAAAAGGATAAGATACATGGAATCTTCTCGTAGGAAAAGCAAAGTGAAACGGGTTGAAATTATGAGCAGAAAGCTGTATAAATATTTATACATTACTTATAATAAGGAAAGTTTGAGGAGGAGGATTAACAACCTCGTTGGTTCAGCTCGCCCGGCAGATAGTACCTGATAAGGGCCCCTTATCTAGAGTACTGCTGCCTTGCAGTTCGTCATTGGTTTGACAGAAGCTAGAGGAAGAAACCCTTGATCAAAAATTACCCGGTACTCCAAGCTTAGGGATTGATTCATCATCATCATCATCATAGTACATTCACGAATTTAGGCCATTTGTTGACCTGTTTCGGCCTCAAGAGAAACACCATCCAGAAGTATTTTGAGTGGACGTCCTGGTCTTCTTCTTCCTGCAGGTTGATATCTTAACATTAGTTTGGGTATTCTGTGATCTTCCATTCGATGAACATGTTGTATCCATCTTGACTTATAATCAGAAATTTTGTTTTCTAAAGATTCCATGTGTAATTCTTCTAAGATGTCTTCATTTTTTTTGTGATCTAGTAGTGTGTATCCTGCAGTCCTCCGAAGATTGATTCATCATAAGAAAAATGCTAGAAATCCTAAAGACTTAAAGCCAGGCGGAAACTTTAGGAATAGAAAGGTGTGTAAACATTGAAAAAGTGTATATAAATAAATTATTTTTAATTAATATTTCATCATCGTCATAAAATATAAAGCCTGATGGTCTGTTATGATCTCAAGGTTAGATTTTCGATCAATTTTTTTTTTTTTTTTTTTGGATTACCCAAAGGTCTTTTTCAATGAAGATGGTAGTGAAGCATGACTTTTGGGTTTATGTACATGAACATACTGTAAGTAGTACAAAATTTTCCATTTGTACTGGTAATTATTTAGAGATGGAAGTTTTTGCAGAACATGTTTTATTTTGTGAGTCCATCGTGAATAACTTATTATAATAATATAAAAAGGTAAAGTGATCCCATTAAAATCATAGGATTCGGGGAGATGGGAGGTTAAGCCTTCACCTTACTAGACAATCGACAAGGAATGTCAGCCGGATTGTCAGCCCTGCACGACGGTCGTCTTTACCCCAGAACAAACTTGGAATTCCTTATCGATAGAGGTCGAGTCAACCCTAGTGCCTTGATGCCATCAGGAGATTTAGACAGTTTAAAATTCCTGACCCCCCCTGGGACTCGAACCCCTAACCTTCCAGCTTGTGGCGTGTTGCCTAACCAAATATGCTACGGCGCGGCATGTCCCTAAAAATAATAATAAAAGTTTTTATGGGATCCATAAATCCAGTAGGCAAGCAAATAATGAGGTAGAAAGTAGTAATAATAACGAATTGGACGACGTTATGCATAAACCGACTAAGCAACATTTTTGTTAAATATGAGATTTTGATGACATCTGTTGCACTGGTCCATGAAGTACGTAAGTGTACGAACAATTTTAGCCCCAAATCTTTAAAAATAGCCTTATTATTACACTGGTCAACACGATTTTTGTCTCATGAGTACCAATAGTTGTACTTAATGCAGTATTTTATCGTATTTTCAGATATGTATTTGGAATTTCTCCATCACCCATAGTTTTTTTATTTCAATTTCAATTAATGGATTTTAATAATTATTTTTTAATAAACTTTTTTCGTCCATTTGTCCATTGTAAAATAAAACCAAATGAGCTAACTCAGGAGATTTCAGCTATGGAAAAGAGATATCAAGACAAATAGAATCCTAATATGCTGGTCGATTATTGTTGGACCATCAAGAGTGATACTCCACAGGCGAAATATAGCAGAAAATCGTCATTTCTTACTTTCTAGATGAGTCCGAATGTTCGAATATTGTGTAGTTACGAATGTAGAAAATATTAAAGTATTTGAAATTATAAATTTCTGTCCCTCGGAAACCTTGCGTGATGGTGAAAAACCGATATCATATTTGAATTCAAGAGAAAAAATACTATCAGAATCACATATTTTTCTTTCTTCGACAAAAAAAAAGTTTATTTTTTGTTGCTCAGTGTTATTAAAGAAAATGTAAACGCCATCAGACCTTTTAGAGATTTTATATTTTCAACAAACGGCTATGAAACCTGTCTTCATAAATGCTAATCTAAATTTTGCATCATGCAGCTAAGCGCCAAATGTTCCCGCTCTTAGACTGTTATTACATAACTGTCAAACAAAGAAAATAACTTGCAATATATACTATTGTTTCTCGAAACTTGAATAATAGTGCGTAGTCAGTTGATGCATAACGTCATGGGAAGCATGTAGAGAATTATTGAAAAACTTTAGGTCAGGACAGGGATGCATGGAGAGTTTTCTCCACGCGGTCATGAAACTCCGGGTTCGATAGTGCCAGTGAGTTGGTTTAATTAGTAAGAATTCTGTATTTTTTTTAATTTCATGCAATAGACTAATGCTGAATCTGGACATTCCTGTAGCTCTAGGTTCTGAGAAATTTAATTTACTGAATTGAATGTAGAGTATCAAATATACTCCATCATATTATCATTCATGATAACCCAATTGTTCGCAATATAGGGTGTATACTACAGCGTATACCGAACGATATTCTTGGGAATGTGGATTTATTAAATATTTGTTGTATAAACTTAGCCTACATATTTCTATATGCAATAGATTATCGCCATATTTCAACATTTCAATGGTTATTGCATCGTCTCCGGGAGATTTTATATTTTTCCATTTTAATTAATGCGTCTATTATTTATTTATCAACAGATTCCGAAATTGTATACATTACTGTAATATTTTCCAAGTTCAAAATAATATTAATTAGTTAAATATTCTACTGTTAATTATCAAGATTTGTTGGAGAAAAACCTCAATGATGAGAAAAATCTCAACGAATAAAAAAAATATTTTACCAATTTTTTCCGTTTAATTTTAGAAGTAAGAATACATGTTTATATTTCCCCCACCCTCTCTCTATCTCTCTCTCTCTCTCTCTCTCTCTCTCTCTCTCTCTCTCTCTCTCTCTCTCTCTCTCTCTCTCTCTCTATTTCCGTATCTGTTTTTGAAGACCACAGAAGTCCATCTGAAGATTGCTCGTATATACATCCCAATAATCTTCTTTTATTTCTCTTACTTTTGAATTTACTTTGTTTCTGATTTTTTTGTAAATATTATAGTCGATATTTGTTCTCGTTTCCTTTATATTTCGTAATCGCATTTTTTTATTCTTCTCCGATAATTCCTTAATTTCTTCATAGAACGATGACATTTTACTTTGACTTTTCGAGTGCCCAGGGCTTCGTTCCCCCTGATAAATATTGTATTTATAATAATAATAATAATAATAATAATAATAATAATAATAATAATAATAATAATAATAAAAAGGTAAAGTGATCCCACTACAGGCCTCAGGAGGCCCTTGGGGTAGTAGGAGGTTAGGGCTCCCACTTTTTCTTGACAATCGGCACTTGATGTCAGCCGGGGTGTCAGCCCTGCGTGACGGCCGCCTTTACCCCAGAACAAGCGTCTGGTACTCATTTCAGTTAAAGGCTGAGTCGACCCCAGGGCCATAGTGCCGCCAGAGGTTTGGGTCAGTTTAAAAATCCTGACCCCACCGGGACTCGAATCCTCGACCCTCCAGCTTGTAGCTCAGTGCCTTAACCACTACGCTACGGCGTGCCCCATAATAATAATAATAATAATAATAATAATAATAATAATAATAATAATAATAAAATAATAATAATAATAATAAAATAATAATAATAATAAAATAATAATAATAATAAAATAATAATAATAATAATAATAATTTTATTTATATACAGATTTTTAATGATTACACATCTTTCTGTGCCTAAAAGTTTTATTTTTCTTCTCCACGCGTCTCTATCCATCCACTCCATGTCCTACAGTCCTCTTGTTCTCATTCCAGTTATTTTTTCTTGCATCCACGAGTTTCGAGGTCTTCCTATCCCTTTTCCAGGTGGACACCATTCAATAATAATGATGTTGATAATAATAATAATAATAATAATAATAATAATAACAATAGTAATAACAGTAATAATAATAATAATGATAATAATAATTATTACTCTTATGTGTTTTAAGCCCATATTCAGATAGTTCACGTATTTGAAAACAAATTGAGAGAATTTCGTATGAACACTTTTGTAGGATTGAAAAAGGCCATTACCACCCTCGGTTGCAATTAGAGTATCCCCCTAATTCATCTCTAGGGATATTTTTCATAGGGCGTTGGCGCAAAACAAACTCTCTAGAACAATAAATGCGACTAGAATGCTTCTTAAAACACATCCTCTCTCATTGTACGGGCTACGTATGTTGGTATTAACAAAGGATGAGATGAGAAAATGGCTGGAACGCCATATTATGCATTGTTTTGCTTACAATGTGCTGAATATGTACCACGGTACTGTATAAATATGGGTACACTAGGGATGAATTACAAGATGCAGGTTAATGCGGAAATACAGGGTGTCCCATTCAAACCTCCCACATTTTAATTAATCATAACTAATAAAGTATGCGGAATTATGAAATGAGGCCGGTATTAAACGAAACAAAAACTCAAAGAATTTTCATTGCCACACACTAAAACACATACATCCTGCTCTAATTTCTTCAATATTTTCTTTTGAAACACGTGTAAGAGCACTTCCTGATTCTTTTTTAACGCTTCCAGTCGGCAGAAACTTCTCAAGCCATGCTTTAATGGTCTTCCCATTAGGTGCATTTCCTCCATATTCTCTCCGGTAATTTCTTTGCACCGTAATCATTGACTTCGTCTCTGCATACCAGAAAAGAGTTCGTGCTCGTCGCTAGGAGTCGTCATTTTGTTTTATGTCATTATTGACCAACATGCGACAGATAAATTAAGATGAATTAACTGCAACAATGAAAACAAAAATTCTTTGAGTTTCTCTTTCTTTTAATACCAACCTCATTTCATAATTCAGCATACTTTGAGGGTTATGATTAATTAAATTGTGGGAGGTTTGAATGGGACACGGTGTATATAGCAATTTCTATTAAGGGTAAAATTCAATACTCCACATTCAGTAGACGTGTGAATAACGTTATAGGTCTACTTATATATACATCTAATTCAAATAATAGTCCACCGCTGTGGTCTCGGGGTAGCGTTCTGCCTTGTCACGCAGCGGGCCCGGGTTCGATCCCCGGTCGGGACAGTTTTTCTGGGTGAGGTTTTTATCGGGGTTTTTCCTCACCTGTAAGACAAATGTCAGGAAAACTTTAAGGCCCAAACAGTCCCCGAAATCATATGGCCATCGCAATCATCATCATTCATATTCATCTTAGGTTAAGCTTATTACGGACTCTTCTGGAGCACCATTACCATCATCATCACCCATCATATAATCGGGGCAACGTAATCCCGCCTTCCAGGCGCCCCAACCTCAGAAGTGGGTTACAAGTACGCCATGCCAGGAGAGAAACCAGGAATGTCGAAAGACAACCTGGGGCATTTAAAAAAATCAAATAATTATATTCCTGCGTAATTTAATTCCCTTGGCTAATGTTGTCATTTTCTTTATTACAACTATTGATTTGATGTCATTGGTGATTATTAGGCTAGGTTTTTTAATGTGATAAAATATTAGATTGCAATGCAGATAGTATATATTATTCAACTGTTTCTGTGTGAAACCAAAATAAAAGACAGAAGTCTAATTTCTCATTATACTATTCAACTGTATGTGTGTGAAACAAAAACAAAAGATAATCATACTATGTTGCAATCTTAACTTTTAATACATAAAAATCCTAGCCCTGGTAGTTCAAAATCCGGCTGCAAGATTACTTCGTTCACCGAGTGTATGAACAGAATCTATTTTTATCATAAAATTGTGAATGGCTGAATACATTTTTGTCGATTTGCCTATTAAAATTCACTTGTTATTAAAATAAATTATAATCCAGTTCGCAGAAATCGATGTATAGAGCTTGAAAAGTTTTGGTTGCCATTGCACACTTGGCCGTAAACCTCCTCGCGGCTACAGCAGGCTGTGACACCAATCAATAATAAAATGGTGGTAAGTACGTATTTATTTAATACACAAGTGATCTTCTTGGTGATATAATATTAAAATATATATGTAGTCAATATGCCCATTTCACCAATTAATGTTTTAAAATGGTCAACAAGTTTCTACAGCCAAGCTGTCATTCTCAAGACCAGATATTGACAGTCAATATCTGGTCTTGAGAATGACAGCTTGGCTGTAGAAACTTGTTGACCATTTTAAAACATTAATTGGTGAAATGGGCATATTGACTACATATATATTTTACGTATTTATTGTTTTATATTGTTTCAAATAAAGTTTGTTTCAAATAAAGTTCAGTTCATTTAAAATGCAGTGATTTGTTTCGTATAATGTATATTAACACTACCTTTTGGATATATTTTTGTATATACATTGTACGTAGTATACATAAAGGGCTGTGGTTTTACTTCCCGCTGCGAGGAGGTTACGGCCAAGTGTACAATGCCAACCAAAACTTTTCAAGCTCTATACATCGATTTCTGCGAACTGGATTATAATTTATTTTAATAACAAGTGAATTAAATTATTTCGAATAAATAAATAAATTATTGTATTTTAATTAAACATACTAGCGGCCAATTTTTAATAGGCAACTCGGCAAAAAAGTATTCAGTCATCCACAATTTTATGAAAAAAAAATAGATTTTGTTCATACACTCGATGAACGCAGTAATCGTGCAGCCGGATCTTGGACTACAGTGATTATACAGCCTAGGTACCAAAATTATTCTATCAGTTTTAATTTTATATTAGTCATAAACCTCTCTTCTGATATCTCAATTACCATATTTTTTTATCCTTGGCATTTTTATTTAAAAATCCGTTAAAACATTTATTACCGAGTTTAACATTAATTAAAACCCTGATTATATCTATTAAGGTTCCCCAACTGGAGGCTAAATGAAGACAAAGCATAATATTATAAAGATCATACAGAGAAACGATATATATATATATATATATATATATATATATATATATATATGGGGTGTTTCAGAATAAGTACTAGATTAAAGGTTGTAGAGGGGACTTAGTAGATAAAGTTTTGATAAGGCACCCATGTCCGGTAACGTACCATTTCGATGTAAAATATGTCTGAAGATCGAAGCACAATGGGGTGATATCGTGTGTCTCTTGTGTTTCAGAATACGTATTACATACTTCTAGGAGTTGTACTACAAGTGTGGTTCCACGTGGCGACCCTGTTGTTTGTTGCGCAAAGTAGACCTGCGACGCACGTTTCCACACACATGCCCCACAAGACCTCGATCTGATTGAGGGTCTTTCCACTTTTCAGCGGTTGCCCTTTTACCAGCCGGCTGCTGGCCCTTCACATTCACATGTGTCAATCACAGAGGTAGATGATCAAGAGCCAGTGTAGGGGTGACATGTGGTAGCATGTCGAGTCCCCCAGCCGTTATAGCTGGTTCCTCAACCTGGAGCCGCTACTTATTGTAGCTACCCAATTGCCTCACGATGCTGGGTGGGCACCGGTCCCATACTGGCCGAAATACCATGAGAAAATTTCTTCCCCCATGGAGACTCGAACCAGCGCAAGTGCCGTAGCTCTGCGCCAATGCTTCCTACCTTAACCGCTCGGCTACGGCGCGGGACTCCCCCCCCACAAGACCTGATGTGCTCAATAATTTCAGCTGCTGCCAGATTTCGTGCAAGAAGATCTTTTTCGACTCGACAAGTGTCTCGTAATCAAGGTTCTTCATATGGCCCCAAATGAAAAAGTCGAGAGGAGTTAAATCTGGCGACCGTGGTGGCCAAAGAGTAAGACCACCTCGACCTATCCACCTCTCACCGTATGTCTGGTCGAGATATTCGCGGACGGCAAGTGAAAAGTACACGTGTGCGCCATCGTGTTTGAACCTCACATTCTGACGTGGTGTCAGTGGCAAATCTTCTAATGACTTCACCAGTATTTCTTATAGGAAGGTCAAGTACCTGGGACCCGATTAGGCGGTACGGAAGAATGCACAGGTCAATCAGAAGACCAATAAGTACTGGATAAAAATAAGAATATGAATTATGAAACTTCAAAGTCAATAGTAGAAAATAAACCTTCTTTCGTCACACACTCTGTTACAACAATTTTCTTAAAACAATTTTAGAGGGTAAATTTTCGGGAAAAAGTTTTTGGAAGACGAGGAAAGACTGTCGGAAGATGTAACCGAAATTAGAAAATGCAGGACTACCAAGAAATGAAAAAGGTAGGCTACCGGTAGCTGGAAAAAATAAAAATTGCTTTTATTGAGAAGGCATTGCCTTTAGAAGATGATCATGAAATAATTTCTTCGAATAGAATGAGATGTTTGCAGGGTGGGCTTTTTTTTCGGGGTTTTAACTCATCTGTAAGACAATGTCAGGAAACTTCAACTCTATCAGACCCAACTATTAATTTCTATTGCAATGAAAATATTTTCTTTACTTACTAAATTAATCTTTCAGAATAAATTTTTACACATTTTTAAAAGTTAAACAAATTGATCATTTTTGCCCCTAAGGGCTATCTGCTCTTGAATGGATATAACAAATTTTATCTTCAATAATCCTTTCCAAGTATATGGCCATTTGGCCTGTTGGTCAAAATTATATATTTCTTTCAACCTCTTCAAAGGACGAACCAAATACATTCCCATTATGATGGTACTGAAGCATGGTTTTTGGGATTCTGTTACTGGCCTCATGTTGGATGTGATTTTTTCGGTTGAGTTGGTATTTACTTAAGAAGTATATAACTGGTTGCAGCTAAAGTTCTTTCATAATCTCATTTTTTGTGGACCCAAGGAGTATATCCTGCTGCTTTAGTCATAAACTTCATTTAATTAGCTGTTATTTTGCTGATGTCTGCACTTCTTACTGTCCATGCTTTTCTTCCGTAACTTAGTATTCGTATAGGTATTTATAAACTTATTCTTGTATACAGCTCTACAACGGAAGGGTTCGCTATTTTATTCATACACCATATTTAATTGAATACACAAATTTTATGAGGTATGTCGGGATTAAATAGGGACACGCCGTAGTGTAATTGTTCAAGGCAATACACTACAAGCCGAAATTATGAGAGTTTGAGTTCCGAATGGGTCAAGATTTTTAAACTGGCATAAACCTTTTGAGTACAAGATATATGTTCTGGGTTAAAGGTGGCCGTCACGCAGGGCTGACAACACGTCCAGATTTGAACCCGCGAATTTTGGAACTAGAGACAAGCATTAGTAAGTGGTCCACCACGACTGACAATATGTCATTAACTATTAATTTTCACTTTATAATATTTCGATCAGACAAGTAATTTATATCTTCATGGTCGCCCATAAGAAATATTGTCTCCTGACCTCGTTATGAGTGCTATTCAGGACTAGCTTGATGAAGTCTGCAGGCTCTATTCTTCGTAGAGCCTTTCTAGACGCATTGGTTTCACCTCATCTGTCGAGTTGGATGTTGTGGATCAATCTTGGTTCGCCTCTCCTCTTTCACCCAATAAGCACCCAACATATAATTTCCTTGTAGATATTCTGGATTATAATGAATCAATAAGAAATGAACTGGAGATATTTTCAATAGTCGATAAACTAGAAGAGAACAAATACCAATGGTAAGAACATTTAGACAGAATGGACAATACAAGATTACCTAAAAAGATCAACACCTACAAACCACATGGAAAAAGATCTTTGGGACGGCCAAGGAAACGATGGATTTGAGACCGGAACAGGTCGCATTGACCTAATCCTGGAAAGGAAGAAGAAGATATTCTGGATTATAGGATCATAGGGTACAAACTCACTATCACAAATGTAATTTTACAAAACATGACAATATTTATGTGGAACTATAAATCGAACAATTACTAAATCAGATAGAAAGAAAATAGAAACAGGAGAAATGAAGTTTTTTACGACCGTAACCAGTTAAACAATTATGGTTGAAAATACAAAGAAAATAACAAATGAATTGGGAATATTCGATCTTACAGACAAAATTGACATATCAAGAATTAATTGGTTCAAACATATTCAAAGAATGTCGCCAAACGTAAATCCATTCATATTACTCAACTACAAACCCGAAGGAAAATAAATGTTGGTCGTTCCAAAGCAAATGAAGGATGCAATCTCTTGACATGGAAACAGACAAGACCTAATTCCAGGAGGCAGAAAAATACTTTATAATATCAATTTCGTAAAATATTTATAAAATGAAGACAATGGGATTAACAAAGGAAATAACAAACATATTAATACCCATGGTTACGAGTTTTGATGTTTAAAATACGAATTTCGTGTTATTTAAAATATGAGATCAAATAGGTGCTTATGTCACATTTTAAACCAGATTTTCTATTATCTTCCTTATTTCACATTGGTATTGGTAATTTTAATTATTTTATATTTTCTGCTTCCAAGCTTATTTCAAACGGGCAGTGATAAAGGTAATAACCATAATTATTTGTATAATGTTCACTAATTTTTGTAGAGTAAGTACAGAAGTCTTTACATAATACAGCATGAGCCTAACAAGCTTATTTCAATTAATTTTGGACGTTAAAATCGACTAGCTTATGGGTCCTATGTCCACACAGTATTATGAGGAATTTGGGTAGCTACTGTATAGTGACAAATGTCAGGAAAACTTTAAGGCCCAAACGGTCCCCGAAATCATATGGCCATCATCATCATCATGATCATCATTATCATCATCATCCTTCACCGGTGTGGAAAGCAACGGGAAGCTACCACACCTACACAATTCCCTAGTAAAGCTGCAAGCATAGCATGAAAACGCTATGATTGCAGTGAAGGACCTGCCTTCGGGCAGAATTACTTTGGATGGACTGTATAGTGAATCCTGACCTCAATCATATCTATACTGGGTTGACGATTGCATGTGGCTATGAGGCTAGCAGCCGTTTAGTAGCTGAGGCTATTCTAGGCCTGTCACGCCAAATGAATTAAAGAGTCTGGCCTATATAAACAAAAAATAACCTAAATTGTATATTTTCTTACCGCCACTTTTTTTTCAGGAGGTATAATTTTCTAACGGAAATCTCATTCCATTCAATTCCATTAACCCTGAATTATTCACGTGAAAAATACTGGATCAGTTTGTCGCGTGGGGATCAGGTTCACCCCCAAATAATAACGATTTTATTATTGGTAATCACTTATTTATCTAATTACTAGAATTAATACACTTTATAACGATGATCTTGCAGAAGATGTTTGCTAATCACATAAAAATCACTTAAAATGACTGAAAATACATGAAAATGTCGGATAATAAAAATGCTGCAAGAAACTAGTACATTGGGTTAGTTTCGATTTCAATTTATAAAAACTGAATTAACAATTTAAAATTATTTGAAAAAATCACATTTATCAATTCCGGAAAAGTTTAATTCAGTACATACTATGGTAAATAAGTTCCTAGTCACAATTTTTTCAAATTCTCCTAGGTATTCTACATACATAGAAAATATTACACTATTAGTCACGTGGGGGTCAGTTTCACCCCCAAATAAAAACAATTTTATTATTGTGAATCACTTATTTATCTAATTACTAGAATTTATATATTTCATAATCTTTGCTAATCACATGTTGTCCATAAAAATCACTTAAAATTACTAAAAATACATGAAAATGCTGCAAAAAACTAGTAAATTGGGTTAGTTTCGATTTCAATTTGTAGAAACTAAATCAACAATTTAAATTTTTTTGAAAAATCGCATTTATCAATTCAGGAAAAGTTTAATTCAGTACATATGATGGTAAATAAGTTCCTATTGTATAGCTGGTTTAACTTGGTAGAGAGAGGGATAGAGAGATGGAGAAACAAGGGTAGATCGTTGACCGCTTTAGTCCGATACAAAAGAAAGAATCCACCCTGTTGTCAGTTTTCCTCTTCCCCCTTTTCCTATTAACATCTGGTGAAGAAATATTGGTGCGAGTGGGAGAGGTGAGTACACTTGTCTCATTCTACAAATTTCTCGTAAAGTTAAACCAGAGAGACTTTAGTTACCATTTTTCAAATTATTCTAGGCATTCTAGACACACAGAAAATATTATTACCCGTTTAAGAAATGAGCCCAGTTGTTGACGGAGGGCACTGCAGTCGTATTTATGCAGGAATAGAACACGTGACACTGTTATCTATGAGTGCAGAGGGGAATGGGACGTGAGACGCTGACAGTGTACACTGCCTTATATGACGTCACGTGTAACAACAAACAGAGGTTCGTAATTCTTCCGCCTGCAGAGATATTTTGAATGACTAATACACTATTAGTCGCTAGGGGGGAGGGTCAGCTTTATCCAGGCACAAAACAAACCGTTCTAACTCATCAGAAGTGATCGTTAAACTGACTCTTTCGACAACAAAAGGAAGCTATGCTTATTTTAAGTAGGTACTGAAATCCATAACAATGTTGCCAACGTAGTAACAAATATATAAGTTTAAATATACATCCACGAGTCATTTTAACCCCCACGCGACTAGTTAAGGGCCAACTCAGTTAACATCTCACCTTATAGGTACTTTTTACATCACTTGGGCCTTACAGCGGCAAGACCTGTCGGGAGAGGGATTTTAAAACTATGGATCACGTGCGTACTGTTTTGACCACATGACATGGAGGAATTCCACGAATAAGTGATCAGCTCTATGCCATGGACTCCTCCAAGACAATGCAATAATATACAATCCACGAGTCATTTTAACTCGCGCACCGCGACATTAAGGTGCAACTGACTGACATCAGTTAGACATCTCAACGCTATAGGTACTTTTTACAATCACTTGGGCGCTTACCAGCGGCAAGACCTGTCGGGATATGGATTTTAAAAACTATGGATCACGTGGGGCGTACTGTTTGAACGCACAATGACATGGAAGGAATTCCTTCCCTCAGATTTAAGTGATCAGGTCTCTAGCCATGGAGCTCCTCCAAGACAATGCAATGTTAAGTACTAAACAACCATTTACACACAGCACACATGGACACTACATATCTCACTCACACACCATATTTATACTTAGACATGGCGACTATGATGATGGCCAGATGATGTTCGAGGTACGTTTGGGTCCTTAAAGTTCCTTCTGACATTTGTTTAAACAGGTGAGAAAAAAAAACTTCCGGAATATGAAAATACTCATCACTCTAGGAACTTATATCCTGGTCGGGTATTGAATACGGCGTCCGCTGCGTACGAACCGTTCAGCGTGTAGACGGAAAATATTATCTCTAAATAAATAAATAAATAATAACAATTCCATGGTTTAACTTTAAGGCTCCGCTCTGGTCTTCGGTGAGAATTAAATTGTAACGTTGGCTCCATGCCCTCATCCTCTCTTGGCATAGCCGACATTTATTGCTTATAGTCGCTCTGGTTTATAAATAATAAATATAAATAAATATATAAGGCCTGATATGTCCCGCTTTAGGGAAAGTCAAAAGGCCGCTGCCCTGTACAGTGGTTAAGCTCTATTTGAGTAGTGTCACGCCGGTGAGTCTACTACGTGGTGAGAAGTATTACTTGGATGTTACACATTGGTTTGTATACACTGTCTGTTCTGATGATTAGTTTAATACACATTTGGCTCTCCATTGTCTTCCAGCTTTTCCTGCATCTGGCGACTGCTGGAGCCGGATTGTCGGCCGGGGCTGCTCGTTGCTTTGAAGATGTCGCCCCCTCGTGCGTCTTGGTTGCTTCCGCGCTGTCTTCTTGCCTGTGTACGGGTCCCACATGGTTATAAACTAAATAAATTGTAGTATTTTCTATGATTTCATTCTCTGAACATGTTCCTATATTACTTAATTTAATCAATCGGTTTAAAATATTTAATTCATTCTTAATATATTCACTTTTCCTTTTATCAAAAAATGCGCAAACTTAAAATCTCATTTCTGTTGCCTATAATTTACAGGTTTTCTTCTTTATTTTGTTAGATTTAAAAATTCACAGCTAGACAGCAATATAGGGACAGTCATTACTTTGTAGACATGTAATTTAGTTTCTCTCGTAGTGCCCCACTTAAAAGTAAATTTATTAAGATTACTATAAATGTCGTCTTTCTTAAAATAGAAGACAACACAAACTAAATATTTAAAAAAAATCTAATTTCTTAGTTTTGTATTGTCGGCATATTTATCAACAAACCCTCGAAAAGGGACTGTAAAACTTGTTCAATAAATTTCCCTTCCGAAATAATTTTGGCTCATAACGATTGTAGTCCAATAAAAGCTAAAACTAAAGTTTTATTTGATGGGATATTAAATTATAATTTTGAAATTATTACTTTAATGCTATATTATTATTATTATTATTATTATTATTATTATTATTATTATTATTATTATTATTATTATTATTATTATTATTATTATTATTATTATTATTATTATTATTATCACTATTATTAATCATCTTTTATTAATATTATTTAATATTTTTGTTCCGATATATCTGCGTTTCAAGCAATTAATCTGAATTAGCCTATAATATACGCATTAGGCTGATTTCAAGCTTGAGTACATGTAATGTTGTAAGATATACAATTGCTAGTCTATTTTTTGTCTAAATAATTAAATTAATTGATTGCAGGTAAAGCATGTAAGTGCCCAAAACGTGCCGGCATTTGACTTCTGGATTATATCGGAGAATATCCTTCTGACATTAAAATTTACAGTGTTAATTTGGTATGAAGATTTTGTTATGATGAATCGTTCAACACATTTTGTACTAAAAATAAATCACATGTTTAATTACATTTGTTGATTATTTACACTCATATACTCGTAGATGGTTCAGAGCACAGTAGATCAAGTCCAAAAATTGTGTTATTTAATGGTTTATTTATTTTACCTGATGGAGTAAGACCGTAAGGTCTTCCACTTCACCAGGATTAAATTAATTATACATATAAGAAACTATTATGATTTATCTACAACTTGATTAATAATATAGAGAAGTTCGGGTAATGTGGACCCTTCTGTTTAAGTGGACCCTGTTAATATATTTAATTGATGCTGCCCTCAAACAGAAAATATTTTAACTTCTTCCCCATATAAAATTTGATTGGTTCAAGGTCAGTTTATTTATTCTTTGTGAGAAGAAGGCTTTATTTGTGATATTTATGAAAATGATCACTTTAAAAGTTTTTTCAAGCTAAGAATCAATTCTTAGTTTCAGCTATTGAATATTACAAATGTTGAAAAAACTCCTAAATATATTATATTATGTACATGCTGTTTTAATATACTGACAGGTTTGGTTTGATATTATGTGACATGGTGGCTCTATAAAATAATTAATTAACCATAACAAAGGAATTTGGTTAATGTAGACCTTCCATGAGGACCTGGGTCCACTTTACACGAATACGTATATTTTATCAATGTAGATGCTATCTGCATTATACCACGGGGGTGCAGAAAGACCTGCATTTGGAACGGGTTTTTTAGTCAGAAGGAGGATCCTATCCGCTATCCGAGATATTAAGTTTGTTAGTGATAGGATATCATACACAATTATAAAGGGTAAACGACATAATTTTATAATTGTAAATGTACATGCCCCCACAGAAGATAAAGATAAGAACAAGGGAAGCTTCTTGTAGGAAAGCCAGAGGGAAAACGCCCAGTTGGTAGACCAAGAATGAGGTGGGAGAATAACATTAACTATAATTTGATGGAAGAAGATTATACAGGGAATGATTGGAAAGCATTAGCTGAGGATAGGAATGTATGGCGAGCGTATGTCCGCGCGGCCATGAACCTACGGATTCGATAGTGCCAGTGAGTGAGTAAGTAAGTAAGTAAGTAAGATGCTATCTGTAAAAACCATTCACTTAATTAATTTTATTTAATATCTTTGTAATTTTACTAAACGCAAAGACCATCGCTTTCTGCAGTTGAATGACGTGTGAATGTTATAATCAACAATCATTTTTCAAAACATTAAATAAATATAAACGCTTTTTAATTATGATCAGTCATAAATATTTTCAGCTTAATCAGTGCCTGTCTATATAAATTAATAGAGTAAATAATCTTAAAAATAGACTAAAAGCTAAGGTGGACTCTGGGGTCCACTTTATCCGAATATGGAGGTTAAAGTGGACCTTTCTTGTGATGTAAAAATCTTTAGAAATTATGAAGATGTTCCCGTATTTTAATAAAATAACAATGCTATTTCATAGTTACAACACAAATGATAATCACTGTAATTAAACAAAATTCAAATCCCTTAATTAAAAGAAGAAAAACAACATATTTAAAACAGGGGTTCAAATTACCCGAAGTTCATCTACATAATAGGAATAGAACACACAACATACAGATGACAAGGAAATATCTAAAAATATATAATAATAATAATAATAATAATAATAATAATAATTATTATTATTATTATTATTATTAATATTATTATTATGAATAATAATATTATTTGATAAAATAATTGGCTTGATAAAGAACGTGCAAAATGTAAAAGAATAATAAATATATATGTAGAACATGGTTATATATTACATTACCTTTTTCTAAAAAAACTAATGTTGATATAATTGTAATTACATTTCACATAGATCATAGTTGTTAAATGTAAGATGTAATTACATCCTACAAACAGAGTTTTTAAATACTCATAAGAATTAATGAAGTATTAATAACATAAATCTTGTTCCTCCAAACGTGATATGCTGGACTCCATCTATTCGTGTTCTGAACCATCCATACAGTATAAATTATACTGAGCAACAAAAAAGAAACTTTTTTTTTTGTCTCAGAAAGAAAAATATGTGATTCTGATAGTATTTTTCTCCTGAATTCAAATATGATATAGGTTTTTCTCCATCACGCAAGGTTTCCGAGAGACAGGCATTTATAATTTCAAACACTTCAATATTTTCTAAATTCGTAACTACACAATATTCGAACATTCGGACTCGCCTAGAAAGTATGAAATTTCGATGTTCTGCTATATTTCGCCTGTGGAGCATCCCTCTCGGCCAACAATAATCGGCCAGCATATTAGGATTCCATTTGCCTTGATATATCTTTCCATAGCTGAAATCTCCTGATGAAAGTGTACCCCGTGCTCATCGCTCACTGCGCCAAGATAACAAGGTTTATTAAAAAAATAATTATTTAAATCCGTTAATTGAAATTGAAATAAAAGAAAACTGTGGGTGATTGAGAAATTCAGAACAAATATTTGAAAACACGATAAAAAACTGCATTAAGTACAACTATTGGTACTAATGAGACAAAAATCATGTTGACCAGTGTAATTAATAAAACTGATAGAAACAACAATAATATTCACAATAATTAACTATTATTATCCTTGTGACATGATGGTAATAAATCTTAGTTTTGTCTCTGTCCTCATCTGTTTACCAAAATGTCTTCGTATTACCTCCATTCATTTTATTATATTTTTTGTAATTTTGAATCAATGGTCACTCTTTGCAGAGTCTAAGAGTGACCTTGAGTCAAAATTACAAAAATATAATAAAATGAATGGGGTAATACGAAGACATTTTGGTAAACAGATGAGGACAGAGACAAAACTAAGATTAGCTCACGTCCCATCAAAATCTGCTCTATAAAATACGGAAGTGAAATTTGGATTTTAAATAAAAGAAACTCTCATAAACTTCACGTAAGCCAAATGCGCTTCTTTATACTATCATTGTTAGGAGTTAATAGACTGGATCAACCAAAGGAACACTACTATCAAATGAAAACTTGGAGTAGCATTTTATAAAATGACTAATATCCAAAGATACCAACAAGAATGGAAAAATCATCTGAGAAGAATGGCAAGAAATATACTTCCAAAATTGGCATTCCAATATACCCCAACTGGACATAGGGACCAAGGAAGACCAAAACATCGGTGGAAAGATCAAGACCATCTTCGATAGGTTTACCGTACAGGCCACATGGCCTAAAACGAATTTGTTCATGATGATGATGATGATGATGATGAGCCTTGTTTGTGCAGACTTGAGTAGCAAATACTGTAACACTGTTGGCATCAAGTTGAGTTCTAGAAGCACTTTACAAAGATTTAACATCAGAGAAAATGCAAGTTGTAATTGTAGCATTAGCAGCCAAAGTGTTAAACATATTATGTTTCGTTACCCTTGGTTCTGGAATGAAAGGTTCGAAATCACCTGTCTTCTGAATAACACCGCCTGTTTAAGTGAACCACCCATTATGGAAGTGCTTTCGACAGAAAAGAACTACAAACTTCTTAATGTCTTTATAAAAAAGTTCATAAAACATTTAGTTTTAGAAACATTTATTTAATGTATCACAACTTCTATACAAACTATAAGCCTAATATACATTAGTTATATCCGATTGAGGGTCTTTCCACTTTTCAGCGGTTGCCCTTTTACCAGCCGGCTGCTGGCCCTTCACATCCACATGTGTCAATCACAGAGGTAGATGATCAACAGCCAGTGTAGGGGTGACATGTGGTTAGCATGTCGAGTCCCCCAGCCGTTATAGCTGGTTCCTCAACCTGGAGCCGCTACTTATTGTAGCTACCCAATTGCCTCACGATGCTGGGTGGGCACCGGTCCCATACTGGCCGAAATACCATGAGAAAATTTCTTCCCCCATGGAGACTCGAATCAGCGCACGTCCCGTAGCTCTGCGCCAAGGCTTCCTACCTTAACCGCTCGGCTACGGCGCGGGATATTAGTTATATAAGGTTTTAAAATTTCGGATAATAAATAATCAAAACAGTAGCCGTTCCAACATTAACATACGGATCTGAGACTTGGCCTTTAACGATCTCTGATAAAAATACAATTGAGACAATAGAAATGAGATTTCTCAGATCAGTTGCAGGTGTATCTCTAAGAGATCAAAAGAGAAGTCAAGATATCAGAGATGAACTACAAATCAATAATATAAACGAGAGAATACACACAAATAAACGTAATTGGTTTGAGCATATACAAAGAATGCCAAATAACCGATTATCAAAACAGCTACTTAATTATAGGCCTCTAGGCCGAAGAAATATAGGAAGACCAAAACGTCGTTGGAAGGACGACCTGGGCCTGCGGCATGTAGTGCGCCAGGGAGCGGAACGGGCCAACAGGCCCATACCTTGAAGATGATGATGATGATGATGGATAATAAATAATAAAAATAGTTGCTCTTTACGTGAAGAAACACATGATTTCTTTCAAAATATAAAATTCAATATAAATATATTGACATCTGTTAAATTGATTTTAAAATTCTCATTGTCCATTATTAATATAAATTTATTATTTACAAACAATTTTCTCAGTAGCTAGTCGTCGTCCTCTCTCTCTCTCTCTCTCTCTCTCTCTCTCTCTCTCTCTCTCTCTCTGTATGACAACTAGTTGGTATTTTAATTTATTCGTATATATGGATGGAATGAGTAAAGAGAGATATCCATTGTTAGCAAGAGATTATCAAGCACGGGGAAGACGTGATGTTGGAAGACCTAGAAGACGTTGGGCTGATGCATTATGAAGTCGGAACGGGCAATTGCCTAATCCCTGGAGTGATGATGATGATTATGATGATATATGTACTTCACAGTCCCTCATGGAGACGTGGGTGCACCCCTATCGGAAGTTTCTTAACAAAACTAATGTAGTTACACTTATTTCCCTACAGATATCTGTAAATGACAGGTGATCAGCACATAACACCAATAAGACATCTAGTAGGCAATTAATGCATTAGGCTATTTGGAGGGTTGGTTGTATTTTGCTCAGACACACTAATTTAGTCTTGAGGTTCTTTTACAAGCCCGAAAATCTGAAATGGTGATCCAGGACGCAGGAACGCACGTGGTGTACAAATGTGTGCACGTTTATACCAAACTCTTGAGGTTCTTTTACAAGCCCGAAAATCTGAAATGGTGATCAAGGACGCAGGAACGCACGTGGTGTACAAATCTGTGCACGTTTTATACCAAACTCTTGAGGTTCTTTTACAAGCCCGAAAATCTGAAATGGTGATCCAGGACGCAGGAACGCACGTGGTGTACAAATCTGTGCACGTTTATACCAAACTCTTGAGGTTCTTTTACAAGCCCGAAAATCTGAAATGGTGATCCAGGACGCAGGAACGCACGTGGTGTACAATCATCTGTGCACGTTTATACCAAACTCTTGAGGTTCTTTTACAAGCCCGAAAATCTGAAATGGTGATCCAGGACGCAGGAACGCACGTGGTGTACAAATGTGTGCACGTTTTATACCAAACTCTTGAGGTTCTTTTACAAGCCCGAAAATCTGAAATGGTGATCCAGGACGCAGGAACGCACGTGGTGTACAAATGTGTGCACGTTTATACCAAACTCTTGAGGTTCTTTTACAAGCCCGAAAATCTGAAATGGTGATCCAGGACGCAGGAACGCACGTGGTGTACAAATGTGTGCACGTTTATACCAAACTCTTGAGGTTCTTTTACAAGCCCGAAAATCTGAAATGGTGATCCAGGACGCAGGAACGCACGTGGTGTACAAATCTGTGCACGTTTATACCAAACTCTTGAGGTTCTTTTACAAGCCCGAAAATCTGAAATGGTGATCCAGGACGCAGGAACGCACGTGGTGTACAAATCTGTGCACGTTTATACCAAACTCTTGAGGTTCTTTTACAAGCCCGAAAATCTGAAATGGTGATCCAGGACGCAGGAACGCACGTGGTGTACAAATCTGTGCACGTTTATACCAAACTCTTGAGGTTCTTTTACAAGCCCGAAAATCTGAAATGGTGATCCAGGACGCAGGAACGCACGTGGTGTACAAATCTGTGCACGTTTATACCAAACTCTTGAGGTTCTTTTACAAGCCCGAAAATCTGAAATGGTGATCCAGGACGCAGGAACGCACGTGGTGTACAAATCTGTGCACGTTTATACCAAACTCTTGAGGTTCTTTTACAAGCCCGAAAATCTGAAATGGTGATCCAGGACGCAGGAACGCACGTGGTGTACAAATGTGTGCACGTTTATACCAAACTCTTGAGGTTCTTTTACAAGCCCGAAAATCTGAAATGGTGATCCAGGACGCAGGAACGCACGTGGTGTACAAATGTGTGCACGTTTATACCAAACTCTTGAGGTTCTTTTACAAGCCCGAAAATCTGAAATGGTGATCCAGGACGCAGGAACGCACGTGGTGTACAAATGTGTGCACGTTTATACCAAACTCTTGAGGTTCTTTTACAAGCCCGAAAATCTGAAATGGTGATCCAGGACGCAGGAACGCACGTGGTGTACAAATGTGTGCACGTTTATACCAAACTCTTGAGGTTCTTTTACAAGCCCGAAAATCTGAAATGGTGATCCAGGACGCAGGAACGCACGTGGTGTACAAATGTGTGCACGTTTATACCAAACTCTTGAGGTTCTTTTACAAGCCCGAAAATCTGAAATGGTGATCCAGGACGCAGGAACGCACGTGGTGTACAAATGTGTGCACGTTTATACCAAACTCTTGAGGTTCTTTTACAAGCCCGAAAATCTGAAATGGTGATCCAGGACGCAGGAACGCACGTGGTGTACAAATGTGTGCACGTTTTATACCAAACTCTTGAGGTTCTTTTACAAGCCCGAAAATCTGAAATGGTGATCCAGGACGCAGGAACGCACGTGGTGTACAAATGTGTGCATGTTTATACCAAACTCTTGAGGTTCTTTTACAAGCCCGAAAATCTGAAATGGTGATCCAGGACGCAGGAACGCACGTGGTGTACAAATGTGTGCATGTTTTATACCAAACTCTTGAGGTTCTTTTACAAGCCCGAAAATCTGAAATGGTGATCCAGGACGCAGGAACGCACGTGGTGTACAAATCTGTGCACGTTTATACCAAACTCTTGAGGTTCTTTTACAAGCCCGAAAATCTGAAATGGTGATCCAGGACGCAGGAACGCACGTGGTGTACAAATCTGTGCACGTTTATACCAAACTCTTGAGGTTCTTTTACAAGCCCGAAAATCTGAAATGGTGATCCAGGACGCAGGAACGCACGTGGTTGTACAAATCTGTGCACGTTTATACCAAACTCTTGAGGTTCTTTTACAAGCCCGAAAATCTGAAATGGTGATCCAGGACGCAGGAACGCACGTGGTGTACAAATCTGTGCACGTTTATACCAAACTCTTGAGGTTCTTTTACAAGCCCGAAAATCTGAAATGGTGATCCAGGACGCAGGAACGCACGTGGTGTACAAATGTGTGCATGTTTATACCAAACTCTTGAGGTTCTTTTACAAGCCCGAAAATCTGAAATGGTGATCCAGGACGCAGGAACGCACGTGGTGTACAAATGTGGTGCACGTTTATACCAAACTCTTGAGGTTCTTTTACAAGCCCGAAAATCTGAAATGGTGATCCAGGACGCAGGAACGCACGTGGTGTACAAATGTGTGCACGTTTATACCAAACTCTTGAGGTTCTTTTACAAGCCCGAAAATCTGAAATGGTGATCCAGGACGCAGGAACGCACGTGGTGTACAAATGTGTGCACGTTTATACCAAACTCTTGAGGTTCTTTTACAAGCCCGAAAATCTGAAATGGTGATCCAGGACGCAGGAACGCACGTGGTGTACAAATGTGTGCACGTTTATACCAAACTCTTGAGGTTCTTTTACAAGCCCGAAAATCTGAAATGGTGATCCAGGACGCAGGAACGCACGTGGTGTACAAATGTGTGCACGTTTATACCAAACTCTTGAGGTTCTTTTACAAGCCCGAAAATCTGAAATGGTGATCCAGGACGCAGGAACGCACGTGGTGTACAAATGTGTGCATGTTTATACCAAACTCTTGAGGTTCTTTTACAAGCCCGAAAATCTGAAATGGTGATCCAGGACGCAGGAACGCACGTGGTGTACAAATGTGTGCATGTTTATACCAAACTCTTGAGGTTCTTTTACAAGCCCGAAAATCTGAAATGGTGATCCAGGACGCAGGAACGCACGTGGTGTACAAATGTGTGCATGTTTATACCAAACTCTTGAGGTTCTTTTACAAGCCCGAAAATCTGAAATGGTGATCCAGGACGCAGGAACGCACGTGGTGTACAAATGTGTGCACGTTTATACCAAACTCTTGAGGTTCTTTTACAAGCCCGAAAATCTGAAATGGTGATCCAGGACGCAGGAACGCACGTGGTGTACAAATGTGTGCACGTTTATACCAAACTCTTGAGGTTCTTTTACAAGCCCGAAAATCTGAAATGGTGATCCAGGACGCAGGAACGCACGTGGTGTACAAATGTGTGCACGTTATATACCAAACTCTTGAGGTTCTTTTACAAGCCCGAAAATCTGAAATGGTGATCCAGGACGCAGGAACGCACGTGGTGTACAAATGTGTGCACGTTTATACCAAACTCTTGAGGTTCTTTTACAAGCCCGAAAATCTGAAATGGTGATCCAGGACGCAGGAACGCACGTGGTGTACAAATGTGTGCACGTTTATACCAAACTCTTGAGGTTCTTTACAAGCCCGAAAATCTGAAATGGTGATCCAGGACGCAGGAACGCACGTGGTGTACAAATGTGTGCACGTTTATACCAAACTCTTGAGGTTCTTTTACAAGCCCGAAAATCTGAAATGGTGATCCAGGACGCAGGAACGCACGTGGTGTACAAATGTGTGCACGTTTATACCAAACTCTTGAGGTTCTTTTACAAGCCCGAAAATCTGAAATGGTGATCCAGGACGCAGGAACGCACGTGGTGTACAATGTGTGCACGTTTATACCAAACTCTTGAGGTTCTTTTACAAGCCCGAAAATCTGAAATGGTGATCCAGGACGCAGGAACGCACGTGGTGTACAAATGTGTGCACGTTTATACCAAACTCTTGAGGTTCTTTTACAAGCCCGAAAATCTGAAATGGTGATCCAGGACGCAGGAACGCACGTGGTGTACAAATGTGTGCACGTTTATACCAAACTCTTGAGGTTCTTTTACAAGCCCGAAAATCTGAAATGGTGATCCAGGACGCAGGAACGCACGTGGTGTACAAATGTGTGCACGTTTATACCAAACTCTTGAGGTTCTTTTACAAGCCCGAAAATCTGAAATGGTGATCCAGGACGCAGGAAACGCACGTGGTGTACAAATGTGTGCACGTTTATACCAAACTCTTGAGGTTCTTTTACAAGCCCGAAAATCTGAAATGGTGATCCAGGACGCAGGAACGCACGTGGTGTACAAATGTGTGCACGTTTATACCAAACTCTTGAGGTTCTTTTACAAGCCCGAAAATCTGAAATGGTGATCCAGGACGCAGGAACGCACGTGGTGTACAAATGTGTGCACGTTTATACCAAACTCTTGAGGTTCTTTTACAAGCCCGAAAATCTGAAATGGTGATCCAGGACGCAGGAACGCACGTGGTGTACAAATGTGTGCACGTTTATACCAAACTCTTGAGGTTCTTTTACAAGCCCGAAAATCTGAAATGGTGATCCAGGACGCAGGAACGCACGTGGTGTACAAATGTGTGCACGTTTATACCAAACTCTTGAGGTTCTTTTACAAGCCCGAAAATCTGAAATGGTGATCCAGGACGCAGGAACGCACGTGGTGTACAAATGTGTGCACGTTTATACCAAACTCTTGAGGTTCTTTTACAAGCCCGAAAATCTGAAATGGTGATCCAGGACGCAGGAACGCACGTGGTGTACAAATGTGTGCACGTTTATACCAAACTCTTGAGGTTCTTTTACAAGCCCGAAAATCTGAAATGGTGATCCAGGACGCAGGAACGCACGTGGTGTACAAATGTGTGCATGTTTATACCAAACTCTTGAGGTTCTTTTACAAGCCCGAAAATCTGAAATGGTGATCCAGGACGCAGGAACGCACGTGGTGTACAAATGTGTGCACGTTTATACCAAACTCTTGAGGTTCTTTTACAAGACCGAAAATCTGAAATGGTGATCCAGGACGCAGGAACGCACGTGGTGTACAAATGTGTGCACGTTTATACCAAACTCTTGAGGTTCTTTTACAAGCCCGAAAATCTGAAATGGTGATCCAGGACGCAGGAACGCACGTGGTGTACAAATGTGTGCACGTTTATACCAAACTCTTGAGGTTCTTTTACAAGCCCGAAAATCTGAAATGGTGGATCCAGGACGCAGGAACGCACGTGGTGTACAAATGTGTGCATGTTTATACCAAACTCTTGAGGTTCTTTTACAAGCCCGAAAATCTGAAATGGTGATCCAGGACGCAGGAACGCACGTGGTGTACAAATCTGTGCACGTTTATACCAAACTCTTGAGGTTCTTTTACAAGCCCGAAAATCTGAAATGGTGATCCAGGACGCAGGAACGCACGTGGTGTACAAATGTGTGCACGTTTATACCAAACTCTTGAGGTTCTTTTACAAGCCCGAAAATCTGAAATGGTGATCCAGGACGCAGGAACGCACGTGGTGTACAAATGTGTGCACGTTTATACCAAACTCTTGAGGTTCTTTTACAAGCCCGAAAATCTGAAATGGTGATCCAGGACGCAGGAACGCACGTGGTGTACAAATGTGTGCACGTTTATACCAAACTCTTGAGGTTCTTTTACAAGCCCGAAAATCTGAAATGGTGATCCAGGACGCAGGAACGCACGTGGTGTACAAATGTGTGCACGTTTATACCAAACTCTTGAGGTTCTTTTACAAGCCCGAAAATCTGAAATGGTGATCCAGGACGCAGGAACGCACGTGGTGTACAGATGTGTGCACGTTTATACCAAACTCTTGAGGTTCTTTTACAAGCCCGAAAATCTGAAATGGTGATCCAGGACGCAGGAACGCACGTGGTGTACAAATGTGTGCACGTTTATACCAAACTCTTGAGGTTCTTTTACAAGCCCGAAAATCTGAAATGGTGATCCAGGACGCAGGAACGCACGTGGTGTACAGATGTGTGCACGTTTATACCAAACTCTTGAGGTTCTTTTACAAGCCCGAAAATCTGAAATGGTGATCCAGGACGCAGGAACGCACGTGGTGTACAAATGTGTGCACGTTTATACCAAACTCTTGAGGTTCTTTTACAAGCCCGAAAATCTGAAATGGTGATCCAGGACGCAGGAACGCACGTGGTGTACAAATGTGTGCACGTTTATACCAAACTCTTGAGGTTCTTTTACAAGCCCGAAAATCTGAAATGGTGATCCAGGACGCAGGAACGCACGTGGTGTACAAATGTGTGCACGTTTATACCAAACTCTTGAGGTTCTTTTACAAGCCCGAAATCTGAAATGGTGATCCAGGACGCAGGAACGCACGTGGTGTACAAATGTGTGCACGTTTATACCAAACTCTTGAGGTTCTTTTACAAGCCCGAAAATCTGAAATGGTGATCCAGGACGCAGGAACGCACGTGGTGTACAAATGTGTGCACGTTTATACCAAACTCTTGAGGTTCTTTTACAAGCCCGAAAATCTGAAATGGTGATCCAGGACGCAGGAACGCACGTGGTGTACAAATGTGTGCACGTTTATACCAAACTCTTGAGGTTCTTTTACAAGCCCGAAAATCTGAAATGGTGATCCAGGACGCAGGAACGCACGTGGTGTACAAATGTGTGCACGTTTATACCAAACTCTTGAGGTTCTTTTACAAGCCCGAAAATCTGAAATGGTGATCCAGGACGCAGGAACGCACGTGGTGTACAAATGTGTGCACGTTTATACCAAACTCTTGAGGTTCTTTTACAAGCCCGAAAATCTGAAATGGTGATCCAGGACGCAGGAACGCACGTGGTGTACAAATGTGTGCATGTTTATACCAAACTCTTGAGGTTCTTTTACAAGCCCGAAAATCTGAAATGGTGATCCAGGACGCAGGAACGCACGTGGTGTACAAATGTGTGCACGTTTATACCAAACTCTTGAGGTTCTTTTACAAGCCCGAAAATCTGAAATGGTGATCCAGGACGCAGGAACGCACGTGGTGTACAAATGTGTGCACGTTTATACCAAACTCTTGAGGTTCTTTTACAAGCCCGAAAATCTGAAATGGTGATCCAGGACGCAGGAACGCACGTGGTGTACAAATGTGTGCACGTTTATACCAAACTCTTGAGGTTCTTTTACAAGCCCGAAAATCTGAAATGGTGATCCAGGACGCAGGAACGCACGTGGTGTACAAATGTGTGCATGTTTATACCAAACTCTTGAGGTTCTTTTACAAGCCCGAAAATCTGAAATGGTGATCCAGGACGCAGGAACGCACGTGGTGTACAAATGTGTGCACGTTTATACCAAACTCTTGAGGTTCTTTTACAAGCCCGAAAATCTGAAATGGTGATCCAGGACGCAGGAACGCACGTGGTGTACAAATGTGTGCACGTTTATACCAACTCTTGAGGTTCTTTTACAAGCCCGAAAATCTGAAATGGTGATCCAGGACGCAGGAACGCACGTGGTGTACAAATGTGTGCACGTTTATACCAAACTCTTGAGGTTCTTTTACAAGCCCGAAAATCTGAAATGGTGATCCAGGACGCAGGAACGCACGTGGTGTACAAATGTGTGCACGTTTATACCAAACTCTTGAGGTTCTTTTACAAGCCCGAAAATCTGAAATGGTGATCCAGGACGCAGGAACGCACGTGGTGTACAGATGTGTGCACGTTTATACCAAACTCTTGAGGTTCTTTTACAAGCCCGAAAATCTGAAATGGTGATCCAGGACGCAGGAACGCACGTGGTGTACAGATGTGTGCACGTTTATACCAAACTCTTGAGGTTCTTTTACAAGCCCGAAAATCTGAAATGGTGATCCAGGACGCAGGAACGCACGTGGTGTACAAATGTGTGCACGTTTATACCAAACTCTTGAGGTTCTTTTACAAGCCCGAAAATCTGAAATGGTGATCCAGGACGCAGGAACGCACGTGGTGTACAAATGTGTGCACGTTTATACCAAACTCTTGAGGTTCTTTTACAAGCCCGAAAATCTGAAATGGTGATCCAGGACCGCAGGAACGCACGTGGTGTACAGATGTGTGCACGTTTATACCAAACTCTTGAGGTTCTTTTACAAGCCCGAAAATCTGAAATGGTGATCCAGGACGCAGGAACGCACGTGGTGTACAGATGTGTGCACGTTTATACCAAACTCTTGAGGTTCTTTTACAAGCCCGAAAATCTGAAATGGTGATCCAGGACGCAGGAACGCACGTGGTGTACAGATGTGTGCAACGTTTATACCAAACTCTTGAGGTTCTTTTACAAGCCCGAAAATCTGAAATGGTGATCCAGGACGCAGGAACGCACGTGGTGTACAAATGTGTGCACGTTTATACCAAACTCTTGAGGTTCTTTTACAAGCCCGAAAATCTGAAATGGTGATCCAGGACGCAGGAACGCACGTGGTGTACAAATGTGTGCACGTTTATACCAAACTCTTGAGGTTCTTTTACAAGCCCGAAATCTGAAATGGTGATCCAGGACGCAGGAACGCACGTGGTGTACAAATGTGTGCACGTTTATACCAAACTCTTGAGGTTCTTTTACAAGCCCGAAAATCTGAAATGGTGATCCAGGACGCAGGAACGCACGTGGTGTACAAATGTGTGCACGTTTATACCAAACTCTTGAGGTTCTTTTACAAGCCCGAAAATCTGAAATGGTGATCCAGGACGCAGGAACGCACGTGGTGTACAAATGTGTGCACGTTTATACCAAACTCTTGAGGTTCTTTTACAAGCCCGAAAATCTGAAATGGTGATCCAGGACGCAGGAACGCACGTGGTGTACAAATGTGTGCACGTTTATACCAAACTCTTGAGGTTCTTTTACAAGCCCGAAAATCTGAAATGGTGATCCAGGACGCAGGAACGCACGTGGTGTACAAATGTGTGCACGTTTATACCAAACTCTTGAGGTTCTTTTACAAGCCCGAAAATCTGAAATGGTGATCCAGGACGCAGGAACGCACGTGGTGTACAAATCTGTGCACGTTTATACCAAACTCTTGAGGTTCTTTTACAAGCCCGAAAATCTGAAATGGTGATCCAGGACGCAGGAACGCACGTGGTGTACAAATGTGTGCACGTTTATACCAAACTCTTGAGGTTCTTTTACAAGCCCGAAAATCTGAAATGGTGATCCAGGACGCAGGAACGCACGTGGTGTACAAATGTGTGCATGTTTATACCAAACTCTTGAGGTTCTTTTACAAGCCCGAAAATCTGAAATGGTGATCCAGGACGCAGGAACGCACGTGGTGTACAAATGTGTGCACGTTTATACCAAACTCTTGAGGTTCTTTTACAAGCCCGAAAATCTGAAATGGTGATCCAGGACGCAGGAACGCACGTGGTGTACAAATGTGTGCACGTTTATACCAAACTCTTGAGGTTCTTTTACAAGCCCGAAAATCTGAAATGGTGATCCAGGACGCAGGAACGCACGTGGTGTACAAATGTGTGCACGTTTATACCAAACTCTTGAGGTTCTTTTACAAGCCCGAAAATCTGAAATGGTGATCCAGGACGCAGGAACGCACGTGGTGTACAAATGTGTGCACGTTTATACCAAACTCTTGAGGTTCTTTTACAAGCCCGAAAATCTGAAATGGTGATCCAGGACGCAGGAACGCACGTGGTGTACAAATGTGTGCACGTTTATACCAAACTCTTGAGGTTCTTTTACAAGCCCGAAAATCTGAAATGGTGATCCAGGACGCAGGAACGCACGTGGTGTACAAATGTGTGCACGTTTATACCAAACTCTTGAGGTTCTTTTACAAGCCCGAAAATCTGAAATGGTGATCCAGGACGCAGGAACGCACGTGGTGTACAAATGTGTGCACGTTTATACCAAACTCTTGAGGTTCTTTTACAAGCCCGAAAATCTGAAATGGTGATCCAGGACGCAGGAACGCACGTGGTGTACAAATGTGTGCACGTTTATACCAAACTCTTGAGGTTCTTTTACAAGCCCGAAAATCTGAAATGGTGATCCAGGACGCAGGAACGCACGTGGTGTACAAATGTGTGCACGTTTAAACCAAACTCTTGAGGTTCTTTTACAAGCCCGAAAATCTGAAATGGTGATCCAGGACGCAGGAACGCACGTGGTGTACAAATGTGTGCACGTTTATACCAAACTCTTGAGGTTCTTTTACAAGCCCGAAAATCTGAAATGGTGATCCAGGACGCAGGAACGCACGTGGTGTACAAATGTGTGCACGTTTATACCAAACTCTTGAGGTTCTTTTACAAGCCCGAAAATCTGAAATGGTGATCCAGGACGCAGGAACGCACGTGGTGTACAAATGTGTGCACGTTTATACCAAACTCTTGAGGTTCTTTTACAAGCCCGAAAATCTGAAATGGTGATCCAGGACGCAGGAACGCACGTGGTGTACAAATGTGTGCACGTTTATACCAAACTCTTGAGGTTCTTTTACAAGCCCGAAAATCTGAAATGGTGATCCAGGACGCAGGAACGCACGTGGTGTACAAATGTGTGCACGTTTATACCAAACTCTTGAGGTTCTTTTACAAGCCCGAAAATCTGAAATGGTGATCCAGGACGCAGGAACGCACGTGGTGTACAAATGTGTGCACGTTTATACCAAACTCTTGAGGTTCTTTTACAAGCCGGAAAATCTGAAAATGGTGATCCAGGACGCAGGAACGCACGTGGTGTACAAATGTGTGCACGTTTATACCAAACTCTTGAGGTTCTTTTACAAGCCCGAAAATCTGAAATGGTGATCCAGGACGCAGGAACGCACGTGGTGTACAAATGTGTGCACGTTTATACCAAACTCTTGAGGTTCTTTTACAAGCCCGAAAATCTGAAATGGTGATCCAGGACGCAGGAACGCACGTGGTGTACAAATGTGTGCACGTTTATACCAAACTCTTGAGGTTCTTTTACAAGCCCGAAAATCTGAAATGTGATCCAGGACGCAGGAACGCACGTGGTGTACAAATGTGTGCACGTTTATACCAAACTCTTGAGGTTCTTTTACAAGCCCGAAAATCTGAAATGGTGATCCAGGACGCAGGAACGCACGTGGTGTACAAATGTGTGCACGTTTATACCAAACTCTTGAGGTTCTTTTACAAGCCCGAAAATCTGAAATGGTGATCCAGGACGCAGGAACGCACGTGGTGTACAAATGTGTGCACGTTTATACCAAACTCTTGAGGTTCTTTTACAAGCCCGAAAATCTGAAATGGTGATCCAGGACGCAGGAACGCACGTGGTGTACAAATGTGTGCACGTTTATACCAAACTCTTGAGGTTCTTTTACAAGCCCGAAAATCTGAAATGGTGATCCAGGACGCAGGAACGCACGTGGTGTACAAATGTGTGCACGTTTATACCAAACTCTTGAGGTTCTTTTACAAGCCCGAAAATCTGAAATGGTGATCCAGGACGCAGGAACGCACGTGGTGTACAAATGTGTGCACGTTTATACCAAACTCTTGAGGTTCTTTTACAAGCCCGAAAATCTGAAATGGTGATCCAGGACGCAGGAACGCACGTGGTGTACAAATGTGTGCACGTTTATACCAAACTCTTGAGGTTCTTTTACAAGCCCGAAAATCTGAAATGGTGATCCAGGACGCAGGAACGCACGTGGTGTACAAATGTGTGCACGTTTATACCAAACTCTTGAGGTTCTTTTACAAGCCCGAAAATCTGAAATGGTGATCCAGGACGCAGGAACGCACGTGGTGTACAAATGTGTGCACGTTTATACCAAACTCTTGAGGTTCTTTTACAAGCCCGAAAATCTGAAATGGTGATCCAGGACGCAGGAACGCACGTGGTGTACAAATGTGTGCACGTTTATACCAAACTCTTGAGGTTCTTTTACAAGCCCGAAAATCTGAAATGGTGATCCAGGACGCAGGAACGCACGTGGTGTACAAATGTGTGCACGTTTATACCAAACTCTTGAGGTTCTTTTACAAGCCCGAAAATCTGAAATGGTGATCCAGGACGCAGGAACGCACGTGGTGTACAAATGTGTGCACGTTTATACCAAACTCTTGAGGTTCTTTTACAAGCCCGAAAATCTGAAATGGTGATCCAGGACGCAGGAACGCACGTGGTGTACAAATGTGTGCACGTTTATACCAAACTCTTGAGGTTCTTTTACAAGCCCGAAAATCTGAAATGGTGATCCAGGACGCAGGAACGCACGTGGTGTACAAATGTGTGCACGTTTATACCAAACTCTTGAGGTTCTTTTACAAGCCCGAAAATCTGAAATGGTGATCCAGGACGCAGGAACGCACGTGGTGTACAAATGTGTGCACGTTTATACCAAACTCTTGAGGTTCTTTTACAAGCCCGAAAATCTGAAATGGTGATCCAGGACGCAGGAACGCACGTGGTGTACAAATGTGTGCACGTTTATACCAAACTCTTGAGGTTCTTTTACAAGCCCGAAAATCTGAAATGGTGATCCAGGACGCAGGAACGCACGTGGTGTACAAATGTGTGCACGTTTATACCAAACTCTTGAGGTTCTTTTACAAGCCCGAAAATCTGAAATGGTGATCCAGGACGCAGGAACGCACGTGGTGTACAAATGTGTGCACGTTTATACCAAACTCTTGAGGTTCTTTTACAAGCCCGAAAATCTGAAATGGTGATCCAGGACGCAGGAACGCACGTGGTGTACAAATGTGTGCACGTTTATACCAAACTCTTGAGGTTCTTTTACAAGCCCGAAAATCTGAAATGGTGATCCAGGACGCAGGAACGCACGTGGTGTACAAATGTGTGCACGTTTATACCAAACTCTTGAGGTTCTTTTACAAGCCCGAAAATCTGAAATGGTGATCCAGGACGCAGGAACGCACGTGGTGTACAAATGTGTGCACGTTTATACCAAACTCTTGAGGTTCTTTTACAAGCCCGAAAATCTGAAATGGTGATCCAGGACGCAGGAACGCACGTGGTGTACAAATGTGTGCACGTTTATACCAAACTCTTGAGGTTCTTTTACAAGCCCGAAAATCTGAAATGGTGATCCAGGACGCAGGAACGCACGTGGTGTACAGATGTGTGCACGTTTATACCAAACTCTTGAGGTTCTTTTACAAGCCCGAAAATCTGAAATGGTGATCCAGGACGCAGGAACGCGCGTGGTGTACAAATGTGTGCACGTTTATACCAAACTCTTGAGGTTCTTTTACAAGCCCGAAAATCTGAAATGGTGATCCAGGACGCAGGAACGCACGTGGTGTACAAATGTGTGCACGTTTATACCAAACTCTTGAGGTTCTTTTACAAGCCCGAAAATCTGAAATGGTGATCCAGGACGCAGGAACGCACGTGGTGTACAGATGTGTGCACGTTTATACCAAACTCTTGAGGTTCTTTTACAAGCCCGAAAATCTGAAATGGTGATCCAGGACGCAGGAACGCACGTGGTGTACAAATGTGTGCACGTTTATACCAAACTCTTGAGGTTCTTTTACAAGCCCGAAAATCTGAAATGGTGATCCAGGACGCAGGAACGCACGTGGTGTACAAATGTGTGCACGTTTATACCAAACTCTTGAGGTTCTTTTACAAGCCCGAAAATCTGAAATGGTGATCCAGGACGCAGGAACGCACGTGGTGTACAAATGTGTGCACGTTTATACCAAACTCTTGAGGTTCTTTTACAAGCCCGAAAATCTGAAATGGTGATCCAGGACGCAGGAACGCACGTGGTGTACAGATGTGTGCACGTTTATACCAAACTCTTGAGGTTCTTTTACAAGCCCGAAAATCTGAAATGGTGATCCAGGACGCAGGAACGCACGTGGTGTACAAATGTGTGCACGTTTATACCAAACTCTTGAGGTTCTTTTACAAGCCCGAAAATCTGAAATGGTGATCCAGGACGCAGGAACGCACGTGGTGTACAAATGTGTGCACGTTTATACCAAACTCTTGAGGTTCTTTTACAAGCCCGAAAATCTGAAATGGTGATCCAGGACGCAGGAACGCACGTGGTGTACAAATGTGTGCACGTTTATACCAAACTCTTGAGGTTCTTTTACAAGCCCGAAAATCTGAAATGGTGATCCAGGACGCAGGAACGCACGTGGTGTACAAATGTGTGCATGTTTATACCAAACTCTTGAGGTTCTTTTACAAGCCCGAAAATCTGAAATGGTGATCCAGGACGCAGGAACGCACGTGGTGTACAAATGTGTGCATGTTTATACCAAACTCTTGAGGTTCTTTTACAAGCCCGAAAATCTGAAATGGTGATCCAGGACGCAGGAACGCACGTGGTGTACAAATGTGTGCACGTTATACCAAACTCTTGAGGTTCTTTTACAAGCCCGAAAATCTGAAATGGTGATCCAGGACGCAGGAACGCACGTGGTGTACAAATGTGTGCACGTTTATACCAAACTCTTGAGGTTCTTTTACAAGCCCGAAAATCTGAAATGGTGATCCAGGACGCAGGAACGCACGTGGTGTACAAATCTGTGCACGTTTATACCAAACTCTTGAGGTTCTTTTACAAGCCCGAAAATCTGAAATGGTGATCCAGGACGCAGGAACGCACGTGGTGTACAAATCTGTGCACGTTTATACCAAACTCTTGAGGTTCTTTTACAAGCCCGAAAATCTGAAATGGTGATCCAGGACGCAGGAACGCACGTGGTGTACAAATCTGTGCACGTTTATACCAAACTCTTGAGGTTCTTTTACAAGCCCGAAAATCTGAAATGGTGATCCAGGACGCAGGAACGCACGTGGTGTACAAATCTGTGCACGTTTATACCAAACTCTTGAGGTTCTTTTACAAGCCCGAAAATCTGAAATGGTGATCCAGGACGCAGGAACGCACGTGGTGTACAAATCTGTGCACGTTTATACCAAACTCTTGAGGTTCTTTTACAAGCCCGAAAATCTGAAATGGTGATCCAGGACGCAGGAACGCACGTGGTGTACAAATCTGTGCACGTTTATACCAAACTCTTGAGGTTCTTTTACAAGCCCGAAAATCTGAAATGGTGATCCAGGACGCAGGAACGCACGTGGTGTACAAATCTGTGCACGTTTATACCAAACTCTTGAGGTTCTTTTACAAGCCCGAAAATCTGAAATGGTGATCCAGGACGCAGGAACGCACGTGGTGTACAAATGTGTGCACGTTTATACCAAACTCTTGAGGTTCTTTTACAAGCCCGAAAATCTGAAATGGTGATCCAGGACGCAGGAACGCACGTGGTGTACAAATCTGTGCAAACTCTTTGTCTGTCGCTCTCGCTCTTCTTATTCTTTAACTCTGGAGCAGGCGCATTTTCTCCCGCGCGAGTGAAAATATGACAAGTGCTCCCACACATAAAGTGTTAAATCTGGAACTAATAATGTATTTCCATTGCCAATTCAACAAAAAATAATAATATTAATAGTAATATTAATAAAATAGTATACAATAGTATACAATAGTATACAATAGTATATCTCTCTTTACTCATTCCATCCATATATACGAATAAATAGTATACAATAGTATATAAACACCACAAGTTCCAGAAAATTTTCAATAAGTTTAACATTCGATTGGCCCCAAAGAATGAATACAGCCTAAACAAGATAATTAAAACCAACAAAAATGAAAAAAATTGGACAAGAATATAAATCAGGAATATATCAGATCAAATGTCAAGATTGCGACAAAATCTATATAGGAAAATCAAAAAGAAATTTAAAAACTAGATTGAAGGAACACCTTAGAAATGTAAAAAAGGGGGAAGTGGACAAGTCAGCAGTAGCAGCCCATGCTTGGTCTGAAAAACATTCAATAGATACAGAAGCTAGCCTAATCAAACAAACAGATAAACTAAAAGAACTCACAGTCTGGGAAAAAATTCACATCCAAAAAAACAAAAAAGAAAAACTCATGAATTTTGAAACTCCCGCAAATTTTGACCTAATCCAGAGGTTCATCGGTCCACCGACAGAAGTAAGAAGGAAACCGCCAAGAAACGGCATAACACCGGTCGACCAGAGGCTACTGACGATGGAGATAAGCTCCGAAACTGCAGTATAGAAGAAAAAGGATATGAGGTGAGGTAATAAAAACATTAATTTAATTATTATACAATAGTATGTTCAAGATGTGGTGAAATTTTAATTATTTAAATTTATTTTATTTTTCATTTTTATTTTCATATAACTCTTAGTTTATAAACATATGTGAGTGCAGAACCATAACATTTCATCATTATCCGCTACTACTGTGAACTTGCTCTAAAATGAACTATTAGTTATTAATTTAGAGAAATTACACACACCATCACTATCATTAAATTAAATAACTTTACCAATCATGTTAAAAAAAAGTCCGTTAAGCGGTAACTGAGTATATTAATCGGCAGTCCTCAGCAAGTCGAATAGAATTTTATGATCCGATTTTGCTTATTTACGGGATATATCTCTCTTATTAATTACATTGTATGTATCCAGTTACGTTGCAAGAAAACAAACACGCTGCCGCTCTAGCGATATTTACATTTTGTGTTTGATAAACCTCCGCATCAAATGATCGGATTTCGCTGATTTTTGGAGAATACCTATCCCATTTTATTTCAATAGCACATACCAAGTTTCGTTGCGAAGATAAACATTTTGAGTGCTAGAGCTCTTTTAAAGTTTTCCTTCAGGCGAATCCTCCAACAAAATAGTCAGATTTTGCTTAACTAAATTGATCCTACTTTTCACAGTTTTCTTTCTTTCAATATGCAAAGTTCGTTGAAAAAAAAAAAAAAAACTGCGGCCGCTAGGTCGTTAACAGACAAACATACATACACACATACATACATACACACGCGTGCATATAACATATTATTTCTATCTTAGACATTTTCGGTTTCTGCAAGTAGGCCTATATGTACACATGTAATGAAAATTTAAAAAATGTTTTCATGAGAACAACCTAAATAGCTACAATTTTTCGAAATTCGCTAAATGCTCAGAAAAATACTCATACAAAGCCTACAGATAGGTTATAAGGTTATAGGGTGCTGAAGATTTTAGATGTGATATGATGAAATATAATGAAATTTGATATTTGAGATTCATTTTCATAATGTTACTAACAAGAATTAATATAGTAAGTGGCATTTCACAAACTCTTGCTGTTCAAAAATTGCCACGGCAACATTTATCCTATACATCGCAAATGTTATTTTCCATTCAAAATCCTCTTAAAAGCGTGTATTCCCCGAATATTTGGCATTAACATTAAATGTCATAATCTTGTTGGAGCAACGGCACGCAATTTTGTTGTTACTTTCACAAATTGTATCTCTAAGCAACGGCTTCATCTCTGCAGGGACGGAACGGCTTTGTCGAGCTCGACATTTTGTGAAATTTACTTGGTGGCTCTGAATATTCTGACGTCGTCTGCTGAGGAAGATAATGTCAACGGAATGTGCTGGGTCAGCACAACATAATCCTTATTCATTTATCTTGGTTTTCTAGCCAAATCTTTTCCTGTCAAGTAATATGAAAATCGCTTAAGAAGTGGCCATCTAAAACAAAATAATATGATCTCAGTCCCTTTGTATTCCATACAATTAAAAAAGGATTAGATATGTCTCACTCTATAAAGAACTTAAACGAATATGATCGTTTTTAGCGAATTTCAAAAGAATTAAGATATTCAGGTTGTACACTCGAGAACATTTAAATTCTTAGATCTGGCATCAATGTTTACTCATAATCACGGAAGAGATAGGCAATGTACTTTGTCTACTTTTTTTTTCTACTCTACTCCTCTGAGTCTTTTTTGCTATGCGAGCTATCAATTAACGCAGTGTACAAAATAATAGTAATTAATGTAATCAATTACATTTTATAATACATTTCAAAAATACTTTGCTTGTGAAATGAATAAAGAATGATTCTTGCCTCATTATTACATGAGGAGCCTCGTTTCAAATTGTAATAAATACACCACGGCAGCGGTAAAAATTTAGTTCTAAGCGATTTCGGATAAATGAAACTGTATTCTTGAAGGCCACCATGTATCCCGGTGAAAAGTTTGTAAAATTCAAAATTTAATTATCTCTCATCCAACATAGGTTAATGAAAATTATTTGTATTTACTTATTTAATTAACCTGGTGGAGTTAAGGCCTTGTGGCCTTCTCTTACACTTACCAGGACAAACATATGTTACATTAGAATACAAAAACATAATAATATTAGATACTAAACCATTATCTGGACAAACTACACAATAATAAAAATAAGATCTAAGAATGAAATACGTAAAGTTAAAGAAAATTTAAATTAAAACTAATACAGAAAAATATATACATATACACACACACATACACACACACACACACACACACACACACACACACACACACACACACACACACACACACACACACACACACACACACACACACACACAGAGGAAGAATAGATGTCATATTCAAGACATAACCAAATTTATTATAGATAGAGGAAAATATTGGAAGGGTCATATAGAAAGAATGGAAGAAAACTGACTTGCAAAAAGAGCTAAAGAAGATAGATCAATGGACGGGAGAAGAACAAGAGGAAGACCGCCAAGAGATGGATAGACAGTGAATGCACATCCAATACGTCTTCCTCCGAGGAGTGATTTTGGAAATAAACAGGATGAAATCCTACAAATTATGTTTACGAAGAAGACGAAGAGATCCAATCTACTATAGGCCTACAACGAAACAATGAAAGTAATAAACATAAATGAATTAATATATCGCTTATAAATGCATATATATATATATATATATATATATATATATATGGTATGATAAGAAAAATAAATGCCTGGACGGGATTCGAACCCGGATCTCTGAGTCTGTACCTCAGCGTGATATCCATTACACTACCAGGCGAATCCAATTCAAACACTTATTTTTCTTATATATGTATTATACTCTCCATTATTACTAGATGTCGCGAGAACACTGTCTTCACTGCCATCTAGTAGCTGACTATATCAAGTAAGCAAATTAAAGAGAATATTTATTTTACTTTATAGCAGTGACGCTTTATCGATGTTATAATTAAATCTTTAACATTCAGCAATGCAATATATATATATATATATATATATATATATATATATATATAGAGAGAGAGAGAGAGAGAGAGAGAGAGAGAGAGAGAGAGAGAGAAAGAGATATGTTAATATTATTTTATTAAATAAAGGAAAAACATATTATTAATTGTTAAAAGAATACTATTAGTGAAATTATATCACTAACTGAATAGCCGTCGAGAACAAGGTTGTAACTTATATTTTTCCAAATCTGATTTTCTTTGGAAAAGTTCCACGTGACATTGATAACCATTTCATAAGTAAAACTCAAATTGGATAAATGTGTTACAACCTTGTTCTGCGTGATTATTTAATTACACAACCCTTATTTAACATAATGAAGTTGTAGTTACTCCAGCAGACACATTTATTTGCGAAATATGTTAATATTATGCAGCAAGTTTAGAAAATAGTATATACAATGAGTGTAAAAGCGATCGCATAGTGGATAATTTGACCTATTTATTTACTTTTCTATAATTGACTAAGTCTGATTAACTGATAGTCTGTAAGTCCATAGTCATTTATATTTATTTATTTTTAATTCATGTTAATTACTAAGATTGGTTGGAGAAAACCCTCAATGATGAGGAAAATCCTCAAAATAATGATGATTGACAAAGTACTTCCTTTGGGCCACTCTTCCATGGTTACCATTTTCTCTAAGAAATTACAAACTGCGGAATCACTTTCAATACTTGTATACTTACTCACTCACTGGCACTATCGAACCCGTAGGTTCATGGCCATGCGGACATAAGCTCTCCATACATCCCTATCCTGAGCTAATGCTTTCCAATCATTCCCTGTATAATCTACTTCCCTCAAATCATGGTTAATGTTATTCTCCCACCTCATTCTTGGTCTACCAACTGGGCGTTTTCCCTCTGCTTTCCTACAAGAAGCTTCCATGCAAGTCTTTCATTCCCCATACGTGCAACATGTTCTGCCCATCGCAGTCTACGAGACTTAACTGTTCTTATTATATCTGGCTTCCTATAAAGACCATGTAGTTCATTGTTATGTAGTCCTCTCCATTCACCTGTCTGTTCATCTCTCTTTGGTCCAAAAATTTGCCTAAGTACTTTATTCTCAAATACTTGTCTCCTTTCCTCCCTTAAAGTAAGTGTCCATGTTTCCCACCCATATAATATAACTTGTATAGTGATTTACATTTATAATGGAGCTGTACAATAATATTAGGTTCTTCTGTTCTTTCTTTTCTTTTCTTTTCGGAGTCGTTTAACTATTTTGTGTATTCTTCACAAATGATACTGACAACTTTAGCTTCTTCTTCTCCTATTGATTCTTTTACTTTCGGAGCCATTTAATTGGTTTGTGTATTCTGCACACCTATATTGGTTTACACTGCTGCACTAAATATAGTGCAAATTTCAATAATGCCAGTGTTATAATATCGACAATAATTAAAAACCGTTAAAATTAGAACTATTCGATATTTATTAGGTATTATCTATTTATCTCCTACTCACATATCTTCTATTCCCGTCTATCCCCTTGGAGAAGTCACCTAACCAAGGCAATTTTGTTACGTTTATTTCATAATAGATATCGTCCAGTTGGAAGTGGTTAGTTCATTGTCTCATAGAGATATCTAGTAGGCAATCAAGGTATTATTTGGATGGGAAAACCCAATTACATTTTGTTCAGACTATAATTTAGGCCTATATTATTTAAGAACTTAACTTATATAATAACTCAATAATTAAATGTTTAAAGTTAACAATTAAATTAAGTTCTGCTGCGTGTATATATACAAATTATCTCAATAACGTAATACGTTTTACATAATTATATTATCATTAACATATACATGTTTAAGTTACAACACAGTATTATAAGATTATTAAAATTCAGATTTTTTGATGGAATGAAAGATCTTAGAACATTTTAATTAAAATTTGAAATGTCTTACCCTATACACTATTTAATATAAAAATATTAAGATATTTAAGACACAAAGCATTTATTACATGAGTTGTGTCAATACCCATAATATATTGTCACGGGATAGCCTCGATTTTCCTTCTAGGTTATTTAGCCGTAATAAGCACAATAAATTTATTCAAAATTTCACCCAACACTTTATTAAATTCTTCAATTATCAACAAACCCTTATACACAATTATAATTCCCGAAATAATCTTATTTTAATTGTTTTCTCAGAACACTTTTCCACTCACTGATAAATTAATTTTCCACACCTTATCGTCACATTGTTCACAACGAGACTCGCTGCCGCAAACCAAACCGCGGTCTCCTTGCCACCGCTCATTTATATAAGCCCAGAGGAAATATCCAGAAACAGCTTCTAGGCAGTTCGAAGCCCAGAATCCTCTAGCATGAATCTTTCTCCAAGGGGAAGAGAGATACTTGTAGAACCGTCTGGTAACAATTGTAGATTAAGGATATATGTATTATCAATAAGAAGAATCTCAATATGGTCTTTGTTTTCGATCTTTAATTATATTATATAATAAGTAGGTCTGATAAGTTGAATAGTCTGATAGTGTATTTGATGTCTGCAGGGTCGGGGGAGGGGGGTATGAGCGTGCGGTGTGTATATGTGTGGGTGTATGTGTGTGTGTTTTTTTCTAATTTGTTTTCTAGCATTTTTTTAAATATTAATGTACACATGATCTTTTCATGGATGAGTGTAGATATGTATTATTTTGATGTAGTGTAGACATAGATTTTACTTATTTGTAGCCTGTTATTGTTTTTAATACAGGTGTATTTGTAGGTATTTGTTTATATTATGATTAGTTTTATTTTTTTATTCATGGAAAAATAATGCACGTACGGCCAAGCAGGCCCGTGCGCAATGTAAATACATATGTATTTTCTTTATTCTGAAAAAAAAGGCAATAAATTCCATTATCTATACACTCCAGAACTTCCCAGGTTGCGCGGGTAATCTAACTCGCCAGGTACGACTCGCCCGCGCAATTCAAACCTCGCTATGTGACACGTAACAATATAATTATTAAGGGCTATTGTTATTTATTATTGTTATTATTATGTATTATTCAATTAAATGATTGTAATATATACTGCTAAGTTTATTTATTCATAAATTCTCTTCTTCTTCATCGCAGTATAGTGTCTCATCTTACAAATACTTTTACATGCCCAACGCCACCCGGCTCTTACAGTGGCACGACCCGTCGGGATAGAGTTTCTAAACTTTGAAATATACACACCCTTTTTTGATCACAAAATGACATGAAAAATCTCCCCGAATGTATAATCAGCTCAATCAAAGGCCTCCTACAAAACAAAAACAACACAAATATTTAAGATGAAACACACCATTCATTCACAGATTCATACTAAACATGGCGAATATGATAATGATGATTATGATGACCTAATTATGTTCGGGATCCATTTGGACCTTAATGGTTTCCTGAAATTTGACTTAAAAGCTAGAAAAAACCCGAAAAATCCATCACCCAGGAAACTTGTCCCGACTGGGAATCGAATTCGAGCTCGGTGGTATGCGGCAGAGGCGCTACCCCAGATCACAGCGGTGGATTTTATTATAAAATTAATTTAGAGTGATATATTACATACATCCATTACTTTTTTCCCCTGTAGTGAGCATAGCTGATTGGGGGGATCTTTCAAGCAAAAATAACAAAACCATATTAGAGTTACAAAAAAATTGTATTTATTTCAGACAGAAATATTCAATGCATTTTTACTTCGAAGAGATGTTTCTGGTCACAGACACAGTAGTGCCCCTCTATATCTCTTTAGAAAGGCGAGAATAAATTTATTTATAAAACTTCTTTCACCCCAACTTTCCGTTTTACAAAAGTAGGCCCTAGATGCTCTCTTTCTTCTTTTGTCAGACAAAATTTAGTATTAAAAATTATGTAGATATTTGATTGGAGTCAGCCAAATATAAGAAGTATTTCCAAGGGGCCGCGACACTTGAAAAGTTGCGAATCGCTGGGGTACGTCACTTTTTGAAGGGGAAGAGAGAAGTTTACCTTACGCCACTGGTTCCTGGAACCCCAGGAAGAGGAAAAATGAAGCAACGCTGTGAGATTTATATTCTGTCATGACAAAAGATGTTGATATTGTCATGGGGAAGAGTGAGACATGCGTAGACTATATGTTTAAAAAGAAATTATTTATATAACTTTTCACAATAAAGAAGCCAAATAATCTTTCATATTTCTCCTGGTTTCACGAACCTGAGTGATATCAATGTAACCTTTTTCTTCCTAGAAGGGAAATACGATGCTTCCTGACAGGTACATTTGTTGTATTTTATATGAAATCGTAATCTTTGTGAAATATACTAAACATGAAGATAAAAGAATTTCAATATTTTACTCAAACACAGGGGGTAAATGAATTAAACCGAAGAAAACACTGTTTATGTTTAATCACCTTATCCTCTTCATTTCCTTTATATGTTTTATACGAAGGGTGTAGGGAAAAAAAAAAATAAAAGCAAGCCACTTTAAAAAACAAATTGTACAACGTACCTATTTCTTTACCTGTATGCCAAAACTTTGGAAGACTAATCAAAAATGTTTATTGGTTGTAGATTGGGAATGGGGATATACTGAAGATTAATATAGTACAGTAAAAGTAAAGTAAAGTGATCCCACTACAGGCCTCAGGAGGCCTTTGGGGTAGGAGGAGGTTAAGGCCCCCAATTTTCTGGACAATCGGCACTTGATGTCAGCCGGGTTATCAGCCCTGCGTGACGGCCTTTACCCTCAGAACAAGCGTCTGGTACTCATTTCCGTTAGAGGCTGAGTCTACTCCAGGGCCATAGTACCGCCAGAAGGTTTGGGTCAGTTTAAAAATCCTGACCCCACCGGGACTCGAACCCTCGACCTTCCGGCTTGAAGCGCAGTGCCTTAACCACTACGCTACGGCGTAATAGGTAAATAAATCAAAGACTAAATTTTTTTATTACTCGTACATAAAATATTTCTCGTTAGAGGGTTGCCACAAGGACAAAGTGATACAGACAATTAATTCTCAAAATTGATGAAATACATTTTGTAAATATATTTAAAAAATTCAAATTGTGATTTAAATATACTCTCTAAAGTAGAAATTTTGTAAAGATTTTTTAAAAAATTGAAATTGATCCTCTAATGACAGCTATGGCAATATTAGAAATATACACTCTGTCCAAATCTAAGACATTCGAAAATTTAGCTAAGAATCCTGGTATACACTACAGCCGTCGTATCTCCGGCTCTGAAGTTTCGGTTATACGAGGGGTAAAAGGAGAAACTCGCCCTCTACTGCCAATAAGGAAATGGTTGATTTAGGAGTGCACGTCTGCCACAACCAATCACTGCCTTTGACGCAGCTATAGCGCGCTAGTAAGGTTTGAAATTGCTGAGGTGTTGTCAGCTGTATATCTGCTAACCGCATATATAAAACGGCCTCTCCCACTGAATATCCATATCGGCAACACTGTCGTGAAAACGTCAGAGCCGGAGAATCAGTGGCTGGGGTATAGTATATCTTGATCCGATCATCAATCATGTGACAGTTATACAGTTTCGCACATCTGAAACTCATATGAGAGATTTATTTTTTCTTATCCTACAAACAATTCGAGTAAATTGTGATTATTTTTATAATGATGTTACATAACTGTACTTCATATTCATATTTTTATCTTATTTTTAGCTGCTATAGACTGCTAAAGACTTAACAAAATCTTACTGTATCATAAATGATGAACGCCTCTCATTTTTGTAAACATGTAAATAATTTTGTTATCTGTTAACTCGTGTAACAAAAAAAAATATTTTTCCAAATTAGTTTTAGGCTCATATTAAGGTCCAGTAATTTTGGAGACCAAAATTAATATAACTTTGTGCTCAAAAATCCATTAAACAGAAATTAAAACTTTATTCGTCATAATTCCATTTCAGGATTGAAGAGATTAAAATAAGTGAATTTCTCAGGAAGTCGAATTCGTAATCCAATTATACATGTTTACGGAATTTGGCGGTAATATTTAATTCATGATATAAATGTATATTTTAATTCCTAAAATAAATAATTTAATGTTTAAGTATATTCAAATTTATGTGCATTTATAAGGCAGAATTTTATATTTCTCGAACACATAGTACATTTAATAAATACAACTTTTATAATTTTATTCATTAAATACATCATGGATTTTCATGAAGTGAACACCAAATCAATTGATATTATAGAAAATTGTAATGACAAGATATTGTTTAACATTTTATTGTTCACCGATAACCAACTAATTACTGTATTTTAAATTCAGAAGGTAACTTACAAATAACAGTTTATAAATTATATAATACATGAAGATAACATAAATTGGAAATTTCTACAGAAAAGATGAAAATGTTTGTTTTGTTGGGAAATATCACAACAGAAAAAATAATACACTATTACAAAACATCAAGCATTAGAACAAGTTTATCAATTCAATTACCAGAACGCAAAATTTTATACTAAGTTTAAAATTATTTTGAATAAAAATTAACAAAAAATTTCGAATTAATTGGTACAATCAAACGAATTGTACTGAGGAAAGTTAGAAAGGAATGTAATTTGAACCTATATAAAATTTACTTCTACCTACATTTTTATATGGCCCAGAAAACTGAATTCTAACCACTTCACAGAGAAAGCGAATTTAAGTAGCAAAAATGAAATTAAGAGTACATGGAAAGAACTTAAGAAAGTCTTAAGCCGCTTTTTTCTTGAAACCTAGAAAACGTACTTTCAGTTGCACAGCAACCATACTTCCTTACCTGCTTGCCAAATTTTGGAGGTATATGAACCCATGACTAAAATATATTTTTTTTATTGTTTCACACTTCTAAATGATAGTTCTTTTCATGGAGAATCAATCTAACGACGCCTCAAAATCCATTTCGACAAAAAGTGACTTACTTGGTTCTTTTCCTGTATCGTTCATATTAATTTAAAAACTCTGCCAAGATACACTCTCTATGACAACAAAACAAATTAGTATATTCGTCGGGAAATAAACATCTTAAATACATTAAAAATAATGTGAATGCAAATCAAATTGGTATTCACATTTACAATGAATACAACCAAGACAAATTTCATTGCATTCATACAGGTGCAGACTACGGTGTAGGAGAGAATTTGATTAACTAAAATGCGTTGGCAAGAACTGATATAAATTTTGGAGACGGAACGAAAGTAATGGTCCTATCCATAAAGCCTACGTTGATGAAGATTAGCAGGGCTCTTTATCTGATTTTAAAATATGGCGTATCACGAAATAATAACCGTCACAAAGATACGTATTTTTACCCAATAGATGTTCCAGACAAGTAATTTGAGATACGGGACCATGGGTCTCAGATAAAAAATATATAAGTAAATAAACAAATAAATCATCATCATCATAGTACATTCACGAATTTAGGCCATTTGTTGACCTGTTTCGGTCTCAAGAGAAACACCATCCAAAAGTCTTTTGAGTGGACGTCCTGGTCTTCTTCTTCCTGCAGGTTGATATCTTAACATTTGTTTGGGTATTCTGTGATCTTCCATTCGATGAACATGTTGCATCCATCTTGATTTATAATCAGAAATTTTGTTTTCTAAAGGTTCCATGTGTAATTCTTCTAAGATGTCTTCATTTCTTTTGTGATCTAGTAGTGTGTATCCTGCAGTCCTCCGAAGGTATCTCATTTCAGCAGATCTAAGTCTCTGTATATCCTTCTGTTTCAACGTCCATACTTCGCTACCATACAAAAGAGTTGGAAGAGCCAGTGTTTTATACACTTTTAATCTTGAATGCTTTTGGACTGTTTAATTTTAAAAATAAGAGAGGATCTGGAAATAAGAGATTAAAAAAGGTCTATTTTGAAAAAAGTTTGAATTTTTTTTATAGAAAATTCTATGGACTACGGAACTCAAATAATAAAATAGATTATTTTAAGTCTGGTATGGAGGATATTCTGGCTTGAAGACAGAATTTATTAACCCTAAAATTCTTAAAAATTTAGATTATTTTTGCATTTACCTATAAATGTATTTTAATATAATAAATTTGGAAATTTTTAACATTATGAGGTTTTATTGATAAGAGAATCGTGAATTTTTCTGACCCCATACTTCTATGTTTTTTTAAACACAGCACAGTATCGGCGATCATCGTCACCATCATCAGCTGTTTTCACGATTGTCAATTTTTTCTTTTGCCTGTAATTATCCAAACAGCTGATGATGGTGACGATAGTCGCCGATACTGCGGTGCTGTGTTTAAAAAAAACATAGAAGTATGAGGTAAGAAGAATTCACGATTCATTTGATTCTTATAAATAAACATATATTATAACATCAATTATTAAAATACCGGTAGCTTGCATTTGATTATTTTTTATTATTTTATTGAACAACCCTTTTTAACAGCTTAAGTCATTTACGACTTAAATCTGGGCGTGAAAGAGCAAAATAATTTTACACAGAGGCCTCTCTTTTTGGGTTTCAGATACTTTTACGTGCCTTAAGCGTAGGGCATCGGATCCAAGGTTTTCATTCCCTGCCGAAGGGAATACTCAATATGTTTATGCTCTGAAAATCCATCGACACAGGTTATCAAATAAGTAGAAAAGAAACGGATAAATTGGATATAAATCCCAGTTTTAGACGCTCGCATAATGTGTCTTATATTTTACTTTTGTAGTCTACCCTCGGGGCCACGGATGACCAACCCAAAAATGAATGTATGAATCATGGGTGCAGAGCCTGGTGTGGCGGACCTAGAAGCAGACTTACAACTTACATAACATCATCGAGTAGACTTTCACTCATCTCCGTAACACTGGTATAACGCAATAGGTCCCTCAGTTTGTGGTGCACCAGGGCAGACTGCCCTCCTAGTCGAAATAAAAAAAAACTGTATTGTACTTAACAGAACAACAAATAAGTAACATATTCAAATGTTTATAAATGTTTCATAGAACTTTGAAGAGTTGAGTAACGGGTAATATATTTAAATTATTTCAATTGACAATCGCTTTTTTTTATAATTTAATGTTTTGTGCTTAGAAAACAATTATCTAAAACTACGAGAGAGTGATAATGTTGGGGTTGATTTTTAAATTTTTATTTGTTTGTGTTTTAATTTCATTTTCCCTGTCACTTTCTTATATTCCTTCATCCATTAGCCTTTACTTTATCTTTGTTTACGTTCTTTCATTATAGGTTAAATATATAATTTGTAATATGATGTTTAAATTGAGTCAGAATGTTGCTTTTCTTTTTATTTTATTTTGAATAGTCATATTCGCACCTTTAAGTGACCAATTAATCGATTTAGTAATTTATGTTCTATATTTGGTAGGTGCTCCGTTTTTGCACACGAAACGCTAAAAATTACACAAGATCCGATTCCGATGGAGGGTCTTTCCACTTTTCAGCGGTTGCCCTTTACCAGCCGGCTGCTGGCCCTTCACATCCACATGTGTCAATCACAGAGGTAGATGATCAACAGCCAGTGTAGGGGGTGACATGTGGTTAGCATGTCGAGTCCCCCAGCCGTTATAGCTCGTTCCTCAACCTGGAGCCGCTACTTATTGTAGCTACCCAATTGCCTCACGATGCTGGGTGGGCACCGGTCCCATACTGGCCGAAATACCATGAGAAAATTTATTCCCCCCATGGAGACTCGAACCAGCGCCAAGTCCCGTAGCTCTGCGCCAAGGCTTCTACCTTAACCGCTCGGCTACGGCGCGGGACACACAAGATAAGAACTAAACTATTGAGTAGGTAAAGTAAACAGCGTTGCCGATCCATAAATCACCCCTTTCTGTTTATATTCTCAAGTCGTTTTAATGTCCCCAAGTGTACACAAAAAAAAAAAAACTTCGCATGCCCAACCTCTACAAGCGAAGGTTCAATAGAACACTTTTTAATTTAATTCTCTCGGTAATCTATATACTATCTTTGTAACACGATAACATTAAAGGAAAATATATGGGAATATTAAATTAAGACATTTTTTAACTTATTTTACAAAATACTGGAAATTAGTCCCCAACTGTCTAATAATGTACCGGTAATTAACATGTGTTAAAACACTTATTTAAAAACTAATAAACATCTCATGGATTTGAATCCACGGTGCTAGATTTTGAAGTTAGATGCTTTGATTCAGAACCACCGCGTTACACAACTCGTTGTCCTGAAATTCTGTACAAGGAGTGACATCGTACATCTTCCTGGCATGTATACTCAAATGTTATTAGATTAGAAACAACTGAGCAAACTGACTGTTCTATTATTTACATAATTCTTTTAGGGCCACTTCTTTTATTTTATATGTTTGATTTGTTTTCTTATTTAAGGAAGTAAAGTCAGGTTCCAAGTGTATTATGCTTTAATGGCCAAAGTTAAGGAAAAATACACTATTTATTATTATTATTATTATTATTATTTTATTATTATTATTATTATTATTATTATTATTATTATTAAATTTCTGTGTCTAAAGTATTTCCTTTTTACACTCGACCCTATCCATTGATTCCATGTCTACCAGTGCTCTTGTTATCTGTACAGTTCTTATTTCTTGTATCCATGAGTTTCGAGGTCTTCCTTTCTTCTTCCAGGTGAACATTAATCGAATGTTTTTCTGGGTAATATTTCTTCCTGCATTCGTCGTACATGCCCATACCAATTTAATTGCTTATATCTTATATAATCTACTATTGAATATTTAATATCTTTTGGCACAGAAATATGCGTGAACATTTAAAATCAGTATATAAATAAATAATTATTATATTAATGTATATTTTGGTCGAGAAACCTGTGTATATAACAGATACAATCCTGAAATAAATAAAAAATATATTATCGTTTGTAAGTAGATGATCTGCAAATACCAATAAATAAATAAATACATAAATAAATAAATAAACAAATAAATCATCATCAACAACAACAAGGATTAGGCCCAATGGCCTGTTCCGATCTCATTATAGGTCGAATTATAGGTCCTTCCATCTCTTCAATGGTCTTCCCAACGTTCGTCTCCCTTTTGGTTTATAATTATACATTCTTCTTGGTATGCTCTGTTCATTCATTCGTAATACGTGCTGAAGATAAGCATTTTGGTAATATGTTATTCTTTCACAGAGATTAAATATATTAAGTTCTGTTCTTATATCTTCGTTTTTCTTTTTATCGGTCCTTTGGTATCCTGCTATTGCTCTCAACATCTTCATTTCAGCAGCCTCTATTTGTTTACTATCTGCCTTTGTTAATGTCCAGGTTTCACATCTATATATAAGAGATGGAACTGCCAATACTTTGTAAAACTTCAAAATGTTTTTTTTTCTAGTCTTATTCAATAAAGTGCGTTTAATTGTGCCACATAGATAATTGAATCGTTGTATTTTAGTGTGTTTATCCAAATTTCTGTCATTGCCTAAATGACAACCCAAATAATTAAATAAATAAATAAATAAATATAAATAAAAGAGATTCCACCTGGATTCGAAAACGATGCGTCCCGGTTGCCCATTTACCTAACCCTGCACGCTATGAAAAGAGCAATGATACCGTAACAGCTACTGTTGAGTTTATGCGTTACAGCCATAACATGCAAGTTACTGAGGGAAAGAATGTTACCTTGTGAACTGCGCGAGGAGTGTATTTTTATTTCTTACGTGTACATGTTACCAACCTGTATAAAATTGTATCTTTTATCATTCGAGATGTTATAAATTTTATAAAGTCTGTTTTATATATTACGTTAGAAAGGACGATTTCATCGAGGAACTAAATTGCAGTCTTCCTTTCTGTAAGCAGAGAGCACAACAAACGACTATAAAATTCAGTGGACGTAAATTACTCTCGGTCTTCATGTACCAGTTGATAATGCAGTAGTCCCACAGACATATTAATTACATTTTCCCAGGAAGTTCTACGGCAAGGCAAAGTTTTTAAAAAATGAGCAAAATCCTGCATATAATAAATTTTATGCAAAAGCTTTCGTCGTTCATAAATCTAGTGTTCGTTTGCTGGAAGTCGTTTGTTAGCACAATTTATGAACATACCGGGTGAAATACAAAGATTAAAACAAGAGGATTTTAGTGGACATTCACCGATCCGTGCAACATAAATTAAATGACCAAACTTACCGCCGACCAAGCTAACTAAAAAGTTTCGATGAAAGATTTTTAGATTTGTGTTCAAGTCCATGTTCCCATATAATTCTTAATGGCTTTTGTTTGGAAAGCAATGAAGTTGCACAAATTTTGTCTAGTGAAAGAAGTTTTATTGTTTGTGAAATTGAATAACTCACCCAAAAAAACAATGATTTACAATTTCAATCGTGAAGAAAATTTAACATGTAGATTTACGTTAGCATTTAGCATTAGATGCGTAATAGCTGTGAAGGGTCAACTGCTAATAAGTAATTACAGACAAAATATTTCCATTATTTTTTATCCCATCACGGAACACAAATAGTTTTCAGTTTAAAAATTAATTTGTCACCCAGAAGCTGCGTAAATTGAGCGAATTCCTAAGAAAGTCGAATTTCAGAGTGGAAAAGCTGAGTAGTTATATATTCATTTTCAGAGCATTTCCTTTGGTAATTAATATATGCTACGTACACCAAGTTTTGTTAAGAAAAGATAAAAATCGATCCCTAGAGGTTGATTAATAATAATAATAATCATAATAATAATCATAATAATAATAATAATGATAATAATAATAATAATAATAATAATAATAATAATAATAATAATAATAATAATAATAAAATTCAATTCTGGAAATGCGTGCTAATATGTATTACAGAGACTCCTGACGTCCCAACTCTTTTCAAAAAAACGTTAAACTTAAAATACATAAAACTATTATTCTACTAGTTACATTATATGGATGCGAAACATGGACTATTACTTTTGGGGAGGAAAGGACATTACGAGTATTTGAGAATAAAGTTCTTAGGAAAATTTGTGGACCAAAGAGAGATGAATAGACTGGTGAATGGAGAAGACTACACAACAGTGAACTACATGGTCTTTATACGAAGCCAGATATAATAAGAACAGTTAAGTCTCGTAGATCCCTACGATGAGCAGGACATGTGGCACTAATGGGGAATGAAATACGTACATGGAAGCTTCTTGTAGGAAAACCAGAGGGGCAACACCCAGTTGGTAGACCAAGAAATGAGGTGGGATATTAACATTAAATATGATTTGAGGGAAGTAGATTATACAGGGAATGATTGGAAAACATTAGCTAAGGATAGGGATGTATGGAGAGCTTATATCCACGCGGTCATGAACCTATGGGTTCGAAAGTGCCAGTAAGTAAGTTAGTTAATAACAACATTAACAATAATAATAATAATAATAATAATAATAATAATAATAATAATAATAATAATAATAATAATAATAATAGTGACTATTTAACTCATGCCCCAAATGGGAGTCAATGACCAATCACGTTTCAATGATTTCTGTTTTACAACCAATCAGAGTCGTGTTTCACGAAATATTTATCAGTGTTATATTTACCATATTAAAGAGAGCTCCTCCTTTTTTAATATTCTGAACAGGTCTGACCATTATTTTGCAGTGACTGAGCCTCTAAGCCTCCAAGAAATACGACTGACTGACTGTTTTGTGGCAATGACTAGCATTGCCCAGTGTGCCGCTTTTTGGGAACCAGTTGAGGTCCCTTGGCGGCCAAACACCACGGCTACCAGATTGTATATATAGCATAGATGTCAACACATTGCGCATGCAGGAGTTAATATAAAAACATTTGTAGCAATTTATTATACCACCAAAAAAAGAAACCTCTGTTTGCACTTTCTTAAATGTATTTTTTCCCAGGTAATAATCCAGAAAAATATAATTGTCATATTTACATCATACGGCATCAGAAATGAATTAATATACAGTTTGATGTGTTTAATTTTTTCTCCACTAGAGAGCATTCTTACAATATTGCGTTCCTTTGGCAATAAATAGTATGATCTGGTTGCAGTGATAAACAAAAGAAGCAGATGAAGCGTACCTATCGTTTCTCATTTGTTTTCAAACATCGCCGTTTACATTAAATATATAAATATTTTAAAATAACTATAGTTAAATAATGATTTGTGAGTAAACAGCTTAATTTTATTCGTTAAATAGTCCTAACAAATGCCACTCTTGATTTCCAAATTCTCTCGATAAATTCACTCCTCACTTCGTGAGTCGTGAATTTATCGATAGTTTGGAAATCACTCGTGGCATTACTTATGATAATTATTTATTTAAACTGGTACAGTTACGGTCGTAAGGTCTTATCTCCCATTCAACCGGTGAGTATTCGAAGTAAAATTTCAGTTTTCATGTTAATAATCATTCCTAAAGGTCCCTGAAAAAGTTACTAGTTATAATAAAAGTTTAGGAATTATTAATCAAGTTATGAAACCATCCCTTGTACAAAAAAACACCAGATTACGTTTATATAACACTTTGGCTAGACCAGTGTTGACCTATGGTAGTGAATCATGGACACTAAGAAAACAACATGAAAGCAGAATAACGGCTTGTGAAATGAGATTCATGCGCAGAACAGAGGGTTACACCAGATGGGATCGGAAAAGGAACACCGATATCTTAAAAGAATTGAAGACTACGCCAATTTTGGAATATATTAAACAGTACCAACTAAATTGGAAACACCATCTTAAAAGAATGAGTTCAAATCGGATCCCCAAAGCTGTTTATAATTATATACGAAGATCACTGGGCCGTCCTATGAAACGCTGGAGGGAAAATTTTCTATAGGATCGTAACAGGCCTTGGCCTAATACTTGGAAGGAAGAAGAAGAAGAAGAAGAAAAGGTCCGATTTCAGTGATTAGCTAACTCTATCTTACGTCACATTAAAATGTTACTTGCGGGTATTCTACGACTCATTTGGAAGTGTCTGCATAGTACACTAGCGCGAAAACACATGTCCCCAACGAGGAACGATTTGTGAGGTGGTACTTATTACATCTAAGTTTGATTGTCATCTTATGCACTACTTTATTAAGTTAAAAATTATTTAAATTGAGTATTTCTATTAGATTGACACTGTTATGCAGAACTGTTACTTATGATTTATTATATCTCTATATGCTGTGTAGTCCACCGCTGTGGTCTCGAGGTAGCGTGCTGCGTTGTCACGCAGCGGGTCCGGATTCGATCCCCGGTCAGGATAGTTTTTCTGGGTGAGGTTTATATCGGTTTTTTTTCTCACCTTTAAGACAAATGTCAGGAAAACTTTAAGGCCCAAACGGTCACCGAAATCATATGGTCATCATCATCCTTATCATCATCATCCTTCACCGATGTGGAAAACAACGGGAAGCTACCACACCTACAATTCTCTAGTAAAGCTGCAAAGCATAGCATGAAAATACTATGATTGCAGTGAACGACCTGCTCATCATCATCATTTCAAGGTATGGGCCTGTTGGCCCGTTCCGCTCCCCGGCGCACTACATGCCGCCGGCGCAGGTCCTCCTTCCAACGACGTTTTGGTCTTCCTACATTTCTTAGGCCTAGAGGCCTATAATGAAGCAGCTGTTTTGATAAACGATTATTTGGCATTCTTTGTATATATTCAAACCAATTACGTTTATTTGTGTGTATTTTCTCGTTTATATTATAGATTTGTAGTTCATCTCTGATATCTTGACTTCTCTTTTGACCTCTTAGAGATACACCTGCAACTGATCTGACCTGCTCTCGGGCAGAATTACTATGGATGGATGGATATGCTGTGTAAAGGAGTTTTATCTCTAATATAGGCTAAAGTGAGTTATCATGCCGAGTATGTTTCAATTAATTCAAATATTTCAAATTCTTCAAACATTATCGGCATAATAACACATTTTAGCCAATTTTTTACTCAATAAATTTATGTTTTTTCTTTTTTTGATGAGATAGAAGGGAGTTATTTTTTCTTCTTTTATAGTCTTTGGTTGTTTTCCAGTTCTGTAGGTATTATGAAAATAATCGTAAAACTTTTCACATTTACAAGGTCAGGAACCGAACCTCGGACGTCACTCGTGTTTGCGAGAACATGATACTGAAAACATGTCACACAGAGCAGAGATAAAAAGTAAAGTTTTGAGTTGAGAAACTGGCTGATGATCAGTAGAGGGCAGAGTACATAACCATAATAAAAGTAAATAACCTATTAACATGAGCTGCTGGGAGACTATAATATTCACAGCAGTATAACAGTACAAATGACCTTACTGCCCATTTGTGTACACAAGTGTTTACCTAAGATCTTGCTTTATGTTGTTCAAACACCTGTGCCTTGGTCTTCCTAATGGTTATATTTTATGACCACTCTCTCCCACAAATGCCTCATATATCCAGCCTGTCGTAGGAGCTTGGACTTTACCTCACATTAACGGTATTACGACGTACTAAAGTAAACTTATGTTCAATCAGATATTCTTAAAACTTGTCAAATTTCACATCGATTTCTAAGTAAAGGTAAAGTGATCCTGCGGGTAGGAGGAGGCGGTTAAGGCTCCCACCTTCCCAGACACCAGGCACATGTCGACTGAGTGTGACAGCTATTTGTGCTGTCCAGAGTGCCTTTTACTGGGACTGTTATTTGTCCCTTGACGGCGAATTCGCGTGAGTGTATACAGTATTGGGCTTAGCTGGTTGACCCTAGCCTACACGGCGATTCTTTTGGGATTTATTATAAGAGTGTGAGCCCTATGTGTCGACTGACTTTATATACTCTGCAACTAATTTCCGTTAGAGGCTGAGTCCACCCCATGACCATTATACTGCCAGAAAATTTAAGTCAGTTTAAAAACCTCGATCCGATGGAATGAAAACTCACGACCATCCTGCTTAAAGAATATTGTTTTAAGAATCAACGCTACCGCGTTACCCCAACAATTTATGAGTATTTTTAAGATTCATTAGGCTTTCTCGCTTATAGAATATTGTTTAAACAAATTACTGTACCGCGTGTCCCCAACAATTTATAAGTATTTTAAGACTCATTAGGCATTCTGGCATATTTAATATTGTTTTAACAAATTACGCTGTCGCGTGCTCCCATCAATTTAAAAATATTTTAAAGATTCATTACGCTTTTATATTCTTAATTTAGCTACAAATTGAAGTAAAATATCCATTCTGACGACTGTCACATTAAAAATTCTAATAAAACGCACAAAAAATGAAAACAAATTTGAATAAGATTTAAAGTCCGTGGTGCGATAAGACTATAGAAGGCCCTTAGCAGACCAATCCGGCTGCTAGACTCACATACATATGTTAATCACAGAGGTGGGCTATCGTATGGCCGGTATTAAGTAGATATGTCAACAGCATGTCAGCCCCTAGCCGTTATAGCTGGTTTTCTCAACCTGGAGCCGTTACTTATTGTAGCTACCCAAATTCCTCACGATGCTGGTTGGGTATCGGCCCTATACTGGCCTAAATTCCATGAGAAAAGATGTTCTGCATGAGGACTCGAATCAGTGCAAGTCTCGCAGCTCTGCATCAAGGTATCATGCCTTACATCGCTCGGCAACGGTGCGGAACTTAGTACATTTTACAGCAAACATTTGATAGAAGAAACCTCCAAGAAGGAACGTGCGTACTGGAAAAATGGGCTGACCAAAACGAACTACAGATAAATGAAGAGAAGACTGAACACGTGGTTTTTAGAAAAGGTGGGAAAATACCCGGGGAAGACAAAATATTCCTAAAAGAAGAACCGCTACAAACTGTTAACTATGTCATATACCTTGGCTTGACCCTACAAACAACAATAAAGTCATTAAGATTGCACACTAAGTAAAGGGCAATAGCGGCCACAAAAGCCATACATGACATCAGAGAGATAACTAAGCTATCCCTAAAATCCGCTATGGTACTTTTTGACACCAAGATAGTCCCCATACTTACTTATGGTTAGACCTAACATGGGACAAACTCCACACGAAAGACCTCCATACTCTATGGTAGGAGTGTCTAAACACACTCTCTCCAGGTTGGTGTATGTGCTCGCCCAAGAGGCCTTCTTGATAGAAGACTTTAGAACGAGGTTCGATCTACCCTCCACTCCCAGCTGGAAGAAAACACTACGCGAGAGGATAAAGAAGAGGGAGGACATCTGAGAAGAATTCCTCACAACGGGGGCCATGATGAACCGGACCTGGACAGGTACAAACCATCTTCGCCACTTCGTGAAATCCCTAGCGGTTCACGGATACCGCCATAAGATACGTGTAAACAAGGCAGACGATAAGTTTGTGTGTTCTGTGTGACAATATCTGTGATACCGTAGATATCATCATCATCATCATCACTCCAGGGATTAGGCAATTGCCCGTTCCGACTTCATATTGCATCAGCCCAACGTCTTCTAGGTCTTCCAACATCACGCCTTCCTCTTGCTTGATAGTTCCTGGCTAACAATGGATATCTCTCCTTACTCATTCCATCCATGTGATCAATCCATTTCTGTCTGTAATTCGTGACTTTATCCAATAAAGGCTGTACTTTCAATTCTTCTCTTATATCCTCATTTCTTATTCTATCAAGTCTTGTACATCCTTTTACTTGTCTTAGGAACCGCATCTCTGCCGTCTGTATTCTATCCTTCTGTCTTTTCACTGGAGCCCAAGTTTCACATCCATACAATATTGTGGGAACCGCCATAACATTATACATTTTTATCTTGGTTTCTTTTCTAATTTTATTTTTGAATGTTCTCTGTATTGTTCCACTCACCGTCTGAAATTTATTTATTTTGGAGTCAATATCTCTTTCCACATTGTAGACAACATCACAGCCCAAATATTTGAAACTAGACACCTGTTCTATACTTTGATTTTCTAAAATAATTTTGGTTCTCACTGGATCTCTTCCTCTAAAAGCCATGGTCTTCGTTTTCCTTACAGAAATCTTTTGATCGTATAACTTACATATTTCATTTAATGCATGCATTGATTTCTGTAAGTCGTCTTCATTTTTCTGTATTATGATTACATCGTCAGCAAATAGAAGTTTATTTATGCACACTTTATTATCTATTCTTATTCCTGGATTTACTAAAACTTTCCATTTATTTAAAATATCGTCTATATATATATTAAACAAAGTGGGTGATAAACTACATCCTTGTCGTAATCCAGTATTTGTTTTGATTGCATCTGTTCTTTTGAATCCAGTATCTATAATTATATTTGTGTCTTCATATAATTTCTTTATTGTTTCAACAAGGCACAGCGGGTATCCTTTCATTCGTAATATTTCCCATAATTTTTGTCTGTTTACTCGATCGAAGGCCTTATCCAAATCTATAAATCCTATGTGAGTTTCTAAGTTATGTTCTCTTCTCTTTTCTATGAGTTGTTTCAGTGTAAAGACATTGTCTATACATGACCTTCCCTTTCTGAATCCACTTTGATTTTCACTTATTATTACTTCTGTTATGTTTCTCAATCTATTATTTATTATTTTCGTATATATCTTGTAGCCAGTATTCATTAAGCTAATCCCTCTGTAATTCTCGCAATTTCTTCGGTCTCCTCTTTTGGATATATTCTTCACAATTGCTGTTTTCCAAGTGGTTGGAATCCCATAGGTCTGCCAACATATATTAATTAGATGAAGTATTCGTAGTTTACACAATATTCCACTATATTTGATTAATTCCATATTTATATTATCTAATCCTGTTGCTTTCCTATTCTTAGTGGTTTTCAAAGCCATTTCTAATTCATTTATGTATATTACATCAATATTTTCCACTTTTATTTCTTCCTCATTGTTCTCTTTTCCTTCAATTTCCTCCTTTTTCCAAAGTTTTTCATAATGTTTGGATCCATTCTTGTTCTGGGATTATATTCAATCTGGCAGAATCTTTCTCAGTCTGATTTAGATGTTTCACTAATTTATAACCTATTTCTTGTCTTCCATACATATCATGTTCTACTGAGCTTATGAATTTATCCCATGACTCCTGATGGGCTTTTCTTATAATGCTTTTAGCAATTCTCCTTTTCGTTTTATATTCTTCATAAGATTCTTCTGTTTTCAGTCGTAAGTATGTATGATATGCTTTTTGTTTTTCATTCACTGCATTTTGTATATTCGCATTCCAAGTTCTCAAGCCCTTCCTATATCTTATTCTATTTTTCTTTCCTAATATCTCATTTGCTGTTTTATGTATTACATTTGATATATTTTCCCATTCAATATTTATGTCTTCTGATGTCGCTATCTCTGATATATATTTATTCATTCTGCTTTCATAATGTTGTCTAATACTTTGATCTTGTAATAAATATACTTTATATACTTCTTCTTGGTTTCTTTTGTTCATGTTATTTTTCCGCCATTTAGCTATTATGTTTATTTTGCTTATCACGAGATAGTGATCAGAGTATATATATCGCTGCCTCTATGTACTCTCACATCTTTTTACCAAGGCTCCTAGCTTGTTGTTTTACGATTAAATAGTCAATTATTGATCTTGAGTTATATCCACTTCTTGTATATTTATGTATGTCCTTTTTTCGGAAATAGGTATTCATTATTTTTAATTGATTATAAGCTGAAAACTGTCTCAAATCCTGTCCATTATCATTTATTGTTATTCTTCTCCATTATTTTTCCTATTACATTAGGTATAGGGACATTGCCTACTCTGGCATTTAAGTCTCCACTTATTATTAAATGATGATCTTTTGTATATTTATCAACTAATGTTTGTAATGTTTTATAAAATTTTTTGTTTCTTCTTTCTTACCTTCCTCTGGGGCATACACAGCAATTATCATCATATATCCTCTTTCAATTTTAAATCTGGCTATCAGGATTCTTTCATTTATAAACTCATAGCTATTCAATTTGTTCTTCCATTTTTCATCTATTAAAATTGCTACTCCACACTGCGCTCTTGTTGTCTGTTCTACTCCGCTATACAACATAGTATAGTGTTTTAAGTTCTAGAGGAATAGAAAAATATCAGTGATTAACTTTTGCAGAAATAAGTAACTAATCAATGCATGCACAATTTGTGCCCATTATTATTATTATTATTATTATTATTATTATTATTATTATTATTATTGTCCACCGCTGTGGTCTCGAGGTAGCGTGCTGCATTGTCACGCAGCGGACCCGGGTTCGATTCCCGGTTGGGGTAGGCTCCTGGGTCAGGTTTTTCGGGGTTTTCCTCACCTGTAAGACAAATGTCAGGAAACTTAGGGCCCAACGGTCCCCGAAAATCATCCGGCTATCATCATTATCATAATCATCCTTCAACGGGAAGCTACCACCCTATAATTCCCTAGTAAAGCTGCAAAGCATAGCATGAAAATGCTATGATTGCAGTGAAAGACCTGCCCTCGGGCAGAATTACTGTGGATGGATGGATGGATGGATTATCCTTGAAACGTTGTAAACGTAATTTTTTAACACCTGTATACATTATTTTGTTTATGAAGACTGTTCATTTCTCACGGGATATCTGATCCAACGGTACTCGCGGTCTCTGAAAGCCCATTTTCATTGATAGTAATTTAGAATTTTTTTTGAAACTTCGACTGCGAATTTTCTGATTCACAGTATGTTATTATGCTACTTGCTGTAATAATAATAATAATAATAATAATAATAATAATAATAATAATAATAATAATAATAATAATAATAATAATAACAATAATAATAATAATAATAATAATAATAATAATAATAATAATAATAATAATAATAATAATAATAATAATAATAATAACAATAATAACAATAACAACTACAATAACACAACAATAACAATAATAATAATAGTAATAATAATAATCATCATCCAGGGATTAAGCTTGTTGGCTCGTTCTGGTTTCATGAAAGCTAGAATTGTTAAAATTGTTCAGACCATCTGTGTGCGCGTTCAACATGTCTCCTTTCGTGCGGTTTATAATTTAGCAATCATTTGGAAATCTTTCTTCTCGCATTATATAATAATAATAATAATAATAATAATAATAATAATAATAATAATAATAATAATAATAATAATAATAATAATAATAACAATAACAATAATAACAATAATAATAATTACAACAACGTGCAAAATTATTTTCTATAAATTCAAACTAAATATCTTCTCTTATCGACTTTAGTGTGCCCACTACGAAAATGTAGGGGACTTAGTTTTTGCAAAATCACATCAGAATATCAGAATAGATTTGTCACGCCGTGAAGTATTAAATTTTATAGTAATTACATAAACATGTAGGTATTGTCACAAATTAGCGAAATCAGCCAATTAGAAGTGGAAGTTTACTTGAAAACTGAAATTAAAAACTGTTTAAACGACTGCACCGATTTTGATGACTATTTAACTCATGCCCCAAATGGGAGTCAATGACCAATCACGTTTCAATGATTTCTGTTTTACAACCAATCAGAATCGTGTTTCACCAAATATTTATCAGTGTTATGATTACCATATTAAAGAAAGCTCCTCCTTACAATATTGCGTTCCTTTGGCAATAAATAGTATGATCTGGTTGCAGTGATAAACAAATGAAGCAGTAGAAGCGTACCTATCGTTTCTCATTTGTTTTCAAACATCGCCGTTTACATTAAATATAGGCTATAAATATTTTAAAATAACTATAGTTAAATAATGATTTGTGAGTAAACAGCTTAATTTTATTCGTTAAATAGTCCTAACAAATGCCACACTTGATTTCCAAATTCTCTAGATAAATTCACTCCTCACTTCGTGAGTCGTGAATTTATCGATAATTTGGAAATCACTCGTGGCATTACTTATGAAAATTTTCATTTTAGTAGAGGTTTACATTTTATTTTGAGGGGAAGATATTAAATTCGTTTATGCACTGAACTAAATACAGTAAATCACAAGAAAAACTAAGCTACGACAAAACTTTACTCGTCTTAAATTAAAGTATAAATAATGTATCACTTATTACGATAAAAAAAGTGATATTCCGTAGAGATTTAATAATTCTGAAATTTTAGCTTAAAATAGGCTATTAACAGGCAGCTCCTCATTACGTATTATTGAATTTCAATAACGATTAAGTGAGGCAGCGAAAGAGGAATAATAATGAGATGTTCTGTGATACGATACGTTTAATATTTCAGTTTTTTTTATTAGAGGATAAAAAGTGAAATTCAGTTACGGATATCTGAGTTGTGAGTAATTTGGAATAGAAGAATAACAGAGTGCAATATTGTGCCACTCAACCGGAGACAAGACTGTAAATGACAAAATAATATGGTCTAAATTTGGACACTACAAACTTATCTAAAACAGCATGATCAGGTTGTAATTTCTTTGACAGTTCATATTTCCAGTCTGTCACAGCAGTCAAAATCTTGCATGGAAAATCTCTGTACTAATGAATGTTTATAAATAATAATCTTCGTTTTCTACGTCATATGTCCACCGCTGTGATCTCGAGGTAGCGTGCTGCCTTGTCACGCGGCGGGCCCGGGTTCGATCCCCGGTCGGGCAGTTTTTCTGGGTGAGGTTTTTATCGAGGTTTTTCCTCACCTGTAAGACAAATGTCCGGAAAACTTTAAGGCCCAAACGGTCCCCGAAATCATATGGCCATCATAATCCTTAACATTATCATCATCACCCTCCACCGGTGTGGAAAGCAACGGGAAGCTACCACACCTACAATTTCCTAGTAAAGCTGCAAAGCATAGCATGAAAATGCTATGATTGCAGTGAAAGACCTGTCCTCGGGCAGAATTACTATGGATGGATTCTACGTCATGGAGTTATGCAATAAACCTGTTTACACTTCAAGAGACTGCATCCCTTCATATAATAATAATAATAATAATAATAATAATAATAATAATAATAATAATAATAATAATAATAATAATGATAATAATAATGATAATAATGATAATAATAATAATAATAATAATAATAATATAATAATAATAATAATAATACACTTTACACAGTGAGTGTAAAAAGTGATTTATGTTAAATATTTTTTTATTAAAACATGGCGCTGAGTCATGGACTTTTAAAAATAATATCTGTGTTCATATATCCACGTTTGAAAGAAAGATTCTGAGGAAAATGTTTGATGTAGACAAATGTGGAAATATGAAGAGAGGCAGATAAAACAATGAACTGTATGAGCTATTTAACATATCAAAGTTGAGATCGCTGGGGCATGTGAATCGAATGGAGATTAATAGGAAAGTTAAATATATTTTTTACACGCATCCAGAGGGAACAAGATCAAGGGATTGACCGAGATCAAGATAGAGGGATTGTGTATAACAGGATCTGCAGAGGGCAAAAATTGGAAATTGGAGATAGCTGTAGAGGGACAGAGATGAAGGAAGAGAGTCATAGAGGAAGTGAGGGCCCACCTGGTCCGTTGTGCTAATTAAGAAGAAGAATAAGGAAAATAGTATTTTATTAAAATTACAAAATATTGCCAACTGATAAACAATTAGTATTAAATATAATTTTCATATGTTTCATGGTAAGTTTAACATTGATTTACAAAAATAGTTACATTGCCATGAAAATAAATATAAAATCGAGCCATTATTCTACGAGTAAGAAGTGGGTATACAGTGACCACCTCCTTTTTCTATGAAGATCTCACAACGTATACAGTACCAACCCCCACAATTTAATCAGTACAGTTGTGCAGAATAAAATAAACAATGAACTGTTAAATGGCTCCGAAAAGAAAAGAAACAACAGAATAAGAACTAAATTTTCTTCTTAGATTACGTAAAAAATACAAATCTGAATCAGAAATAATCGAAAGGGATTCAAAAGTTCGTAATTTTCTAAAATAAAATGGTTACCATGCAATAATGGCCCGAAGAAAACATTTTGTCAATAAATAAAACACCAATTAGTTAATTAATCAAATTGGCCACTGTACGAACACTTTTTACGCTCACTGTATATTCTGACTGAGTTAAACAATAAGTCTTCTCTTTATCTCAATCAGTACAAATCCGCAAAATAGGTATACATGTTACAAAGATACGAACTTAAAATTCTGTCAATCTACAGTGCCTTCAGATTAAGTCGCAACTCTAAGCGCCTGGCAAGCCAAGCGGCCAAAGCACCTATGTTTCCGAATCAGTGAACTGGCGGACGGGCGGCAAAGTAGGTTCCATTTACATTCTTTCTACCGCTATTTAGTGTTACTTGTGTAACTGAAATTCATATCTATTTGTTATTTAAGATTTATTTTCTTAAGTTTATCCAGAATTAGATTAGTTTTTTTAAGCGTTTATTTTATTATGAATGAATTAATCTATTTTATACAGACGTGTTTTCCGAAGTTTTTCGTAACCAACTTCTGAATTTGTGTTCAGTTGTGACTGTGGTGATTTCAGTTTTAACATGGTGTGTATCACTGAACAGAGGGCATTTTTATTTTTGACAAATGCAAGGAAGAAATGTTACACAAGCTGTCGCCGTAAATTTTGCTGTCAATTCTCTAACGCAACTGTCCCAAATAAAGCCACGATTTCAAATCCTCGAACATTAGAGGAACTTAAAGAAAATATTCGAACTGTGAACTCCAACATTTCAAGACAGGAATTGGATAGCGTGTTTCAAAATCTTCTTCGCCGGTTTGAACGTCGTACTGAAGCTGAAGGAGATAGTTTTGAAAATATTTTTTTCATTAGGTACTGGTAAGTTATAAACAGCACACAAATGTATTTTTATTTCATTGCTATCTTTAATTAATTCACAGCTAATTAGATTTATGTGATGAGACTACCGTGCGAGGTCCGTGCGACGAGCGATTGCCAGGCTTTAGGGCTGCGTCTTAAAATGAAGACCCTGTATATACGTATATCTCCTTTACGAGCCCAAAAATCTTCTGACTTGGGACCCATGGCTTAAAGTCCCTCCCGGAGGACTTGTCCCTTGGGTTTTTCCATCTACTGATGCCCATCTACCCCGGCCAGGTTAGAACCCACGACCCTCCAGACCACCGGGGTTGACACAAAGAAAGATTGTACACCTAAAATGTATGAACCTAATACTAACAATAATAGTAATAGTAATAACAATAATAACAATAACAGTAATAATAATGATAATAATCATAATAATAAATAGTTAATAATATGAACCACCAATTAATACGTACAGATTATATAGGCAAGCGACAAGGCACTATTTAAAGTAAATTACAACAAAATAGGCTATATATAAAGTTATATAATTTAGATTTCTGTTAATTTATTCTAACTCCCGGCAGCCTATAAAGGTAGGATGTATTTCTATATGTGAAGAATATTTTCTAAATTATTTGCATATTTCTATTGCACCCTATATTAAAATATACAATAACTTTTATAAAAAAAGAAAAGAAGACATTTTGAAATAGATTTATCCGTACAATTTAGAATGAAAAGTTAGTATTATAGCAGAACTCTTAATTTATAAGTCTATGTATTGTCTAAAAAAATGGGAAGCCGCAGGCCAGTGCTATGGAAATGTGGACAAAACCCACAAAGATACATGCACGACAATGACAGCTTTAACTGGAGGCAATTAAATGAAATTCCGTAGTGCGTGGTTGTGGGGTTGTTAGCACTCTTTTATGTCAGCATTATTACTGTGACACATTCATGTAGACCATTAGCATATGAATAAAGTACCTTCACATTACCTAAGGAAAGCAAATTTATACACGCTTAATATTATGAAATAATGCTATTTTGTCAACATCAATATCATGATGATGATGAATATATTAGATGTAGCATCTTATTTCTGAATCTGTTCCTATGTCTCAAGATACGCCAACTGTTGTTTTTGGCCCTCCTCTGTTTCTTACTCCATTAGTTTGGTATAATAATAAATATAATAATTGGTATAATAATGCTTGAATTAGAAATACAGAAATTAGAAAATGGATGAATGTAGAAAGAATTATAAAGATTGAACGCTGAAGGCAAATACTGTATAAACACGTAAGAAGAATGCAAGATGGAAGACTACCAAAGGTCATCCATACATGAAAATTGAGAGAAGGAGCAGAAAAGAAAGAATAACCAAATTTCGTCAACAATCAATGAAGAAATTTGGTATAACGGATCAAGACACAGAGGACAGAGAACGACGGAGAACTTTAATTAAAGGAAATTTGTCAATGTGCATTACAAACTGATAATCAATATAAAATTATAGAATATTCACCTGAAAGGTCCGTCTCCTCAACTTAATTATCATTTAACTGTAGCGCTTTCGGGACTTTCGAAATTAATTGGATAAAAAACGAAATCAGATTCCTATACATAAAGAAGCAAAACATCAACAACCAGCTATACTACTACACACAAGAAGCCGCCTTACTATTTGGCAAATGTTGGACAATCATAGAAAACCAAATTCACGAAAACATTAATAATAACATGTGCAATAAATATGAAACAATGAACAAGAAGCTAACTAAATTAAAGTCCATGCAACACAACACATATCTAAAACATAACAAATCACACAATTTTGAAGACAAAAGAATTACAAACCTTACAAAAATAAAATTCAACAAACAGGAAACAGACTTGCTAGAAAAGGGATACAAATTCAATTTCCCTACACACAACGCAAAAAGAACACAACAAAATTTATTACTGAAACTGAAATTGCAATAAATAAACTTAACATTAATAACAAAAATCATATTAGATACGAAGCAGCTAAAGTCATAAAAGAAACTCCACCAACAATAAACATCAAAGATAAACAAACTCTCAAGAACATCTCTAAAATAAAAAGAAAATTTAAGAACAATAATATAATACACACAAAAGCCGACAAGGGCAACACAATAGTTATTATGGAAAAGGAAGAATACATCAATAAAACCAAGCAATTTATAAAAGAAAACAATTTCAAAAAAATAGAAAAAGATCCCACAGGAAAGTATAGCAGACAAATAAAAGAAGCACTAAAATCGTGCCCTCTAATCACCAACACAACCAATAATGAACATAACAAATACAAAAACGCCAAATGGGTAAATAATACTCCCTCACCACCAGTAATGAAAGCCCTTCCAAAAATCCATAAAGACAACATTCCCATAAGACCAGTTGTTAATTGCATGAATGCTCCTAACTATAAAATTTCCAAATTAGTCGCTCAGAAAATGAAAAATGATGTCAAACTTGAAAATCGTTACACAATTAAGAACTCATTTGAACTAGCAGACAAACTACAGCATTTAGAAATCAATAGGAATACTAAAATGACGTCATTCGACATAAAAAAACCTGTACACTAATATCCCGATAAACGAAACAGCAAACATAATAAAAACAAAAACTAACAGACAGTAAACTTGAAGATAACTATATCAATCAGTTAAACAAACTAATAACAACAACAATAAAGCAAAATTACTTCCAATTTAACAATGAACTATTTATTCAAGAAGACGGGATCCCGATGGGGAGTCCTACATCTGGAATAATGGCAGAAATCTTCCTACAAGAACTGGAAAATAAACATTTTGAGGAACTAATACACAAATTCAACATAAAACTAATAACACGATATGTCGATGATGTACTAGTAATATATGAAAATGAAAACAGAAAAAAAAAAGAAATACTCCAAGACTTAAACAACATGCATGAAAAAATCACTTTCACCGAAGAAATAGAAGTTAACAACAGCATAAACTACTTAGATTTGTCTATAACCAAAAATCTACACAACAATAAACTAGAAATCGGTATCTACCGGAAACCCACAAACAATGCTCTGGCCATAAACAAAAATTCTACACACCCTTTTCAACAGAAAATTAGTACATTTAATAGCTTAGTCAGTAGAATGTTGAACTGAAACTCCCATTAAGCAAAGACAATTATATCCAAGAACTCAACTACATTAAGTATATGGCAAAAACCAATGGCTATAATGAAGAATTCATAGATAAGCTCGTAAAAAAACAAAAAAGGAAGAACAACATAACCAACATAACTAAACTAGAAAAAGAATCTGACAACAACAAGAAAACATGGATAACACTTACATACACAGGAAAAGAAACGACAAAATTAGCCAATGCACTAAAGAAAGCCGATAAAAACGTAAAAATAGCATACAGAATCAATAACAAATTAAACAACATAATAAACAATAACATTGAAGAAAATAACATTTTCAACAGCAAAGGAGTTTATAAACTGACATGTAAGGACTGCAACAAATTTTATATAGGAAGGACAAACAGGAGTTTTAACATCAGATTCAAAGAACATTTTCGAGACTTCATTCACGCAGAAGGTAAATCAAGCTATGCAAAACACGTTATCCCTAACAGTAATGCACAGAGAAAATAATCCAGCGAAGATAAACGTACTCGAAGAGATGGAAATCATGAAAGCAGCTCACAACGACAGCCTGATAAACGAAAACGAACCAAATACATGCAACCCCCTCTACCAGATCTTCAGTGAAACACCACTTTTGAATCCTGCCGATGATGGGACAAGTCCCGAAAGCGCTACAGTTAAATGATAATTAAGTTGAGGAGACAGACCTTTCAGGTGAATATTCTATAATTTTATATTAATTTTGAATAAACCTTAACGGAACACATCATGAATCTTATAAAAGTTGAAACTGATAATCTGTAACTCCGTGTTAATTATTAAGATTGGTTGGAGAAAACCTCAATGTTGACGAAAATTCTCAATGAACATAAATAAATATTAAATTTTGGAAGATGAAATTCTATTTATTATTTGGATTGCAAAACGTATAGCTTAGAAATGGAATTTATTGGTTGTTTTTGCAGCAATAACAAAGAGAGTCCATATCCCTTTCTGCTCTTGATTACCGGTGGCTATAACTGCTCCTACCCCTGTCTCAGCTTTGGTAACTCCTTAACTCTTGTTACAGCTGGGCACATTTTTTGGTAGTCGGTTTGAGTCCATTCACTGCAAATAATCTTGCCAACTATTCTAATAAATCTGAATGTCTTCTATTATATTTGTGACTCTTAATTTTGCCCTTATATCTGTGTTTTTCTTATTGTCTTGTCCAGTCAAGTGTAACACTATATGTAAAATCTAATTTAATATTGTAGTCCGGATTTGTATTTCGAGTTTTTGTCAATATCAATCTAATAAAATACCGGTATATGGTCACACGTACAAATCCAATGTTAAATGAGAATACCCATTTAAGGGAAGATGATAGAATCAAATTAACTTTCCTTCCCATATGTTGTGACATTGTATAGTATCTGTGCAGTTAATTTTATTAAAATTTATTGACTAATTTCAGAATATCTGGAATATATATTTATTGATAAATTTTAGTTCAATACAACTAATTTTATTTTTATTACGAATGTGTCTAAATGGCACAACATATAGGGTGCGTGTAGGAAAACAGTTTTCGGATACTTTTGAAAATCACAACGGATTAAAGCAAGGAGTTTCACTATTTCCTCTACTATTTAATTTTGTACAAGAGCATGACATCAAATCTTTAGAGGATAAAGAAGGCCTACAACTCAATGGTAGTAAAAAACTGTTAGTCTATGCTGATGATATAGTATTATTGGGCGATAGCGAGGAGATACTAAGAGCCAACACGCGCACTTTATTGAGTAAAATTAAAGTATAAAATTATGAAATATTTACCTAAATGGTCCGTCTCCTCAACTTTATTAATTATTTATCTATAGCGCTTTCGGGACTAGTCCCATTATCAGTTTTGAATCCTGCTGATGATGGGACTATTCCCGAAAGCGCTACAGATAAATAACTAACAAAGTTGAGGAGACGGACTATTTAGGTAAATATTTCATAATTTTATACTTTAATTTTGAATAGTACCTCAACGGAACATATCATGAATCTTATAATTTTTTTAGTAACACTAAGAAATTAGAACTGGAAGTAAACAACAATAAAATTAAATATATATTCACACAGAAATAATTATATAATGGAAATAGACAACTAATATCAAATGAGGGAAATTTTGAAGAAGTGGCTCAATTCAAATACCTAGGAACAATAACTACAAATAGGAATTAGATGCACGAAGAAATTAAACATAGGCTCAATTCTGGAAATGCGTGCTATTATGACTCTTGTCGTCCCAACTCCTTTCAAAAACGTTAAATGAAAGTATATAAAACTGTTATTCTCCCAGTTATATTATATGGGTGCGAAACATGGACTCTTACTTTAAGGGAGGAAAGAAGATTATGAGTATTTGAGAATAAAGTTCTTAGGAAAATGTTTGGACCAAAGAGAGATGAACAGGCAGGTGAATGGAGAAAGCTATAAAGCAGTGAGTTACATGAATTTTATGGGAAGCCAAATATATTAAAAACAGTTAGGTCTCGTTGATTGCGATGGGCAGGACGTGTGGCACGAATGGGAAATGAAATATGTGCATGGAAGCTTCTTGCAGGAAAACCAGAGGAAAAATGCCGAGTTTGTAGACCAAGAATGTGGTGGAAGAATAACATTAACCATGATTTGAGAGAAGTAGACTATGCAGGGGATGATTGGAAAGCATTAGCTGAAGATATGGATGTATGGAAAATTTGTGTCCGCGCGGCCATGAACCTACGGGTTCGACAGAGCCAGTTAGTTCAAGTTTTAACTGTAAATATTTTATTAGTTTTAAATTATGGGGGAGTCAGAGTTTTCGGAACGCATGTTACAATTCAGAAGTTTACCTCCTTGAATAGTGTCGCTCAACAACCTCCAGCCCACATTATTTGCATGTCTAATGAGCTGTGGCACCAGCAGTACGTCTAGTACTCATTTCAGTTAGAGGATGAGTCGACGTCAGGACCATGATACCATCAGAAGGTTTAGACCAATAGCACGAACACTCGACCTCCCAGCTTGTAGCGTATTGCCTTAACAACTATGCCACGGCGCGGCGTGCCCTGAGACAGACATTTTGTAATAAAGCGCTTAAGTGACAGATACATCCATCCATAGTAATTCTGCCCGAGGGCAGGTCCTTCACTGCAATCATAGCATTTTCATGCTATGCTTTGCAGCTTTACTAGGAAATTATAGGTGTGGTAGCTTCCCGTTGCTTTCCGCACCGGTGATGGATGATGATGATAATGATAAGGATGATGATGATGGACGGATGGTTTTTGGGGACCGTTGGTCCCTAAGCTTCCTGACATTTGTCTTACAGGTGAGGAAAAATCCCGAAAAAGACCTCACCCAGGAGCCTGTCCCGACCGGGAATCTAACCCGGGTCTGCTGCATGACAAGGCAGCACGCTACCTCGAGACCACAGCGGTGGACGTGACAGATACAGTTAGTAAAATTAAGGAATTGTTTTCAGGCAATTTATTTAGCGATTTTTGGTTGGGATATTGAAGATTTGTTACATGTAGTAATGACATAAAAGTTTTATTTATGTCGTGAACTCTTGGATTTTTTAATTAATTCCAGTTTTATCAGTAGAGCGTATTGCTGTGCACAGTTCGATTTCCTAGCAATATTCATAAAAACCAGTCAATTTACGAAGACAGTTGAAACTCTAAAACCTATAACAACTGACGACTCTTGGAAAAAAACTAATAAAAGAACGTATATGTTGTTGGTTTATGCATAGTAATAGGTGGGGTAATTTCGAAAAGGCCATACCCCTGTTGCAGGTATATGGTTTGTGGGGTTTTAGAGCTCTTTTACTGCCTGGGCCACACAATGCACTAGTTTAATGTCTCTACCGTTTTATTGAATCAATATTAAACCGAATGCTCCTTTTATGAGCGAGTAGCATCTAAATGCTGTGTATATATGTATAATTATGGAGACGGGGCTGGCAGCTGGAGCTCTCTATGCTTGACACAAATGCCTCTTCATTGTTCTACCCAACTGCTCCTCTTATTACCGTCTTAAAGGCAATAACTGATAACAGCAAGTGAAACACATTATGCAAATGCGCCAATTTTATTACTTAACTAACTCATTGGCACTATAGAACGGGTCCATGGCCATACGTATATAAGTTCTCCGTACATCCATATACATTTACCAATGCCTTGTATAATAAGCGATAGATTAATACATTATAGTTTATTACTCTCTTTGTATTTTTCTTCTTTTCTTTTTATGTATAGTAGATTCGAGCTGTTATTCCTTTCTGTATGCATTCTATCATTAGTTTAATTTTAATTCCATTTAATTCTATTGTATTATTAGACAATATCTTCACTATTATTCAATTTGACAGATAATTATAATTAATTGTTCGGTATGTACTATTATTGTAATTTTTTGTATTTATATGTAACATATGTTTGTCCTCGTGAGTGAAAGAGAAGGCCACATGGCCTAACTCCACCAGGCTAAATAAATAAATAAATATCCCTCCAATATTTCTAAAATCAATTGTAAATTACCGTTGAGATTATGCAATAAAATGTTAAAATATTAAAATGAGTACCTGATAAATGAGTCGTCCTCAACAAAATTAAATTTCTGTTTAAACAACTTCGTAAAATAGTTCAAACCATGTAGGCCTTTCAGAAACATGTTCCATCTTCGGCATGTAATTTGGTACCATGTAGGCCTTTTAGAAACATGTTCCATCTTTGGCATGTTATTTGGTACCAAATTACATGCCGAAGATGGAACATGTTTCTGAAAGGCCTACACGGTTTTAACTAATTGACGAAGCTTTTTTGAACATAATTTTTTTTGTAGTGTTCCTTTGAGGTCAAGACAAAATTTGGGGTTGAATTTCCTTACCATAATAATCATCATTTCAAAATATTATTGGAATTATTTCAGTGAACAAGTAAACAGCAATAGAAACACTCAGCTTACTGGATGCACCTAGATGTAATACGACCTTAGATGTTAAAGCGTATATAAGTTTAATAAACAATACATAAAATATTTAATTATAAATGCTTATTGCACGCCGCTGTGGTCTCGAAGTAGCGTGCTGCGTTGTCACGTAGCAGGCCCGGGTTCGATTCCCGGTCGGGACAGGCGTATATAAGGTGAGGTTTTTTCGGGGGTTTTCCTCACCTGTAAGACAAATGTCAGGAAGATTAGGACTCAACGGTCCCCGAAAATCATCCGGCCATCATCATCATCCTTCACCGTTGTGGAAAGCAACGGGAAGCTACCACATCTATAATTCCCTAGTAGAGTTGCAAAGCACATAATGAAAATCCTATGATTGCAGTGAAAGACCTGCCCTCGGGCAGAATTATTATGGATGGATTGAAATGCTTATTATTAAGACAATGCATTTAAAATAGCATCTTTATCATCATAGATGGTATTGCAATTCCTTTTGAGGCCTGTCCGCTAAAAAAAAATATATATTTATTCCTCTATTCATATCTGACCAATATCTTTTTTCTCCCTACTTTAACATCAAGTTTTTTAAAGATGTTCTATTCCATCTATTCATCTCAGGTTCGGTTTGCCTGTTCTTTTACTTCATTCAGGTTTAAGTAGTGTGCGTTGCTACTAAAATTATTTAAGTAACTAACTAACTCACTGGCACTATCGAACCCGTAGGTTCATGGCCGCGCGGACATAAGCTCTCCACATATCCCTATCCTGAGCCAATGTTTTCCAATCATCCCTGTATAATCTACTTCCCTCAAATCATAGTTAATGTTATTCTCCCATCTCATCCTTGGTCTACCAACTGGGCGTTTTCCCTCTGGCTTTCCTACAAGAATCTTCCATGCACGTCTTTTATTTCCCATACGTAATTTAAATATAAGCTTAGGATAAAGATGTATTGAGAGTTTATATCCGCGCTAACGTGAACTTACGGGTTCGATACTTAAAGTGAGTGAGTTAGTGTAAATATAAAAAAATCGAAATTTCAATAACTTAATGCTGAGATTCTACCCAATTAGAAAAAATCCTAATTTTGCTATAACTTTAAAGATCGTACTAACAATCATTTGCTAAGGAAATTTATAGCAAACAAATACTTTTATGGAAATAATTATAGTTCATCTTAACTTAATGAAGTTTATAGCTTGTGCATGTCAACCGCTGGCCTCGATTTGATCCAACTGAAAATGGGGTTTCATTTCGTTCAGAAAGCGTAAACAATAAGTATATATAAAAAAAATTCCCATGATGTATCCCTCCACTATTCTAATGGGAAACAAGTTTAAGTTTTATAATTTACTCATACGTATACATGTCGTAACATTTCAAAACTTAAAAAAACATTACATCAAAAGACGCATTCCTTTTGTTCTCTTCTAAACAAAAATTCAACAACTGGACTAGTTTATAAAATTTCTTACAGATGCGAAAAAGAACTTATGTCTAGTAAAAATATTATTTATTATCCAAGCCTTTTATTCAAGTCTGAAAAGCCATTCATTTCTTGCCAGAACTAGGGTACAAGCGTTAGCTACAAATTTTACACTTTATGATCTATTTACGTCAAGTTTGATCAAGTTGAATGCAGATAGCGTAATGGTATAGAGCTCCCAACAATACCAGAGAAGACCCATAATGGCGTTATGAAATTGTACACGGTTGCAAGAGAAAAAGAGAGTATTCAATTCGAAGAAGTAAAATTCATCCGGTTACCCCTTCTCCACTTTCCTTTTCATCCCTTGTAGACAGACGTCATAAAATACAAGCTTAGCCTTTAGGGTAAGATATGCAGATAAGCTATGAAAAGGATGGTTTTATGGTACAGCGTCGTAAATATGACTGCTGTGTTTGATGTAGTTGTAAATTATAATAATGTGAGAGAAGTTGTGTGCACAGGTTTTTGGACCAATAAGAGGGATAACAAATTTTAATTGCTGCCTCGTGTAAGTTTCGCTTGCAAACATATGTTCCACAAGGATTTCGCATTGCAAATCACGAAGTTTACATACATCACTTTCGTTTTCCAGTAACATTTCAAAGTCAACTTGTCTTGTTTATGAACTATTGTTAACGGTTTCACGTCATCGTTTCTTACAAGATAAATTCACTGATTTACTAACAAAGTAAACTATATTTTAAGTTTGCTGAGAAGTAAGTTTTAACTATGCGTGAGCGATTTTTTTTTTCTTCTTCGGGACAATATTCTTATATTTACTGTTTTCCTTTTTTAACTTCATCATCCACATCATTATCTTCTTCACATTCTTTCTTCTTCTTCTCCTTCCTTTCATGTGATAGACCTAGCGGTCTGTTACGGCGCCAATCCAACGTTTGAAGTGTCTGCCCAAAGATCTCTTGCCTGGTGGCTGGTAATTTAAGATCTGACGTGGTATTCTTGTTCTGCTCATTCTTGTTAGGTGAGATTTCCAGTTGTTTCTATATTTTTGTACATATTCCATGACTTTGCCTTCAACTACTTATTTATCTTCTTCTTCTTCGTCTTCTTCACCACCCTAGGAAAATTATTAACTTGTCTTTTGAAACACGCTATTGTAGCCAGCCCCTAATTTCAAGAAGGATGGAATTACAAAATTGTGTAAGACATTTACCTTATTATTGTTTGTGACGTTTATATGTACGGAAATTTACAATTTTTAAGTTTAATAAAGCATTATGAAACACACATTCTGCTGTAAATAGTGTTTTAATTAATTGTTTCATGCAAAAAAAGAATATAGGCTGTCAATTTTATGAACTTGCTTTTTTTTTTCTCAATCCTATACGCACGTTTTCCTTTAATACTGCTCAGAGATATGATTTATTATGGAGTTGTACTTTTCATTGTTATAAAAACTAAATTTTTAGTTACGTATTAATTCGTGCAGAACAAACATATTTTGAATTTTTTTACTTGTGCCAACATAATTATGTACTATTTATATATGTAAATGAAATGAACAAGATAGTGTGTGTAACGAGAATTTCCCTCCAGATTGTTCTAGTTTCAAATATTAACTAGACATTTCATTAAATCTAGATAATATAATTACAGGCCAGTAATTTGAGATAAAATGTAATATAGAGAAACATAACGAGTTTGGACTTTAATTAATCAGAATTTTATTAGAAATCCAATGATCATATTACTGGATCGATTTTAATAATTATATAAAAGTTGATTTCCTCTTATTAAAAATTACTTAGAAAACGCCTTTTGTTAAATTTGGGTTATGCCAATATAGTTGAAGCCAGAAAGTCTAGAAGTCATAGGGTATGACAAGGGTAGACCCAGATACCTGAATACAATAGATACCAAACCTTTGTTAATGAAAATGTGTCAAGACGTCTATTTGAAATGAGACTAAAATATCAGTCAAAATAATATTTATGAGTGACAAGGGAAACATCACTATGTCAGGATGAAGTTTCAAATATTCATTTAGATACTTATCAGTTAAAATATAACTACGAACTACACATAAAAATTAATTTAATAAAAAACTCAAAGGCCCAACTAGAACAACTTGGCAAAACATTGTAGACAAGTGGCTCGAAAAGCCACACCTTTTTATATATCTGTAATATATGTGCTCATATATTTAAACCAATAAGAAAAAAATGTATCCCTTCACCTGTAGCGATCTGACGTTCGAAAGAATACTGAGGTTTTCAACATATACCAAATTGAGACGCGGGCAGTAACAGAAGTCTCCCAACTAGCCAAGGGAGAACATAAAAAGTTTCATTGTAATCGCGAGAAGCCTCCCAGATATCTAAGGGGAAAACATAGATCAAATTACATTGCGGATATTTATCCATAACTTTTATATTATTATTTTAATAATAATAATTCTTCAGTATTCTAACGCAAAATCAGATTGCTAACACAACGTATAATCAAGTGTTTTTCATTGTATCGAATAGAAGTATAGTGAATACGATTTAAATAAATCGAGTGATTTATAAACTACAATTATTGAAAATACTATTGCTGCCCGTACAGTTCCTTCGTTATTCCCTGAGATAAGTTTTCCTGATCGCTCATCGAACCCAACCTGACTAGACCGCGAGCATAAAATTCCCACATTACGGGGATTCCTTCTAATCAATCCTTGTATTAAACCCACATCCTGTGATAATCCATCACACTTTTATCCACCCCTAATTAACACTTATTGTTCCATGTGTTATCCACAAATTAATTCTAAAGAAGAATTCATTCAAATGATGAAAAATCGATTCAAATAAAATATCAATCCAACTATTCAATTGAAATATATATATATATATATATATATATATATATATTTTTTGACATTTGGCAATGAAGGCAAATATGATATGAAAAGAAAAAAGAATGCTTGAGTCGGGATTTGAACTCGAGTCTCTAAAGTCTGTACCTTTAGCGCTCTAACCAACTGAGCTACCCAAGAATTCCAAGACAAACATCCAATTTTCTTATACATGTAGTATTCTCAATTCACACAAGAGGTAGCGGAAATTTCTTTCAACTGCCATCTAGCGGCTAACATAACAGTTAAGCAAATTATTAAAGAGAATATTTACTTGATAGCAGTAACGCTTGTATATATAGATATTATAAATATATTTTTGACATTTGGCAATGAAGGCAAATATGATATGAAAAGAAAAAATAATGCTTGAGTCGGGATTTGAACTCGGGTCTCTAAAGTCTGTACCTTTAGCGCTCTAACCAAAAGAAATTTCCGCTACCTCTTGTGTGAATTGAGAATACTACATGTATAAGAAAATTGTATGTTTGTCTTGGAATTCTTGGGTAGCTCAGTTGGTTAGAGCGCTAAAGGTACAGAGTTCAGAGACTCGAGTTCAAATCCCGACTCAAGCATTCTTTTTTCTTTTCATATCATATATATATATATATATATATATGGATGTTTGTTTGTTTGTTCGTACTTTATGCGCAGCCATATCGTTGATCCGAATGTGATGGGTTTTTTGCAAAATGTTCAGGAGATTCCCGTGATGAACATAAAGTGTAAGAGAGTTGAGATACTAAACTCCTACACCCTTAAAATATCCTTTGTAGTGAAAAAGTCCTTTTTTTTACTCTTAAATGGCTTACGCTGTCTAAACAATAACAAATACACAAAATTAATGTACACAGAATTGAATATCTCAAAAAACTCTACAAAAAAGTCCGCGACAGCATATGTTTATCTTTTACAGATACACAATAGCCATTTTTGTCTTTCATTGATGCCAAGAAGATCGGGATAAGTAGATCCCGGGCAAGCATAGCAGCACACGGCGGGTATTCTTTTAAGGATAACTCAAAATAACGAATTTTGCCTTTCAGCCCATTCGGGATGTGTAGATTCCCGGGCAACGCCAGGTAAACAGCTCGGGGTATCTAAAAATAATAACGATATAAATTTATATTTATTTTTCCTTATACTTATTCAACTAAATACAAAAACACATAATTTATTTAGGTGTAGCAGCGCATATATATATATATATATATATATATATATATATATATAAGACTATCAGGACTTAACTTATGAAATATCGATGATGATAAAATGCCAAAATAAGAATTGCGTGTATATTAGGTCTATTCCTCAAAGTATGACGATTTGAGATAGGCCTGTTTGTTTTTTTTATTACGGCTCACAGCAGCATTTGTATGAAAGTGCTCTCTCCTCTAGACTCCCCAAAGGGAATTTTGTTGCCGTTATACAGTTCCCCATTTGATCCAGGTATTTCTCTCCAGATTTCTTTATAGCCCCTAGGGAACAGTACTTTGAACGACTACAAAATAAAACTCGAGGATTATCAAACTTGAGTTAAATTCAACATTTTACGTTCGGTGTGACATATATATCAGAAAAAGGCGCAGATAAGAGAAAAGTGAGTTACATATCCTGGTCTGCAGGCACTGAAAATATCAAACCCAATATAATATTTTAATAACATCATTAACATCGCATCAGCAGATGTTAATTCAGATTTGACAGTTTCTGCAGACTATTTAACTCATGCCCCAAATGGAGTCAATGCCCAATCACGTTTTAATGTATCTTATTTTACAACCAATCACAGTCGTGTTTCGCCCGATATTTATCAATTACGTTTATCATATTAAAGAAAGCTCTTCCTTTTTGATATTCTGTATAGGTCATATCATTATTTTGCAGTGACTGACTCTCTATGAACACGGCTACCAGATTGTGTATGTATGTGTGTGTATATATATATATATATATATATATATATATATATATATGTTATAATTAAATGTTTAACATTGAGCAATGCAAGCTTAATATGGTATGATAAGAAAAATAAATGCCGGGACGGGATTCGAACCCGGATCTCTGAGTCTGTACCTCAGTGTGATATCCATTACACCACCAGGCGAATCCAATTCAAACACTTATTTTTCTTATATATGTATCATATTCTCCATTATTACTAGATGTCGCGAGAACTCGGTCTCCACTGCCATCTAGTAGCTGACTATAACAAGTAAGCAAATTAAAGAGATATTTTTTTTTTACTTTATAGCAGTGACGCTTTGTAGACTCAGAGATCCGGGTTCGAATCCCGTCCAGGCATTTATTTTTCTTATCATACCATATATATATATATATATATATATATATATATATATATGATAGGAAAAGAAAAATGAATGCTTGAGTCGGGAATTGAACTCGAGTCTCTAAAGTCTGTACCTTTAGCGCTCTAACCAACTGAGCTACCCAAGAATTCCAAGACAAACATCCAATTTTCTTATACATGTAATATTCTCAATTCACACAAGAGGTAGCGGAAAGATCTTCCGACTGCCATCTAGCGGCTAACATAACAGTTAAGCAAATTATTAAAGAGAATATTTACTTTATAGCAGTAACGCTTGTATATATATATATATATATATATATATATTATAAATATATTTTTGACATTTGGCAATGAAGGCAAATATGATATGAAAAGAAAAATGAATGCTTGAGTAGGGAATTGAACTCGAGTCTATATACATAGTAATGGAGATTATATATATATATATATATATCCATCACTGTGGTCTCGAGGTAGAGTGCTGCCTTTTCACGCAGCGGGACCGGGTTCGATTCCCGGTCGGGACAGGCTCCTGGGTGAGGTTTTTTTCGGGGTTTTTCCTCATCTGTAAGACAGATGTCAGAAAGCTTAGGGCCCAACTGTCCCCGAAAATCAACCGGCCATCATCATCATCCTTATCATTATTATTATCATCCTTCACGGTGTGGAAAACAACGGGAAGCTACCACACCTATAATTCCCTAGTAAAGCTGCAAAGCATAGCATAAAAATGCTATGATTGCAGTGAAAGACCTGCCCTTGAGCAGAATTACTATGGATGGAAATATATATATAGTGCACGAATGTAAACAGATAGTGGTTGCGGGATATAATATAAAACATTTGTAGCAATTGATTATACCACAAAAAAAAATTGCTTTTCACTTTCTTAAACGTATTATTTCCCAGGTAATAACGTTACAGAAAAATATAATTGACATATTTACTTCATAGAACATTAGAAATTAATTAATATATAGTTTGATGTGTTTCATTTTTTCTCCACTAAGGTGCATTCTTACAATATTGCGATCCTTTGGCAATAAATAATATGAGCTGGTTGCAGTGATTATAAAGTGAAACATAACAAACGTTTCTCATTTATTTTCAAACATCGCCGTTTACATTAAATATATAAATATTTTAAAATAACTATATTTAAATAATGGGGGCACGCCGTAGCGTAGTGGTTAAGGCACTGAGCTACAAGCCGGAAGGTCGAGGGTTCGATTCCCGATAGGGTCTGGAATTTTGAACTGACCCAAACCCTCTGGCGGCACTATGGCCATGAGGTCGACTCAACCTCTAACGGAAATGAGTAACAGACGCTTGTTCTGGGGTAAAGGCGGCCGTCACGCAGAGCTGACATCAAGTGCCGATTGTTCAGAAAAAGTGGGAGCCTTAACCTCTGTAGTGGGATCACATTATATTTAAATAATGTTTTGTGAGAAAACAGCTTAATTGTATTTGTTATAGGCCTATTATAGTCCTAACAAATGCCATTCTTGATTTCCAAATTCTCTAGATAAATTCACTCCTCACTTCGTGAGTCTTGAATTTATCGATAATTTTGAAATCACTCGTGGCATTACTTACGACAATGTGGATTTTAATGACAATTCTGATACAACATATTTAGTTATTAAGAAGAACAAAATGTAAATTAAGAATACAGAAGGATATGAAAGTGTTATAATCCCTCCTTGGTAACTGAACAGAAATACTTAGAAGGAAATTAAAGAAGAAAGAATAAATTCAGGAAATGCATGTTAATGGAAACATGTAGGTCTACATTCGATACTAGCAAAATTCATGGCAAGTTTCCGTTGAGGTGTTAATTCACAGTAATATAATGTAAGATTAAAACTATAAAATAGTTACCTTGTAGGTCCGTCCCCTCAACTTAAGTTCTTTTAAAACTCTGTAGGCCTTTCCCATCATCAGCAGAATGCATTAGGTCCGTACTTGTTGACCCTTGTTGAAGCACTGACTTGGTGAGTATTTTGTATAGTGGATTGTGTGGACCAGGTGTGTTCTCATTAAGAATCAGGTTGTTGTAGATTTCTCTTAGGATTGCGATTTCCTGTCGATTTCTCTTAGGATTGCGATTTCCTGTCGATTTCTCTTAGGATTCGATTCCTGGAAATCGCAATCCTAAGAGAAATCGACAACAACCTGATTTTTAATGAGAACATACACGGTCCACACAATGCTCTATACAAAATACTCACCACCAAGTCAGTGCTTCAACGAGGGTCAACAAATACGGACCTAATGCATTCTGCTGATGATGGGACTATTCCCGAAAGGCCTACAGAGTTTTAAAAGAAGTTAAGATGAGGAGAGGGACCTACAAGGTAAATATTTTATAGTTTTAATCTTACATTATATTACTGTAGGTCTACATACCTAGGACAAATATTTTCCATAAAATTAGAAGCGTGACTAGCTAATTACATGAAACTATTATAAAATCTAATGGTTTTTACGGATCAGAGTCATGGACCCTGGAAAAAACATTACATATGACTTGGGAGAGCAAAATATTGAGAATAATTTATGGACAATATATGAAAATGGTCCACCGTTGTGGTCTCGAGGTAGCGCGCTGCCTTGTCACGCACCGGGCCCGGATTCGATTCCCGGTCGGGACAGGCTCCTGGGTGAGTTTTTTTACGGGGTTTTTCCTCATCCGTAAGACAAGTATCAGGAAGCCTAGGGCCCAATGGTCTCCGAAAATCATCGGCCAACATCATCATCATCATCCTTATTTCACCGGTGTGGAAGCACGGGAAGCTACCACACATATAATTCCCTAGCAACGTTGCAAAACATAGCATGAAAATGCTATGATTGCAGAGAAAGACCTTCCCTCGGGCAGATTACTGTAGAATAGAATGTGAAAATGATGCCTAGAGAATCAGGACTAACAATTAAATCATGAAGAAGTATAATACTACTGTGGTATTTTTGTTAAATTGAATTGGACATGCTCAGCCAATGGATGATAAGAGACTGGTTAAGAGGATTGTGGAAAAACAGTGGAAGTGATAGAAGGAGACCCAGACTTTGATGGATCGATTATGTGGAACAAGTAGTATGGCAGGTAGGAGTGAAAAGGTGGTGGTAGAAGGCTCTAGATCGGAGTGAGTTGGCAGTTGTAATTAGAGAATATGTGACTAAACTTAAAAGGGCGTAATGTTAAATATGAAGAAAAAGAATATTTTAATTCCACTCTCATAAGTCTTTTTGAAGTCTACGTATAGTTGATGTACAGTACCATTATATTTTCATTTCCTTTCTAAAATCTGTCTTATATTAAAAATCTGATATGTTGTAGACCTGTTTCTTCTAAATCCACATTGGTGATCTCCTAGAATGTCATCAATATAAGGAGTAAGTCTGCTTACTAATATATGTTAGAATTTTGTACGAAGTTGAAAGTAATGAGATGCCCCTGTAGTTGTTGCAATCAGTTTTTTAATAGATTGGTATATATATATATATATATATATATTTTTTTTTTTTTCTCTCCATTCTTCTGGAAGAGCTTCTTTATCCCAATTCATACTAAGCAATCGGCATATCTTGTCCATCAATTTTTCTCCCCCTATTTTATCAGTTCTGCTGGGAAAGGTTATTTTGCAGCCATGAACTCCGGGTTTCAATAATGCAAACAAGTTGCAGTCAGTGGAGTTAATAATTTATTTATTATTATATATTTGACCAAATAAATTAATTAAAATTAAAAAAAACTCATAGTAAAAGATAATTCAGAAAGTATGTTAGTTTTTCAAGTAATGTTAAGATGTAAAAAGCAATGAAGAGAAATTAACACAAGAAATAGTATGCATTGACTTTAATATATTCCCGTGGATGTGGATTAGGAAATGTGCTCTCCGTTTCCACTCGCCGCTTGTTAACACTAAATAGAATTTTAACTTATAAGTTTTGGTAGGTAAATATATATATATATATATATATATATTTTCATCTAAAACTCAGAATTCATATACCTAAACAATTATCAATAATTAACATACCAGAGAGGAATTTGTCTCTCTCTTTACCTTGGTTTAATTTTCAATTTATACTGTAGATACATTTATATGCTCCACGCATTCCGGCCTTACAGGAACGCGACCTGTATAGAGAATATTTTTAACTTTGGGTCACACAATTTTTGACCACACAAGAATTTGGAAGACCGCTCAGGTTGGGTAAAAAGCTCAAATGTTAGGGCCACTTCCGAGATAATACGAACATTTAAGGCAAGATACACCATCCACTCATTCATTCATACTAAACAGGGCGAATGGGTGATAGTGATGTCCAAATGATGTTCCGGGACAATTTGGAACTTAAAGTTTCCCGGATATTTGTCTTACAGGTAAGAGAAAAACCACGGAAAGAAAATATCACTCAGGAAACTTGACCCGTTCGGGGAAAGAATCCGGCTCTGCTGTGTACGAAGCAACGATGTTACCATTTGTAAAAATTAATATCACTACAAAGAAATGAATAAAATTTATGTTTTTAGTTGTAAGACATTGTAATGTTCACAAGATTTTCATGGAACAAAAGAGAATGAAATGTGTAAGAAGAACATCAACAGTTTGGTAGAAGCGGCGCCATATTATAAAAAAAGTATGTGAGATGAATGCTACACATCTGTATTTCTTTCCAAGCCCGATCCATTAGCCAATAAAATTTATGGGTTGCAACGAGAGCAAAGCCAGGGAAGCTGTATCGCTTCTTTCGATACTGCAGCAAAGCTTCAAAATTTCAACTGTAATAAAAACCAAGATCAAATTACAATCTAAGTAGTTCATGCTATAAAAAAAGAGGAAATAAAAGTTGAACGTATAAAAGCGAAAGCTTTTTATTTTCAAAGAAAGAACAATGAGGAATTCTTGATGTATGAATATCTTGATATCAAAATTGTTCTCTGCAGAACGAGATTGTAAAGAAATAACTGCTAATATAGAAAAACCTTAAAATACGGTGGACGCATTCTATAATTCAAATTTCATTATCATCTACATGACGTAGGATTGTTGGACTTTTCCGACGACAGCAATTTTTAAAGCGCTCCTTCTAGGCCTTCTTGCAGTTCTGTTTCATCCTGGCTTATACTTCAGTAATAACTTCAGGAGTTGGTTATTTTTCATTTCCTTAATAGGTTATGATCCGTCTATTCATTTGTATGATTTTCGGTTTTTCTTATTATATTGAACATATGTAATTGTTCCCCGATGATGGTATATTTCAAATCGCCTACAAGCGTATAACCGTTTGTTGCATTTAAAATTTTCATTTATATTTTTCTTCTGCCTGATCAGTTAATCGCTCAATTCTTACTGTCATGTATTAGTGTTGCCACTGTCATCACTTTAATATGTTTCTCTCTTAGTTAGTTGTCTAATAATTCTATGAAGTTTCATCTCTTTCTCTCTTAGTTGTTAGTTGTTTAACAGGCATACAAATTGTCAACTGTTTGTTCTTAATTGTCTAATAGTTTTATGAAGTTTCATCCGTTTCCCTCTTAGTTGACTAATAGATGTATAAAGTTTTATCTGTTTCTCTCTCAGTTAGCTGTGTAACAGTTCTATGAAGTTTTATCCGTTTGCCTCTTAGTTGTCTAATAGTTTTATGAAGTTAAATCTGTTTCTTTCTTAGTTAATTATCTAACAGTTCTATGAGGTGTCATATGTTTGTTGCTTAACAGTTCTATGAAGATTCATTTGTTTCTCTCTTAGTCAGTTGTCTATAAAAGTTCTATGAAGTTTCATCTGTTTCTCTCTTGGTTGTCTTTAACAATTCTATGAAGTTATATCTGTCTCTTTTAATTAGTTATTTATCTAACAGTTCTATGAAATTTAACCTGTTTGTCTATTAATTAGTTATCTAATAGTTCTTATGATACTTACTTAATTACTTACTCACTGGCACTATCGAACCCGTAGGTTCATGGCCGCGCGGACATAAGCTCTCCATACATCCCTATCCCGAGCTAATGCTTTCCAATCATTCCCTGTATAATCTACTTCCCTCAAATCATAGTTAATGTTGTTCTCCCATCTCATTCTTGGTCTACCAACAGGGCGTTTTCCTTCTGGCTTTCCTACAAGAAGCTTCCATGCACGTCTTTCATTCCTAATACGCGCAACATGTCCTGCCCATCGCAGTCTACGAGACTTAACTGTTCTTATTATATCTGGCTTCCTATAAAGACCATGTAGTTCATTGTTATGTAGTCTTCCCCATTCACCTGTCTGTTCATCTCTCTTTGGTCCAAAAATTTTCCTAAGAACTTTATTCTCAAATACTCGTAATCTCGATCCCTATTAGGTTCGTCTTCCGGGCATATAGGCCGTGGTCCAGTCGTTCTTCTACTCGACGTTTCGTCTACTGCTGCGGTAGACATCTTCAGGAGATACTGCGTGCTCTCTGTGAACTCCTCAACAGTCGGCTGCAGACTGGCTGGTCGTTCTATCTATCTATCTATCTATGTGTTGGCAGCGCGTAGCGCCGCCCAGTGTGCCACGTTTGGAACCAGTTGTAGCTCCCTGGCGGCTAATACCTTTGTGGCTATCGTTACGTGGTTTTTCGTCTATTGTCACTAGTTAGTGGCGTTGGTGTTCTATTGTTTTGAATGGTGTTTTGTAAATTTATTTTATATGTTTGAGGAAATGGAATTCTATAGATGAAATGAGATGTTTCCTCTCTAGAGCAGGGCATCGGAAACCACTGGCGAGGCAAGCAGAGAGTCCGAAAGCCGACCGAGTGGAATGAGCCACTCTACTCTAGCTGTAGCACAGTTCTCATTTCTGTTATCTGGACCATCATGGGGGTCTGGTAAATATGTTTTTGTGGACAGCACGCCGCTGTAGCCCGTGGCCTATATTGCGAACAATAGGGTTCGAATGAGTTTGAATAGTTTGAAACATGTGTTCCACTCTGTCATTAATTTGGGTCGCAATATATGGCATATTGGCTAGGTTGTGCAACTCTGCGATCCTCGTGTATAGCGGGGCCGAAAATATGATTTTTAAACATTTGTTTTGAATTATTTGAACTTTCTTTTTGTGGCAAGCAGCGAGGATGCTCCAGGCTTCACAACCGTATAGCAGCATGCTACGGATCACAGCTGTATATAAGGTTAGCTTGATCCGAGATGGCAGTGTAGGAGACTTGAAAAATGGATATAGTATGGCAATTGCCGCATTTGACTGGTGAAGAAGATGTCTAATGTGAATTTTGAAAGTTAGCTTGGAATCCAGGTGAATTCCAAGATACTTGACTGAAGTCTCCAGGGCCAATTGATGGGTTCCCAAGGTGAGTTGGATAGGGCTTCGTCTACTGGATTTTGTAAATAAAACAGCTTTTGTTTTATTAACGTTAAGTTTGATGTTCCAGAGACGAAGCCAGGAGTGGATGGTATTTAGTGCCGATTGGAGCACTAGGATGCGGCGTTCAAGTAGTCGGAAAGGTGTTTGATGATACACACAGGTGTCATCAGCAAAGGAAGCTATTTGGATACGGTTCGGAGTTGGAATATCAGACACATAAAGTGTGTACAAGATGGGTGAAAGTACTGCACCTTGGGGAACTCCTGCCAAGAGGGGCTTGCAGTTAGAGTGACACCCACTAATAGACACATAGAATTGTCGATTAGTTAGGTACGTAGCAAGTAATTTGATCAAGTCTGCCGAAATTTGAAATTTGATTAATTTATATAGTAATCCATTTATCCAAGTCGTGTCGAAAGCTTTCTCAATGTCTAAGAATACTGCTAGTGTGCTTTTCTTGTTGTTGAAGCCCGTAACGACCTCGTCAATCAGTCTAGCAAGCTGTAGCGGAGTGCTGTGAGTTTTCCGAAAGCCGAATTGATGGTTTGGAATTAGGTCTAGAGTTGAGACCTCGCGTTTTAGTTTCGAAAGAATTACATTCTCCATTACTTTGCCCAGTACTGGTAGAAGACTGATTGGTCGTAGGTTGTCAGGATTAGAAGGGTCTTTTCCAGGTTTAGGAATAGCGATTACTTTGGCTTTTTTCCATACTTCTGGGAAGTATTGGAATTTAAAGCAAAGCTTCACTATTTGGAGAAATAGGACTAAGGCTTTTAGCGGCAAGTGTTTGACCGCAAGGCATGGTATTCGGTCGTGTCCAGGGGAACGGTTTGATGGAAGTTTTTTGATTACGTTTGTCAATTCCGACATCCGTATATCTGGAAGAGTGAGAGGGATGGGTCTCTCAAGAAAAGCACTTACTGTATGGTGTACTTCAGCTTCGTGAGCAGGTGTAGTGAGCTCATGTGGACGAAACCTTGATGCCAAGTGTTCCGAGAGGATCTGGGCTTTATCTCGCGGGAGATAGGCCCAGTTGCCATTGTGATGGATGGCAGATGGAGGAGGCTGTGCTCGACTCCTTTTAATACGTTTTAGAATCTCCCATGGAGGAGTTTTAGATTCAGAGAAACGCTGCATGGAAGATTCCCAATCGCCGTTTCTCATTTCTGTTAGGCGGTTTCGTACCAGATGAGCGTATCTGTTGTATAGCTGTTTGTGATGGGGTGCTCCGAAAGTTCGATACAGTTTGAGATATCGTCGTTTTTCATTTAAATAATTTTGCAGTGTAGGGTCGTGTGGTTTTGTTTCTGCAGTGTTATCTGTTCGTGTAGTTGCTAGTGTAATGGCCGTTTTTATAGTGGCCTGTAGGCTAAGGACTTCGTGTTCTAGTTGTTCTGTAGACTGGACAGAGAGTGTAGGTTTAATCCATTGATTAAGCATGTGTGTGTAATTCTGCCAGTCTGTGTTATCATGATGCTTGTGTATGGGAGAGGACATTAAAAATGTAGGACTGATTTTAAATAGTATCGGACAGTGGTCCGAGTCGAGTATGTCTGTAATTGTAGTTATGTGTGGAGAGATAGGGACATTCTTAGAGAGTGCGATATCAAGAATATCTGTTCTGAGTCCGAATCGGGAGTTTCTAAAGAATGTGTGATCCCTTGGAGCAGAGATTTCTATATTATGAAGTTGGCAGTAGCGTTGTAGTACTACACCAGATCCATTTTGGACACGACAATTCCAATAGAGGTGTTTACTGTTGAAGTCTCCTGCTAACAGATAGTTAGGAGAGACAGATGTGAGAGCATCTAGGTCGTGTCTCGTTAGGAGTCTGGTGGGAGATTTATATATTGATGCTAAATAAATATTTTCCCGGTCAGAGATGGGCAGAAATATGGCAGTGGCTTCAATGAATTGAAGCCGAGGTGTTGGAGCCACTCTATGGCCAATGGATTGCTTTATGCATATAGCAGTGCCTCCAAGGGGACCGTTTAATCGGTCGTTTCTATAAGTGAAATATTGCGGAATTTTGAACTTATCTCGCGGCTTTAAATGTGTTTCATTTAATAAAAGAATGTCAATATCTCTCTCTTGTACAAAAGTGATGAGCTCTTTGATTTGCCTCGCTACACCGTTTGCGTTAAACGCAGCGACATTGAGATAGCTTCCGTTTTTGTACCTAGCCATTGGTACGGTAGCACATATTTACCAGATTGGCAATAAACGAGAATTTTTCCTCCGGCGTTTTCATTGTAGCCAGTAGAGGCTCAATGTTCCGGAGGAACTCTTGTCCATTGCCTGTTATGGGCATGAGTGAACAGGGACCAGTCTGTTCCTTAGCAGTGCTTACAATTGTGTCGTTAGGTTTGGGACCTGCAGCAATTTGGCTGAAGGATACTTGGGGATTGATGGGCTTAGAAGTAAAGGTCCTGGATTTGGGAACTGTAGGATTTGGGGTATTTTTTGGTTTTAGGAAAGCAGTTTTCGCTGCAACGTAAGCAGGACATTCTCGATAGGATGCGGGATGTCCTGTTGCACCACAATTTGCGCACTTTAATTTAGATTTGTCAGTTAGAGCGTCAGCTTTAACGTGACAATTTGAATGGTTGTGTGGACCAGCACATATCACGCAGCGTGGTGTAAGGCTGCATCCCGCATAGGTGTGGTTAAAGTTCTGGCAATTGAAGCACTGCTTTAGGCCAGATCTTGGTTTATATGGTTCCACTGCGACTACAGTATAATAGAGGCTCTTTAGGTTATATATTTCTTTGCCTAGATCGTTGTTTTCCAACTCTAGGATGAAAAGTGGCAGTGGGATGACTTTGTTTTCATCTTTTTTACTAATTTGCCTGACTGATAGTATGGGGTAATTTAGTTCTTTCAATTCTTCGTATATGTCGTGAATGGATATGTTAGAGGGAAGCCTCTTCAATATTACTTTCAGTGGCAGGTCTTTCTTCATCATGTACGTGTAATATTGTTTACCTAAGTTTTTAAAATACTCAATGAGAATTTATGGTCTGCCACTGTAGCAGCGTAGTAACGCAGACCTTCTCGAGTACTAACAACTCTCGGATCTTGTGTTAGTTTCTTTGAAGTTCGAAGTTCTTTATTCATTTTTGATAGGTCAGAGTGACCCATAACCGTGATTGGTGGCGGTCGTGATTCTTTCCTTGTTGGTACTCGAGAAGGTTGCGAGCTTTGTGTCGCAGTGGAAACCCTAGGCTCTTGGGATGGTCCAGGCTGAGGTCTATTTTGTGACGGACCAGGCTGAGGTTGACTTTGTGTTGGAGTGATGGTCTCATCCATTTCGCCTAAGATCGAGAATGGATTGTAGACCGGCACTGTAGGCGTGAAGGGCACGGTAGGCACATGTTCTGAAGGAGTTTCTTGTCTCCTCCTTTTGATCTCTTGATCGAGGGTTTCAAGAGTCCTTTGCGCTGTTTGTTTAGAGCCATTTTGGCTCTTTATGTTTTTGTTAGAGGACGATGTGGTTTTAGTTGGCGCTACTTTGTTAGTAGAGGGCTCTATAGGTATTTTTGCTGTGTTAAAACAGCATGCTGTCTGTATATTAAAAGCCATTGTTTGTAGGTCGATTAAGATTGCCTCTAGATATTTGGACTTACTTGTGGCAGTGGCTTCCGTTTTCTTTAAGTTCTCGGCACATGTGCGTACCATGTCCATGGCCTCCTCGGTCCTTTCGAAGTCTGGGTGGGACTGGAGGTAGCTGCCTATCACAAAGCAGTTTCCTCGAATTTTCTTAGCCATAATTTCGGACTTAGTGCCCGCTTTAAAGTTTTGCTCTTTAATGTGGTTATCAAACTTGTTGAAAATTTCCTCCCAGGTTTCGAGAGGGCCTAACTCCTGGACCTCATCTTCCATTTCAACGTCATTAGGGATATGGCTAGCTGCCATGGTGCTTGGTGAAGCCAAGACTTAGTTCAATATATGGGGAACACCAACACTTAACTAGTAGTAAACACTGGTACTTACGATTTGCGTTATCCAATTGACGAAAAGCACACACACTATAGGCACACACAGAGCACTAGAGCGCAAGGCTCTGGGGTATTAACGGCCGGAGCCTCACCCGATTTAACTGAGCGAACACTATGCACGATGATATTAAACACAAGTCCCAGGATGGAAAAGTCGGCGTAGAGCTGCCGATCCACTTTGCGAGGTGTCTTCCTTCCACTGAGGAATGCTACTCCCTAATGGGCTGGTCGTTGGAAACTCCCTCCCTATTTATAGGCACGCCCCCTGGTGGAGAGGCGGTTTTCTGCGCGGTCCGTGTTGCGTGCTGTTTTGTCCAGGCTGTCGCTAGCAGAAGTCATAGGCTTCGTTGTCGTATTGTGCAGTGCCGGGATCCAGATTTTGTTTATCTTCATGGTTTCTTCTTTTTTGTTAAAGGAATTTTTGTGTTTATATATTTCAATGGCTTCTCTGTACAGTCTGGTGTAATAATGTGATTTTTGGGACAATACCTGTGTTTCTTCGAATCTTATTATATGTTCTTGGTTGTTCATCCAGTGTTCCGCTACGGCTGATTTTTCCTTTTGTTTTAGTCTGCAATGCCTCTTGTGTTCTTGCAATCTTGTGGTAACCATTCTTTTTTGTTGTGCCGATATAAACCTGTCCACAACTGCAAGGGATGCGATATATACCGGCAGTACTTAACGGATCTCTTGTATCTTTGGCTGGGCGCAGTAGGTTGTAGATATGTTATATTTATTTAATATTCGACCAATTCTCTCCGTTATTGTCTTGATATATGGTAGGTACACCTTACCCTTAGCCTCCTCCTTGTTCCCGTTTTCGGATTTGTATTTATTGGGATTTATGGCTCGGCGAAAATCTGTTTTGCTGTATCCATTGGATTGAAACGCTGCTTGGAGATGATTAATTTCTTCTTGTAGATACTGTGGTTCCGAAATCCTTTTGGCTCGTTCCACCAGGGTTTTAATTATTCCGCGTTTTTGTCTGGGATGATGGTTGGACTGCTTATGGAAAAAAAAAAAAAAGGAAAAAGGAAAAATCAGCCGTAGGGATCAAGACGCCGGCCGTGAAAGCCTACAGTTATACTCGTAATCTCCTTTCCTCCCTTAAAGTAAGAGTCCATGTTTCGCACCCATATAATATAACTGGTAGAATAATAGTTTTATATATTTTCAGCTTAACGTTTTTTGAAAGGAGTTGGGACATCAAAAGTCTCTGCAATGCATAATAGCATGCATTTCCAGAATTGAGCCTATGTTTAATTTCTTTGTGCATCTCATTCCTATTTGTGATTATTGTTCCTAAGTATTTGAATTCAGCCACTTCCTCAAAATTTCCCTCATTTGTCATTAGCTGTCTATTTCCATTATATACTGAATTTCTACGTGTGACCATATATTTAGTTTTACTGATATTTACTTCCAGTCCTAATTTCTTAGTGTTACTCAATAGTGTGCGCGTGTTGGCCTTTAGTATCGCCTCGCTATCGGCCAGTAGTACTACATCATCAGCATAAACTAACAGCTTATTAATACCATTCAGTTGTAAGCCTTCCTCATTCTCTAAAGATTTAATGGCATGCTCTAGTACAAAATTAAATAGTAGAAGAGATAGTGCATCTCCTTGCTTCAACCCATTCTGGATTTCAAAAGTGTCTGAAAACTGTTTGCCTACACGCACACTACTCTTTGAGCCATTTAGACACATTCGTATAAGTCTAACTAACTTTTTAGGAATTCCGAACTCCAGCAGGATACTATATAACTTCTCCCTCTTAATTGAATCATATGCTTTTTTGAAGTCTACATATAGTTGATGTACAGTACCATTATATTCCCATTTCTTTTCTAAAATCTGTCTTATACTAAAAATCTGATCTGTTGTAGACCTGTTTCTTCTAAATGCACATTGATGATCTCCTAGAATGTCATCAATATAGGGAGTAAGTCTGCTTACTAATATATTTGTTAGAATTTTGTACGAAGTTGAAAGTAAAAAGATGCCCCTATAGTTGTTGCAATCAGTTTTATCTCCTTTCTTATAAATTGGTACGATAATTGATTCCTTCCATTCATCTGGAAGAGCTTCTTTTTCCCAAATCATACTAAGCAACCAGCGTATCTTGTCCATCAATTTTTCTCCCCCTGATTTTATCAGTTCTGCTGGGATCTCATCTGAACCTGATGCTTTATACATCTTCAATTTATCTATCGCCATTTCAACCTCTAATGCACTTGGCTCTGCGACTAGCATTTCTGCTGTCTGTAACTTATCCTCCTCAACGTCCTGTTCTGAATGTACATTTAATAGGTGATTAAAGTAACTTTTCCATCTATTTAATATACTCCTGGAGTCTGCAATTATATCCCCATTATCATTCCGAATTATGTTTGTTCTAGCCTGAAACCCTTTCTTCTCTATACTAATTCCCTGATATAATTCTCTAATGTTCCTATTTTTTGCATTCATTTCAAGATCATTAATCTTCTCTCTCAAATATTCCCTCTTTTTACTCTTTAGTAACTTAGTGGTTTCCCGTCTAACACTACCCAATTGCTCTAAATTTACCTCATTTGGCTCGTGTAACCATTTAATTTTTGCTAGCTTTCTTTTCTTTACAATGTCGGCACATTCCTCATCAAACCATTTCTTGTTTTGCCTCTTTTTTAAACAACCAATGCTTTCTGATGCTGACAATTTAATAGCATCTCTTATAGCCTCCCATTCTTTATTTATATCAGTTTCTTCCTTCAGTTGCCACATTGTCATCTGAAGATTCCAGTACTTCAAATCTATTAGCAATTTTGATTTGGTATTCTTGCCGCATTTCATCATTTTTCAAGTTTTTTAATTCAAATTTTACAGAATCATCTTTAGCGTTTGTTATTCTCATAAGCGATAGCCGTTGTCTGATTTTCACTCTGACCAGATGATGATCCGAATTGCAGTCTGTCCCTCTAACTGATCTAACATCAATGATGCTACTGTGCCAGCGTTTATCCACTAATACATGATCTATCTGGTTCCGAGTTTCTCCATCTGGGGACGTCCAGGTGTATTTAATAATATCCTTATGCTGGAATGTTGTGCTCTTAACAATGAGATTCTTTGATGTGGCAAATGTGACTAATCTAACCCCGTTGTCGTTACTATCTTCATGAAGACTGAATTTGCCTATTGTTGGTTTGAATATATCTTCCCGCCCCACTTTTGCATTAAAATCTCCTAAGACAATTTTCATATGATACCGTGAAAGGCTATCAAATATGCATTCTAATTCTTCATAGAACTCATCCTTGATCTTGTCATCTTTATCTTCTGTGGGGGCATGTTCATTTACAATTATAAAATCATGTCGTTTACCCTTTAGAATTATGTATGATACCCTATCACTAACAAACTTAATATCTCGGATAGCGGATAGGATCCTCCTCCTGACTAAAAAACCCGTTCCAAATGCAGGTCTTTCTGCACCCCCGTAGTATAATGCAAAGCTTCCTGATTCCTGACTACCTTCTCCTGGCCACCTAACTTCCTGTAAAGCGACTATATCCAAGGGCGATTTATCTAGTTCCCGCGTTAATATCTCTAGTGCCCCGCTACTGTATAAAGTCCTAACATTCCATGTTCCTAGGAACATGTCCCTGTGTTTGAGCCTTTGGCATGGGTTCCCTGAAGTAGTCCCCGCCCGGAGAACCGAATGGGGGACTATTTGACCTCCGGAAAATTTTACTCCAGTTGAACCCATGTCCGCATTTCTTGACGGTTGTATTTTTACGGTGAAAGATCGTCACTCTTTCGCCCAAGGTACTTTTTTCGTCTGGCTTATCACCTTCGACCAGTCCGGCATGGGTAACCCTATCGGCAGCAATGCTACCGCCGGCATAGCTCTCAGGATCATTTAAGCACGCAAGCCACTCCACCACGACAAGGTAAAGATACCATGGAGGGTCTTATGATACTATACGCCTTTTTGAATATTTTAAATTTAATAAATTTTAACAATTTAGATTTAAAAACTATTTTCAGTACACATTTTTAAATAAAATTCATTATTGTCAAACAGTCAAGGATAAATATCTAGTGGCCTGTTCAGGTCTCATTAACAATCCAGTACTTTTCTAAGTGGTCGACCTCGGCTTCGTTTCCCTACTGGGCAGTGTTTTAATATTAAATTGGGCTGTCTTTCTCTGGTCATTCTTCCAACGTTTCTCCATTTGTTTCTGTAATTTTGTATTTTTCCAAGAATGGTTAAAGTTAAAAAAAAAAATCTACTGGTATCTGGCGCAATGTCTGGTCATAGAATGAGATGAGATGCTGCTCTTATTATAGAAGGTTTGTAGGCCTAATATAAAAGGATGCTAGGTGTCCACTAGGACACATGAGATAAAATGTAACGAAGTGGATAATGGGTATGGAGAAATGGCGGGATAACGCGGCAGCGGAGAGTGGGAGAAATCCCAAGGAAACCTGTCCTGTTGTGACTCTGATTCGTGCACCGCGAATCCCTCATTGAGCAACTGAGACGCGAATCTGGGATAAAGAGTTGGGCGGCATGTATCTAATCACTTGCAACATCGGGTAGCCAAATGTAGGCATTTATAATAAATGGATAAAATAAATTCGAAGCATAAACACCACTAAAATGTATGCTGTATTTGGCTAGTAAATGGCAATTACAGGTAGTGACACGGTTAGCAAGAAGCTAAATTTAATGTTCGTAGTATGATCTCGCTATTTCTCAATCTAATGGTCGTAAGATTGTATTTTTAATTAGCAATTTTTATCGGAATTTAATAAAATTAACACTGTACACTCTACGGATCATGACTGCAAACAAATGCTTTTTTGTACTCAAGAAACTGTTTAGATCTCAGTTTATATCTAGAAAGACAAAAAAAAAATACTCATGTATAAAGTTCTCCTTAGACCAGTGTTAACATATGCATCAGAAACTAGGACCATGTTGAAATTTGATGAGGAATTATTAGGGCGTTTTTAAAGAAAGATACCGAGATCCATTTTTGGTGCCGTGAAAGAAAATAAAGTATGGAGAAAGAGATACAATAATGAATTGTATAAACTGTACAATCAGCCGGATATTCTGAATGTTGTTAAAATTAATAGATTGGCCTGGAATGGACACATTATTCGTATGGACAGCAAGAGGATTACAAAAAGAATTTACAATGAGCAACGCCTATTGGCCAGAAAAGTTGGAAGACCTAAATTAAGATGGGAGGATAGTATAATACAAGACTAAGAATAATACAAAAAAATGGAAGAATGAAGCTCAGAACAGAATGTCTGGCATAAGTTTCTTAAGGCGACCAAGGCCCACATGGGTCTGTCGAGCCATTGATGATGATGAACACTGTACACTATTTACCCTAAGATGAAGATACATACATCGATTAGAGAAATATGAAAAAAATACTGTTAATTGCAACCTCCAGGCTCATACTTAGTATTATTACAAACTATTTTTATTTTATACTCATATAATAAACAAAATGTTATTAAAATCTGTAAATATTCAATACTTTGTTCATAACATTACTTTAATAGGGTAGATCGGGGAAATATGGATACTTTTTTAAACAATCTAACATAAAGGCCTAACAACAATTGTACTCCAATTTTTTTTTACATGGTAAAAGATAACACTTTCACGCATTAAAAAAACAGTAAACCACTTATTGACATTCTGAACACGTTTAAAATATTTTTCTAGTGACTGTATATTTCCAATTTCCTCAATGGACCAGGGTAAGAAGTATTACATCCGTGAATAGAATTCAAGACATATTGTAAGATAAACAAAATTGCTCCAAATAATAATAAAATAATAATATAATAATAAAATAACGATGTTTATATACAGATTTTCAATGTTTACATATCTTTCAGTGCCTAAAGTTTTGTTTTTCTTCTCCACTCGTCTCTATCAATCCACTCCATTTCCTCCAGTCCTCTTGTTCTCATTCCAGTTCTTATTTCTTGTATCCACGACTTTCGAGGTCTTCCTTTCCTTCTTCTTCCAGGTGGATATCATTCCAATTTTTTTTCTGGGTAACCTTTCTTCTTGCATTCGTTGTACATGTCCATACCAATTTAATTGCTTATGTCTTATATAATATACTATTGAATATCTAATATTCATTTTTCCTTGTATGACAATATTTTTTTTCTAATTTTGAACATCTTATTGCTCTCCTCAAGAAATCCATTTCCATCAACATAAGTTTGTGTTATAAGTTTCTGTTCAATTTCCAAACTTCAGCTCCATATGTGACAGAACTTCTCACTATTCAATTATATATTTGTAACTTATTTTTTCTGGTTATATGTCTGTCCATAAGACTCCATTTATAATTGCTGTTATTGCTCTACCTTTATTTATTGTTTTCTTATCACTCTCTTGTTTATCTTCTTTATCCACTTTCACTCCCAGTTACTCAAATTCTTCACATCCTCTAATATACCCCTTCTAGTCTTCTAATATTTAATCTCCGGCTTCTGCTCCACATCCCATATAAAATCTTTTTTTCTAAATTTATCTTCAAACCCCAGTTATCTTATTCGTCTAATCATTTTCTGAACTTAAACTCTATGTCTTCATATTCTTGAGCAATTATTATCAATATTAGGCTAATAGATATAATAAGAACAGTTAAGTCTCGTAGACTGCGGTGGGCAGGACATGTTGCACGTATGGGGAATGAAAGACGTGCCTGGAATCTTCTTGTAGGAAAGCCAGAAGGAAAACGCCCAGTTGGTAGACCAAGAATGAGGTGGGAGAACAACATTAACTATGATTTGAGGGAAGTAGATTATACAGGGAATGATTGGAAAGCATTAGCTCAGGATAGGGATGTATGGAGAGCTTATGTCCGCGCGGCCATGAACCTACGGTTCGATAGTGCCAGTGAGTAAGTAAGTAAGTATTAGGCTAATAATAATTGATAATAATCTCAATTTAGGGCACCCTTGACTTCTTCCGATCTCAAATCAGTTGTCGAGGAGAATCTTTAATGGTCTTTGATTCCTTGTATCTGATGGAGTGTAATTTTTAGGTAATTACCTGAAAATCTAACAATTAATAATAATAATAATAATAATAATAATAATAATAATAATAATAATAATAATAATAATAATAATAATAATAATAATAATAATAATAATAATAATACAATAAAGGCAGTTTTATTTCCAAAGCCACTGATAAAATTTGCTTAAAAGCATTATCCTATAAGCGAATACAACATTCTGTTCTTTATGGATATACTATTAATAGTATGAAATTGAAAACAGGGCGGCGAATGAGTAAAACTCATGACTGCACATCTGAAGTTTGTGGCGTATAAACAGGACAGTTTTTAGTGAAAATGGAATTCACGGTGGATGATGCTGTATAGAATTTCCACAAGTTACAAACTTTCCTTTTGTTTTAAATCATTCTAGTAGCACTCAGACACCACGTCTCTGCCAAACCATTCTCACTCCTGTTTCCTAATTTAGAGTAGGGAATACAATATACACCACAAATCCAAATTTCAAAAAAGAAGAATAAATCTATTACTCTGATATATTTAAAAAATCGATAAAACAGTACTTAACCGATAATAGTATAAGGACATTAATGACAGAAATGATATTTGTTTTATATTTGGCCTAATATAATTCAGATCATGAAGTCTTTTCCATTCAACCCATGACAAGAATATTTTCTTTTCAGACCATTAGCGCTTTAATACTCATCTTTCAGCATGCTCTGTCCTTCGTTTATTGCACCTACTTCTTGATTTTACACACACATTCTCTTCCTTTACCTTAGTTTAACCTCTCCTATTGTCGGTTGGCCTACATCCACGTGCCCCGTCATCGGGCACAGACACACTAACTTTCGGAGGAGGATTCTTAACTCTGGATCACACACATACTTTTTTTTACCACTCGAGGACATGGATGACCCCTCTGGATCTCAATGCCAGGACCACCTTATAGACAAGACGAACATTTAAGACATTTATCATTCACAGATTCATTCATACTAAGCAAGGCATATATGATAGGCCTGTGGATGATTTATGGTCAGTTGAAATTTAGGTACTATATAGGCTTCAAAGTTCATAGCGTCACCTTACTTCTTGAACATTATAAGTCTAATTTTAAAAAAATTAAGGAAAGTATAAAAGCATTTTTAACATTGCTTATTATTTTGTAACTATTTTTTTAATTTCTTATTTTCAAAGTAGAGCCTATGTCAGTGTGACAATGAATCTTCAGTTTCGATGTTTCTAGTAGGTTAATTATTTATATTGGCGTAATAGCCCAATATTGGGCCTTAGCCTCTCCTCTGTTAGGAGTTACTAGACCAAATTAATTTAGTTACGCTTATTTCCCTAAGATGTCATGAATGAAAGTAGAACAATTCATTCATAATAAAATAAATACTAAAAAATATAATTTTTGATAATATTAAAAAAATAAATCTTAAATAAATTGATATAAACAGACGAATAAACCTTTGCCTTATTCCTTAAAATAATTCACCAAATCAAGTATAAGTTAATTTATGTGACAAGATTAGCGTCAAATGAAATATTCAACTTTATCCACCAAATTAATATTAACTAACTTACTAACTCACTGGCACTATCGAACCCATAGGTTCATGGCCGCGCGGACATAATCTCTCCATATATCCCTATCCTGAGCTAATGTTTTCCAATCATCCCCTGTATAATCTACTTCCCTCAAATTATAGTTAATGCTATTCTCCCACCTCATTCTTTGTCTACCGACTGGGCGTTTTCCTTCTGGTTTTCCTACAAGAAGCTTCCATGCACGTCTTTCATTCCCCATTCGTGCCACATGTCCTGCCCATCACAGTCTACGAGACTTAACTGTTCTCATTATATCTGGCTTCCTATAAATACCATGTAATTCACTGTTATGCAGTCTTCTTCATTCACCTGTTCATCTCTCTTTGGTCCATAATTTTTCCTAAGAACTTTACTCTCAAATACTCGTAATCTCCTTTCCTCCCTTAAAGTAAGAGTCCATGTTTCGCATCCATATAACTGGTAGTATAATAGTTTTATATATTTTCAATTTAACGTTTTTTGAAAGGAGTTGGGAAGTCAAAAGTCTCTGCAATGCATAATAGCACGCATTTCCAGAACTGAGCCAAATTAATATTGCTTTCATTTATCCTAACCCCTATCCTTCTACTATTATTTAATACCTTTCCATTCCCAATTCATAATCAAGAAACGACAAATTTCCTTCTTATTAACAATTTAACAACACTTCCATTAAGTTGGTATGCGGTCAACATACCGACCCGCTGCCAAAACTTTTTCAACTACTTTTTCCATACTCATCTCATTTATTTCCTTTAATCAGCTTCTGTGACAGTGCGACAAGCCAGGTCAGCCGGCAAACTTGATATATCACATACTTTAAAATATAGATATAGGGGCTTCATCTCATATCATCTCTAGATATGCCATTACGCCTGTCACGAGTAAAGGGATTGTTTTATTCTATTTTCAAATACTCATTTTGTTATAAATAAAACCGTTTTATAATTATTTGAGAATTAATAATTGTTAATGTTGAGTGATTCCGGGTTCTGTGGCCGTGGTCCATAGTTGGTGTTGATACCAGACGTTTCGCCCTCAACTGCGGAGGGCATCTTCAGTGGCGAGTGCTTCTAGGCGTGTTTCCTGGTCGGAAGCTCTACTTAGAGTGAACGTTGCGGGTGTTGTATTGATACTAGTGGTGGGAGCAGGGTGAGCGGGCGTGGCTCTTGCTGATTGGCTAATGGTCGTCTCCTTGTTGTCCCTAGTGTTGATGCATTTATTTTCTAGTGTACGGTACCAGGCCTTAGACAGTTTAATACCTTCCTCTTTTCTGTTAATATTTTCCTTATGCTTGTGTATTTCTATAGCCTCTCGATATAATCTAGGGAAATAATAGGAAGTTGTGGCTAAAACTTGTGTATCATCGAATAGAATCTGGTGTCCATTCATAATGGCATGTTCTGCTACAGCCGATTTATCCATTTCTCCTTGTCTGCAGTTTCTTTTGTGTTCTGATAAACGGGTGGCTATACTTCTTTTTGTGGTCCCTATGTATGGTTTACCACACGAACAAGGAAGTCGATATACGCCGCAAGTGGAGAGAGGTGGCCGAGGATCCTTAGCTGAGCGAAGGCAGTCTTCTATTTTTCTTGTAGGTCTGTAAACTGTTCTTATGTTGTATTTTCGTAGGAGTTTTCCGATACGATCTGTGACTCTTTGTACATATGGTAAGTAGGCTATGCTGGTTGAGGGTGTGTTATCCATTCTGACGTGCTGTCTTCGTGGATGTATGGTTTGTCTTATTTCCTTGGATGTGTAGCCATTTTTCTGGAAACAATTGAACAGATGGTGTTGTTCTTGTTTAAGGTGTTGTGGTTGGCATAACTTAGTCGCTCTGTCGAACAGTGTCTTAATGACACCTCGCTTTTGTCTTGGATGGTGGTTAGAGTCTTTGTGCAGATATCGGTCTGTGTGTGTAGGTTTCTGTAAACTGTATGTTGAATTTCCCCATTGCCAGTCCTTATTATTTGAACATCCAGGAAAGGAAGTCTTCCATTATCTTCTTTTTCGATGATACACAAGTTTTAGCCACAACTTCCTATTATTTCCCTAGATTATATCGAGAGGCTATAGAAATACACAAGCATAAGGAAAATATTAACAGAAAAGAGGAAGGTATTAAACTGTCTAAGGCCTGGTACCGTACACTAGAAAATAAATGCATCAACACTAGGGACAACAAGGAGACGACCATTAGCCAATCAGCAAGAGCCACGCCCGCTCACCCTGCTCCCACCACTAGTATCAATACAACACCCGCAACGTTCACTCTAAGTAGAGCTTCCGACCAGGAAACACGCCTAGAAGCACTCGCCACTGAAGATGCCCTCCGCAGTTGAGGGCGAAACGTCTGGTATCAACACCAACTATGGACCACGGCCACAGAACCCGGAATCACTCAACATTATGATTACCGGCCGTGAAAGCCTGCATTCAACTAATAATTTTTAAATTTGAAAACTGAAAGAATAGTAATAAAAACAGTAGGCTTTGCAGTGACCAGATTTTAATAGCAAAAACATAAGACGAACTACAAAGAATGCTATATAAACTAAATGAAATATAAAAAAAAATACAACATGGAAATATCATCAGAAAAATAAAAACGACGACATTCAAGGCCGCTCATCCAGTTCGGACAAAGATAATATTAGAAAGTAAACCAATAGAACAAGTGGTAAGATATAACTTCCTAGGATGCGAAATATCATACACAGCGGAAACAGATATAAATAACAAACTAAATAAGATTAATATATTTTATGTCTTTCGGGCTAAATGGCCGTGGTTTGGTTTTATTATCACTCAACGACTGCAGCCGACATTTGAAGAGTTAGGAGGTCAAAGAGCACGCAGAATCTCCTGAGGATATCTACCGCAGTAGTAGACGAAACGTTGAGTGATAATAAAACCAAACCACGTCCATATAGCCCGAAATACACCTGCCGTGAAAGTCTTCAATTTTATATAAACTAAATACGTTTAATTATATAACAGGAACACTAAAAAGAACTTTGAAAAATAAAGCCAGGAAAGACTCTATAATGAAATTATACAAGACAATGGCAGTGCCTATTATTACTTATGGATCTGAAACATTGACTGACAACACAACAATCTGTCAGAATACAAGCTGCTGAAATGAAATTCCTCGGACCAATAGCAGGATATCAAAGAAGAGACGAAGAACCAACACAGAAATAAGACAACAACTAAAAGTAGAGGAATTAAACACAACAATAGTGAAATACAGAACAAACTGGAAAGAACACTTGGCAAGAATGACTGAGAACAGAATACCAAAAGCAGCATACAGCTATTCACCACGAGGAAGAAGTTTGGGAAGACCAAATAAAAGATGGAAACAGCAGCAATTTGGAGCCGGAACAGGCTAGTAAAAAAGCCTAAACCGTGATGAAGATGATGAAGAAGAAGAAAGGAGAATACTGAAAGAAAACAATTATATTCAACACATTGATTTATAAGAAATATATATCATATACGCAAATTTTTAACTGTGATCTACATGTTTTAATTTTATATTGGGAATATTTTCTAATTTTTAAATACGAGTAAAATGCAATTTTTGTAATCGAGTTTCTTGATTGGTATTGGAAACTGAAGATAAACAAAGGTTGAAAACTTAGAGTCATGAGTTATTGAAATGCTTAGAGTGGAGTTCTCGCATTGTCACGAGCAGGCGGGCCTCAAGCAGTGTATAATTTACAAAGTTAGTAATTTAGGCACAACATCTACCTGAATCTGCACTTTAACTTACAACAAAACTGTTGACTTTCTGAGAATTTGCTTACCAAGTCAAACTTTGCCGAATGCATGTTCAAAACGACAATACTGGTCTTCATGGTCTAGGTAAAAGCGAGATATATACTGCAGCTGTAACACAAATGGAAAGAAAACATAAACCCTTCAATTGGCGAAACCCTAATTTTTCGTCCCAGTTATTTAAATGTTTTGCACCGCAGTGAAAAACAAAATCATGTCTAACTTAAGTTATTACTGTTCTCTATGTAATTCAACACAAATTTGAGTAATTTTTAAGCAATCTTTTTTCTACTATTTTATTTAAAATAGTTAAATAAAATAAAATAACATATCCTACTAGCTAATACCCGGCGTGCGCTGCTACGCCTAAATAAATGAAAATTAACGTGTTTTCATGTTTAGTTGAATAAGTAGAAGAAAAAACAATTATAAATTTATATTTTTCTTAGATATCCCCTGCTGATTACCCGGCGTTGCCCAGGAATCTACTTATCCCGATCTTCTTGACATAAATGAGCTGAAATACGAAAATTAATGTGTTTTATGTTAACTTAAATAGATAAGAGGAAACATTTATATCGTAATTTTCTTAGATACCCCGTGCTGTTTACCCGGCGTTGTCCGGGAATCTACTCATTCCGATCTTCTTGGCATAAATGAGCTAAAAGACGAAAATTAATGTACTTCTTATGTTTAGTTGAATAAGTAAGGGGAGAACAATTAGCTATAAATGTATATCGTAATTATTTTAAGATTCTCCGTGCTAATTACTCGGTGTTGCCCGGGAATCTACTTATCTCGATCTTCTTGGCATAAATGAGCTAAAAGAAAAAATTCGTTATTGTGAGTTATCCGTAAAAGAATACCCGCCATATGCTGCTATGCTTGCATAGGAATCTACATACTTGTCTCGATCTTCTTGGCATCAATGAAAGACAAAAATGGTTATTGTGAGTAATCCGTAAGAGATAAACATATGCTGTCAGGGACTTTTTTGTAGAGCTTTTTGAGATATTCAATTCTGTGTACACAATTTTGTGTATTTGTTATGGTTTAGGCAGCGTAAGCCATTTAAGCGTCCAAAGAGGTACTTTTTCACGTTTTCCACTACAAAGGGTGATTTTAAGGGTGTAGAAGTTGAGTATCACAACTGTCTTATAGCCTATGTTCAACCCGGGAATCTCCTGAACATTTTGCAAAAAAAACCATCACAATCGGATGAGCGGTTTGGCAGCGCATAAAATACGAGGAAACAAACAAACCAACAAACAAACATTCATTTTATATATTAGATAAGATTAATTGTCAATTTAGGGTTAACATTTGTTAGCATTTTTATTTTACGATTTATAATTAAAATGTTAAATTAAATACCATGTACATCAGCCGTGCTCTACTAAATTCATTTTCTGCTTAAGAACCTTCCTCAAGTAGTTAAAACTACGAAGACTTTTCATAATCATGTTCTACCGTCTGCATTCCATACCATACAGAAATCAGAAGATGGAACATGATTCTGAAGGGCCTTCATAGTTTTAACTAATTGACGAAATTTTTTAAACAGAAATTCAATTTAATTGAGGTCGACTGATATAGCAGGTACTTATTTTAACATTTTACTACATAACCTAAAACGTGTTTTACAATGAATGTTAGAAGTAATGATCTTTAACTAGCGCCGCAAATCAACTCTGGGCGTGAAATGACCAACACATTTTGCTCAGAGGTTTATATTCTTTTTTAGGCTTGAGGTTATTTTACGTGTCGTAAATCTACAACAAATGGGGCCCACGGTTTTAGTTCCATTTAGAAGGAACCCGCATTCAGAAATTTTACATCCTGAAAAAATCCATGAAGCCCAGCGGTCAGAGGCAAAGACGATAACCACTTGTTCACTAAGATCCGACTAGAAGCAGCAGAGATTAGAATACTGAGACGACTAGCAGGATATTTACTACTTGACCAGCAAAGAAACGAAAACATTCTAAGACTACAATTCTAAAGTAGTAGTAGTAGTGGTAGTAGTAGTAGTAGTAGTAGTAGTAGTAGTAGTAGTAGTAGTAGAGTGGGGGGCACGCCGTAGCGTAGTGGTTAAGGCACTGGGCTACAAGCCGGAGGGTCGAGGGTTCAAGTCCCGTTGGGGTCAGGATTTTTAAACTGACCCAAACCCTCTGGCGGCACTATGGTCCTGGGGTCGACTCAGCCTCTAACGGAAATGAGTACCAGACGCTTGTTCTGGGGTAAAGGCGGCCGTCACGCAGGGCTGACAACCCGGCTGACATCAAGTGCCGATTGTCTAGAAAAAGTGGGAGCCTTAACCTCCTACTACCCCAAAGGCCTCCTGAGGCCTGTTGTGGGATCACTTTACTTTAGTAGTAGTAGTAGTAGTAGTAGTAGTAGGACTTTATTAGACTGAAAGTAAGATATTTACAATATTATTTACAAATATGGGTCGCATGGGCAGTAAGCCGTACGTGCTATTGACAGTCCGTTACAATAAAGTAATAATTGGTAATAGTATAAAAAACAAAAAGAAAACAATAATATTACAATTACATAAAGAAAACACAATAATATTACAATTACATAATAATACAATAACATTATACATTAATTACATTTTGATAACATGTATTTATTCATGAATGAGCGTTGTTATTTTCCGCGTTTTGTCCAGAAATTTACCCAAGTTTATCCAATATTGTGGATTTACCATTAACTCGTAGCATGCCAATCTTTCACGATTTGAATTTACAAATCTTTCCGGTAATAACTGACATCTCCAATATTCTAAATCATTATATTTCCCTCCGTATGTGTATCTCGTCTTCAAAGCTCCCGCACATTGGACATATTCGCATATCGTGATCGTCGCTAATATTCTAAAGTATAACCACAATCCGCGATATATAATGAACAAATTGGTATAATCACATGACCAGAATGCCCACAGACAGAATACTGCAAGTGATCCTACTACACGCGAGAAGGAAGAATGAAATATCGACAGACCTACGAATCGTTGCAGTGGTCAGCTCAATCTAGGAGGAACAATAGGCACATCGGTCTAATCCGGACATCATTTGATGAAATTAGGATATGTATTTATAAAAATCATAATGTTTCTTTCATATTGTCCGAGTATGAAAGTGCAAGTAAAATACACTGAACTATATGAAAAATTTAATTCACAATTACAATCAACTATTTCAGAGCCCCTTTGCCCGGTATTGGATAATTAGGAATATTTTATTTTCAACGAGGTCTTATATGACAATAATTATACAATTGTGTATTAAAAACCTGTTTTTCAGAAGTGACATTAAAACCGATTTTTTCACATTAAAAAATCTATCCAAAATTGGGCTCTGACCTCTTGCGCGCACGCACGCACGCGCGCGCACACACACACTCACACTCATATACCGTGCGTCCCACTCCCAGCCGGGTTGGCTACCTGTGGTTACGAATTGAGCTTATGGATAGGCCGCTCGCAGCATGCTTGTCGGTAATCCCATATATATATATATATATATATATATATATATCTTCATCATCATCATCCGGTATCATGGCAGCTGCCACCGTCTTCCGGAAACCAAACTCCATTCCTCTCTGTCCATCCATTGATCTTCTTCCAATCCTCTGATATTCATAGCCGCTTGTACCCCTTCTATCCAAGTTTTCTTCGGTCTTCCTCTCTTCCCCCTTTCTATTTGGATCCATTCCATAACAATTTTAAGCAATCTTTGCTCTGCCATTCTTTTGACATGGCCATACCACTGTAATATTTTCTTTCCTATGATGTCTATGATGCCCGGCTCCTCTTGTACACCCATAATTTCCCTTATTTCTTTATTTCGTATTCTATCCATTCTAGATTTTCCAGCTGATATTCTTAAAATATCCATTTCTGTACTTAAAATTCTTTTCGTTTTCCTGGTAGGAATTTGCCAGACTTCAGCACCATATGTTAAAATGCTCTGAATTATGGTTTGATATATTTGTAATTTTCTATTTTTTGTAATATTTTTGCTCCACCAAACAGAATTTAAAGCATTTATTGCTTGTTTTATTTGTGCTATTCTATTTTTAATTTCCACTGTGTTATCGCATGAATGGTCTAATTTTGTTCCTAAATAAGTGCATTCAATACTAGGTGTGAAGTTGCCAGTCTCCCATCGGGCGCCTCCCCAGGTGGCGGATAGGGGAATTCTCACCAGATATGGCGGGTACTGGGGAAATAAAATACCCAAGGCGGACCAATACTAGCGCTGCTGCCTTGCAATAAGATACTGGACTATCAAAGGCTAGAGGAAGAAAACCTTGAACAAAAATTATCCGTCCCCCAGGTTGGGGTTGATGCATCGAGCCAGCTCCTCGTTCATCATAAAAATAAAAATAAATGTTAAAAAACCAAACATCATGCCTCGGAAAAACACTCTACGAGGATTAAAGTTAAGGAAAAGGACTTTGAAAATTGGCACATGGAATATTCAAGGCTGCAGAAATAAAATGGAGGAAGTAATTAAAGAAGTAGATGCAATGAAATTAGATTTGGCTATTTTAATAGAAACAAAGAATAAAGAATAAAGGCACAGGAAATGAAACATTAGGCAATTATATACATCTTTACAGTGGCGTGGATAAACATAAAAGAGCGAAAAGAGGCGTTTCAATGTTTATATATATATATATATATATATATATATATTCATTTACGGTGTGTAGTAAATAGGATCGGTATTTTCATAAGAACAACCCCAAAAGCTAGATTCATTTGGAATTTGCTAATATGTATAAAACTTGTAACCCGTGGTCTAGTATTTAACTAACAAGTCACCAAAGACTATGGGTCCCTTATATCAAAATACTCTATCAACATCCTCGAACAACTGTAAAATTTGTCGGTAGGACTTCTGTTCCAATCTGTATATCAGTGGCAGCGACTACCTGCTTCCTCGCTAGACTGCCTATTCCCAGTCTATCTCTTTATGTCTGTGCTTCAATTACATTTTAATGGAATCGTGTTTTTTCTTCCCTTTCCTGTCACCTTTTTATACAAAGTTGTGTTGTGAGAGAGACATGTATAAATTTATGTAGATTGAAAGGCATAGAAGGTACACGTGTCATTAGAATATTCAATATTCACATGCATAAATAATGTGGAACTCAAGTGCAGTAACAGGAGAATGTATATTCCAGCAGGAAAATGACTACATAATACACGTTACGGAGCTCTAATGTATGGAGATAGATTATATTCCTTTTAAGTTTACAGTAGAAGCGAATAAATGGGTTCGATACAAACACTGAATATTAATATTATCAACAAGGAAAGTATTGCTAGAGCACACAATAATAATAATAATAATAATAATAATAATAATAATAATAATAATAATAGGCAATAGATTTTTGCTGACATTACAATTTGCCGATGATCAACTGGTTTTAGCGCAAGACAATTTTGATATGGAATTCATGATAAAAAGGTTGAAAAGCACATATGAATCGTGGGGTCTCACAGTAAATTTACAAAAAACAGAATATCTGGCAATAAATAGCAATGAAAGAGAAAGCTTAGTATTGGAAGAAGGAATCCAAATAAAGCAAGTGAAACAAACTAAATATTTGGGAATGATTATGGATAACATCGAAGGTATAGGCAAAGAGAACATAAAACATAGAATTGAATTGAGTAGCAAAATAATATCATCATTAAATTCCATATGGTGGGATAAGCATATTTGGAAAGACACAAAAAAAATATATGGTAAAACATTGGTGGAATCTGTTGCAATGTACGGAAGTGAGGTATGGACAATCAATAAGTACTACAAGAATAGACTAATAGCTCTAGAAATGGATTATTTACGAAGAAGTGCCAGAAAGTCTAAATTAGAACGTGTCACAAATAAGGAAATTAGAAACAAAATGGAAGCAGAAGAAAGCATAATTGAAAGAATTGAGGAAAAGGAATTAAAGTGGTTAGGACATGTTTTAAGAATGGAAGATGAGCGATGGCCGAAGCAACTATATGAATGGCATCCTAACAGAAAGAAGAAAAGAGGAAGACCAAGGTTAACATGGAAGGGAAAAACAAAACATGAAGACAGTAATGGAAAGCTAGAGGGCTAAGCATCGAAGATGCCCAAGACGTATTAGGAGTTGGAGGGTTGGCACGGGAAGACGGCAGCAGCTGTAAAAGCCCCGAAAGATAGATAGATAATAATAATAATAATAATAATAATAATAATTACTTAATACTTAATACAGGCTTTCCACTTTACAGCAGTTTGCCGTTGATTCCTGCTTTCCAGAGATTCCTATCTTCCCATTGACCATCTTCCATACCCCTCTTCATCATGGCATCATATATTTCCTCAAACCATGCTCTTCTACTTCTCCCCCTCTTCCTTCTGCCTGGTACCATCCAATCCAACACCTGTTTAGGCCATTGGTCTTCCGACATCCGTTGTAGATGTCCATACCACTGTAGAGCTAGCTCTCTTTGTTATCCTATGGATAACAGTTTCTTCTGCGCCCATTTCTTGTCTGATATATGTATTTCGAATATGTTGTAGCCTGGATATTCTCATACTTCTTCGTAATCCATCCATTTCTGTCGTCAATAATAATAATAATAATAATAATAATAATAATAATAATAATAATAATAATATAATAATAATAATAATAATAATAATAATAATAATATAATAATAATAATAATAATAATAATAATAATAATAATAATAATAATAATAATAATAATAATAATAATAATAATAAATAATAAAATAATAGTAATAATAATAATAATAGTAATAATAATAATAATAATAATAATAATAATATAATAATAATAAAAGTCAGAAACAGCACAATAAGGGAAATCGTGCAAGCTGAAAAAAAAAGTCTAATAGAAAAAATAGAAGAAAAACGTTTGAAATGGCATGGACACCTCATAAGAATGGAAGAAGATAGAATGCCAAAGAAGATCATTGAATGGAAAGCTAATGGAAGAAGTAGAAGAGGAAAACCTAGAGAACGTTGGATAGATGGAGTTATGAGAAGTATGGAAGCTAGAGATTTGAGGGAAGGAGATACTTTGGACAGAAATATCTGGCGACAAATCACTTTAGGTTGAAGGAAAAAGGCTATAGTGTGGAATATCTATATATTAATACGTGAAGGAAAAACTTTGCATCCTTTTTTAAGCACATTGCGTGCACGGAGGAGGATAATATTTGGCACAATTAAAGTTCATATAGAGAAGGAGTGCAGAAAAATAAAATGTATGCGTTACAAATAAATTAAATTCAACAAAATGGAACGAATTGTCTCTAAGGAATTTATGTGTATTACTCATTCATTTGATTATTTGTGTACTCATTCATTTGTTTACGTTCATACTGAAAGTGAATTGTTGTAAAGAAGAAAATTGTAAGCAGCAATGTGAATTGACTTACTCTTGCGTATTTATTATTAGTGGTTTATTATTAGTGATTTTAAAAAAAGTGAGTACATTTTACTAATTTAATTAAACCGTGTCTAATCTCTATTTAGTAATTTAATTATTTTTTTTTAATATTTAGTTATTCGCACCTACTTCCATTATGCCTCGACATAGAACATTGACGGATTGGAGTGAGAGATAAAGAAGAAGGGATATAATATATTCCCGTACACATAATAATAAGCCAAATGCAAATTTAAATAGTAAAAATAGTATACAAATGTCAAATGACGCGTTATTGTTTATCAAATATGGCTTAGCCAAGCTATACTATCTATTTCCTATCGTTCGTATTTTTAAAATAAATCGAAAATTAATGCATAATGACGTATTTGTGACATACTTAGAAATTCAATTAATTGTCGAATTTCGACCACTGGGCGGCCACTAGTTCCTATTAAATGACGTGAGAAGTGTTCAATTAAATTTTTTGTAGGGGAAAACGGGAGAAACCTTGAGAAAAATTTTCCCTGATTCCGAATTGTTCCCAAAAACCCCACATGGAGTAATCGAGACGCGAACCTCAATCTGAGATATGGAGGGCACAAATAAATATTGACATAGTTATTTTAAGGGGGGACCTACTCCTTTAGGATGCAATATCTCATATGAAGAAGAAAAGGATGTAAATGCAAAAATATCTAAATTTTTAAGAATTTTAGGGTTAATAAATTCTATCTTCAAGCCACAGTTAGTCCAAAAGCATTCAAGACTGAAAGTGTATAAAACACTGGCTCTTCCAACTCTTTTGTATGGTAGCGAAGTATGGACGTTGAAACAGAAGGATATACAGAGACTTAGATCTGCTGAAATGAGATATCTTCGGAGGACTGCAGGATACACACTACTAGATCACAAAAAAAATGAAGACATCTTAGAAGAATTACACATGGAATCTTTAGAAAACAAAATTTCTGATTATAAGTCAAGATGGATACAACATGTTCATCGAATGGAAGATCACAGAATACCCAAACTAATGTTAAGATATCAACCTGCAGGAAGAAGAAGACCAGGACGTCCACTCAAAAGACTTCTGGATGGTGTTTCTCTTGAGGCCGAAACAGGTCAACAAATGGCCTAAATTCGTGAATGTACTATGATGATGATGATGACCTACTCCTTTAGCCATTAAAAATATGGTATATTTCAATATTCTTTTTCTTAGCATCAATGCTGGTTACAGAAATGAAAATGTGGTATGTGACATGTATATTACAACGTGAGTATGTTTGTGTACTTAAGTACAATCTAACTTCAGTCGTTATGGTTAATTAAATATTAAAAATGTCAGCTGAAAATTTTGCATTGTCTTACCGTTTCCCTGATAATTTTCCTAAATTTCAATATATTTCAATGATTCTTGTTTCATTGGACTTATTAATGTTGTAGCTACAAAATATACTACAATTCTGTAATTATATAGAGTGTAAATGTATTATTTTCCATTTTAAATTGAAGCATACTCATTTTTGTTAAAATGCTCATTAAAAATACGTTTCAAAAATAAATATAATTGGTACATTACTAATTGTAGTATATTTTGTTCATCTCTGGTAAACTAACATAATAATAATAATAATAATAATAATAATAATAATAATAATAATAATAAATAATAATAATAATAATAAAATAATAATAATAATAATAATTATATAAATATAATAACTATATAATTAATAAAATAATAATAATAATTAAATACATAATAATAATAATAATAATAATAATAATAATTCCAATCCCCTCCTCCTCCCTCCTCCTCCTTTCCCTACCCTCCTCCTTCCTCCTTCCCTCCCCTCCTCCTCCTCCTCCTCCCCTCCCCTCCTCCTACTCCTCCTTCCCTCCCTCCTCCTCCTCCTTCCCTCCCCTCCTCCTCCTCCTCCTCCTCCTCCTCCTCCTCCTCCTCATCCTCTCTCATCTACCTTACTTTTTTTTCCTCTGCATTTCCCTGCTCCCTCCCCCCCTTTTTCAAGCACATTGAGGTGAAATTTTTTCATATTAAAAAAATTAAGTTACGGAAAACAGGCAACAAACTTACCGAAGATGTAGGTACCTTCTAAAATGGCTCACTCGAGTGACAGCATTGCTCATTTTTAAACATAACTCGAAAAGTAATAGAGATATCAATGAAAATCTTTCACTAATTTAAAGATGAAGCTCCAATCTATATGAAAAAAAAATTGAAAATCACTTTTTTTACCCTCAAAGATGTAGGTTCCCGCTTAACAGTTTTCTTCCTTTCTTTTCCTTATTTCTATACAATCCCATAATCTACTAGTATAATAAATAAGCAATCACATACTTCTTTGAACACATAAGAACATAAAGGACGTCCCTTAATGAGATCATTATACCAAGGCAATCTTCGACACAGCACGAACATTAAGGATAGAGATAGCATTCACTCATATATTCATATTATTATTATTGTTATTATTTTTATTATTGAATAACTAACTGACTTGTCACTATCGAACCCGAAGATTCATGACCGCGGTGACATAAGCTTTCCATATATCCCTATCCCGAGGTAATGTAATCCAATCATCCCCTGTATAATTCTCCATTCTCATACCATGGTTAATGTTATTATTCCACTTCATTATTGACATACCTACTTTGTTTTTCCTATAACAATTTTCCATGCTCCACTCTCATTCCCCATTCGTGCAAAATGTCCTGCACATTCGATTCTATAAGATTTTATTGTTCTTATATTTGCTTAAATTTTACTCAGAGGCTCTCATTCAGGTTTTGCGATTATTTTACAAATCCGAAAAATCTACTGATTTTGGACCCACGATTCTGTCCCGGAGGTGTCGTCGCTTGCATTTTATCTAGCATTAAAAAAATCATTGTTCTCAACCGGGTTTGAACCCGCGACATTCGGGACTAGAGGCAAGGAACATAAAGCCTAAACCACTCTGGCGGATTCATTTTTTAAATTATGTTATAAATATCGGAAATGTGTTGTCGTGGTTGAGTGGAATAGAAGACTGCATGGTCTTAACTCCATCAAGATAAATAGAATAATACTAAAATTATGAATAAGTAAGAAAATGTGGAAAAATATGGGAATACGTATGTGTGTGTGTGTGTGTATATATATATATATATATATATATATATATCCATCCATAGTAATTCTCCCCGAAGGCAGGTCCTTCACTGCAATCATAGCATTTTCATGCTATGCTTGCAGCTTTACTAGGGAATTGTGTAGGTGTGGTAGCTTCCCGTTGCTTTCCACACCGGTGAAGGATGATGATGATAATGATAATGGTAAGGATGATAATGATGATGACCATATGATTTCGGGGGCCTTAAAGTTTTCCTGACATTTCTTACAGGTGAGGAAAAACCCCGATAAAAACCTCACCCAGAAAAACTGCCCCGACCGGGGATCGAACCCGGGCCCGCTGCGTGACAAGGCAGCACGCTACCTCGAGACCACAGCGGTGGACTATATATATATATATATATATATATATATATGAAATGAGTTAATTTTCGTCAGTCTCAAATCACTAAGAAAGTGATATTAAGAACAGAATAAATAAATCAAGGTAGAGCAATAACAGCAATGATGAATGGAGTCTTATGGAACAGACATATAACCAGAAAAAATAAGTTAAAAATATATAATTCAATAGTGAGAAGTATTGTCACATATGGAGCTGAAGTTCGGAAATTTAACCAGAACTTAGAACAAAAACTTATGTCGATGGTAATAGATTTCTTGAGGAGAGCAGCAAGATGTTCAAAATTAGACAAAATAAGAAATACTGCCATAAGAGAAAAAATGAATATTGATTATTCAGTAATAAATTATATACTGTATAAGCAATTAAATTGGTATGGGCACGTACGACGAATGCAAGAAGAAAGATTACCCAGGAAAATATTGGAATGGTGTCCACCTGGAAGAAGGAGGAGAGGAAGACCTCGAAACTCGTGGATGCAGGAAATAAGAACTGGAAATAGACCAAGAGGACTGGAGGACATGGATTTGGATGGAGAGAGACGAGTGGAGAAGAACAATAAAACTTTAGGCACAGAAAGATGTGTAAACATTAAAATTCTGTATATATATATATATATATATATTTATTTATTTATTTATTTATTTATTTATTTGAAAGAAGTTAATTTTCGTCAGTCTCAAATCTTTGTGGTAAGGAGTTCAAGTGCCTAGCTGTGAATACGGAGTTACTTAACCAAGCTAATTTAGATACCTTATTTCCCTACAAATGTCAGCGAGTCATGAGCAGATAGCTTAACTCCTCTAAGAGCCACATAGTAAGCAACTAAGGTAATAGTTAATGAAGAAAGGGATCTAATTTAGGTTTTGTGATTATTTTACAAGTTTGAAAATCTTCAAATATTGGACTCACGACTCCCTCCAGGTGCAGTCGCCGCATGGATTTTTCCAGCATAACAAAATCCATTGAACTTAATCGGGTTTATACCCGCAACACTCGAGACGAGAATCCTAATCCCTAAACCACCCAGGCGAATTAATTTATTACATTATAATGTTATAAATATCGGAAAATATGCTTGAGTGAAAGAGAAGTTCATATGGCCTTTACTCCGTCAAGATAATATAAATATCCTCAACTCGTGTCCAACTCAGGGTCGGGTCGAGAGATGAGAGGTCTGTGACTGACAAGGTTGCCGGCCAACCACGCCTGACGCGCCATCACAGGGGTAGATGAACGAAATGAAAGAAAATGGAGATGAGTATGGAGAAATGGTGGAATGAAATTTTGGCAGGGGAAAACGGGAGAAAACCCTGCCCAAGCTCCGTTTCGTCTATCACGAAACCCACTTGAGTGACCAAGACTCGATCTCGGGACCCCAGCGGTGAGAGGCGAGCGTCTGATCACTTGCGCCACGGAGCGATCTCCACCAAGATAAATAAATAAATACTAAAATGATGGATAAATAAGAAAAAATGTAGAATTATGGGAGACGTTCGTGAACACGTATGTACGTGCCTAGATAGTGTGGCGTACGTGCTTGAAAGTTATTAAAAAACGGGAAACACCAGTGAAGGAGCGGAAAATGAAAATTATTCATTCAACGTATACGAGCACAAACCTTGATTCTGTCTCTAGTAGGAAAAAAAAATGACGCTGCACCTCCATTAACTATCATTTTGTAGGTACAATAGTTTCCTGAAGTCCTTTCAGCAGTTAGGAATTCAAATGTGCGTGTTCCTGTTACGCAGTTTGCATTTGTAAATCTGTCTTATTCAAGTGTGAGGCATACACATCTTGCTGACTGCTCACGTCTGGTACATGTAGCCTGCCTTCGGCACAGAGGTTACTAAAACGTACTATATCCAAAATGTAAAAAAAAGTGATAAAGTAACTACATCAGTGCTGAATGCAGTCATACAGTTGAAGATTTTTACCATTCCATTAAATTGTTCATAATAATAACAACAACAATAACAATAATAATAATAATAATATAATAATAATAATAATAATAATAATAATAATAATAATATATAATGATAATAATGATAATAATGATAATAATGATAATAATGATAAAAATGATAAAAAATGATAAAAAATGATAAAAATGATAAAAATGATAAAAATGATAATAATAATAATAATGATAATGATAATAATAATAATAATGATAATAATAATAATAATGATAATAATAATGATAATAATAATAATGATAATAATGATAATAATAATAATGATAATAATAATGATAATAATTAATAATGATAATAATAATAATAATGATAATAATGATAATAATAATGTAATAATAATAATGATAATAATAGGATACACACTACTAGATCACAAAAAAAATGAAGACATCTTAGAAGAATTACACATGGAATCTTTAGAAAACAAAATTTCTGATTATAAGTCAAGATGGATGCAACATGTTCATCGAATGGAAGATCACAGAATACCCAAACAAATGTTAAGATATCAACTTGCAGGAAGAAGAAGACCAGGACGTCCACTCAAAAGACTTCTGGATGGTGTTTCTCTTGAGGCCGAAACAGATCAACAAATGGCCTAAATTCGTGAATGTACTATGATGATGATGATAATAATAATAATAATAATAATGATAATAATAATAATGATGATAATAATAATAATAATAATAATCTCATGGTCTTGTGATCGGAGCTTCTTCTTAAACCGAAGTTCATGAGATCCCAGATTCGGTTATTTTTTATTATTATTATTATTATTATCATTATTATTATTATTATTATTATTATTATTATTATTATTATTATTATTATTATGCGGCTCCGTGGCGCAAGCGGTTAGACGCTCGCCTCTCACAGCTGGGGACACGAGATCGAGTCTCGATCACTCAAAGTGGGTTTAGTGGTGAACGAAACGGAGCTTGGGCAGGTTTTTCTCGGGGTTTCTCCCGTTTTCTCCTCCCACAATTTCATTCCACTATTTCTCCATACTCATCTCATCCATTTCGTTCATCTACCCCCATGATGGTGCGTCAGGCGTGGTCGGTCGGCACCCTTGTAATTCAAGACCTCTATATAAGGGGGCTTATCTCATCCCTCGACCCGACCCTGAGTTGGACATGGGTTGAGGATATTTTATTATTATTATTATTATTATTATTATTATTATTATTATTATTATTATTAGATTCAATTAAGAGGGAGAAGTAATATTTTATCCTGCTGGAGTTCGGAATCCCTAAAAAAGTTAGACTTATACGAATGTATCTAAATGACACAAAGAGTAGAGTTCGTATAGGTAAACAGTTTTTGGATACTTTTGAAATCCACAACGAGTTATAGCAAGGAGATGCACTATCTCCTCTACTATTTAATTTTGTACTAGAGCATGCCATTATATCTTTAAAGGATGAAGAAGGTCTACAACTCAATGGTGTTAATAAGCTGTTAGTTTATGCTGATGATGTAGAACTATTGGGCGATAGCGAGGAGACACTAAAGGCCAACATGCACACACTATTGAGTAACACTAAGAAATTGGGACTGGAAGTAAATATCAATAAAACTAAATATATGGTCACACACAGAAATACATTATATAATGGAAATCGATAGCTAATGACAAATGAAGGAAATTTTGAGGAAGTGGCTGAATTCAAATACCTAGGAACAATAATCACAAATAGGAATGAGATGCACAAAAAAATTAAACTCAATTCTGGAGATGCCTGCTATTATGCATTACAGGGACTCTTGACGTTCTAATTCCTTTCTAAAAACGTTAAACTGAAAATATATATTTGAAGAGAAAAATTTTCGCCTAGACCGGGACTCGAACCCGGGACCCTCGGCTTTCCGGGCCAAGTGCTCTACCAACTTAGCTACCGAGGCGAGTTACGATCTAGACGCAAATTTTTCTCTTATGTACGTTGTAATTCCCTCGCGCCAAATGCTTGAAACCATAGCTTCTATCTTTGCAAATGGCGGCTTCTTAGTTAAGAAGACATTTATTGGGAATTTAACACTACTTTATAGCCAGTAGGGCTTCTATTGACGATTTTATTATTAATTTAACACTTCTCATAGAAGGATAAATTATATTTGAAGACAAAAATTTTCGCCTAGATCGTAACTCGCCTCGGTAGCTCAGTTGGTAGAGCACTTGGCCCGGTAAGCCAAGGGTCCCGGGTTCGAGTCCCGGTCTAGGCGAAAATTTTTCTCTTCAAATATAATTTATCCTTCTATGAGAAGTGTTAAATTAAGAATAAAATCGTCAATTGAAAATATATAAAACTATTATTCTACCAGTTATATTATATGGATGCGAAACATGGACCCTTACTTTAAGGGAGGAAAGGAGATTACAAGTATTTGAGAATAAAGTTCTTAGGAAAAATTTTGGACCAAAGAGAGTGAACAGACAGGCGAATGGAGAAGACTACATAACAGTGAACTACATGGTCTTTATAGGAAGCCAGATATAATAAGAACTGTTAAGTCTGTAGACAGCGATGGGCAGGACATGTGACACGAATGGGGAATGAAAGACGTGCATGGAAGGTTCTTGTAGAGAAGCCAGATGGAATACGCCCAGTTGGTAGACCAAGAATGAGAATGGAGGATATCATTAACCATGATTTGAGGAAAGTAGATTATACAGGGTATGATTGGAGAACATTAGCTCAGGATAGGGATGTATGGAGAGTTTATGGCTGCGCGGCCATGAACCTACGGGTTCGATAGTGCCAATGAGTAAGTAAGTATTCTATATTATTATTATTATTATTATTATTATTATTATTATTATTATTATTATTATTATTATTATTATTATTATTATTATTATTATTATATTTTTTCAAGATCTCGTGAATTTTTATGTAGGAATTTCTAATGGTTCCCAATGTGGTCCGGGGCATTTGATACATTTTCAATAATATAATCTATTCGCTATTTCTATTTTTATGGCAATTTAGTAAAATAACAAGAGAAAATTATTCCTTTGATTCTGTATAGAAATCATCTCTGTGCATGTTAATTTAGAAGTGGAATACAATAACAAATTTTTAATTTTTATTTTGTGACATTAAAGCATACATTGATTACAACATGGCAGACGGTTTTAATGAAAGGATAATTCTCAGAATTTTCCTCTGTATAGGTTTGTCATGCATGTCAATTATTCTCCATGATTACCAATTCACTGACAACAGGGGAACAGGATGACGTTGCACGCTCATAATTCGTTATATTTGTAAATTACCAATATTATAGCTACTACTGCTTTTACTTCAAATAAAGGAATTAGAGACTGCAAAAACATAGCCTATTTATGTTGTTACAGAAGGCGGCTTAGTGGCACAAGTGGTTAGTCACTCTCCTTCCACCTCTGGGTCCTGAGTTCGCGACTCCGAAATTCAAGGTGAGGTTCGTGGTGGACAAATCGGAGCTGGTTTCTCCTAAGTTTTCCCTGCCATAAAGTTAATTATATCACTTTTCCATATTTATATATTCTATTTCGTTTCATTTTATTTTATCAGCTCCTGTAACAGACTTGGTCAGTCGGCATCCGTGTATTTGCAGTCCTTCTTCTTCTTCTTATTCTTATTCTAACAAGTGCCACCCATTCTAGTATTCTTCTTGGAAATCTGTCTTCTGTCATCATTTTTATATTACCGTACTATTTTAATTGTTTTTTTTTATAAAATCAACAATTGAAGTTTGAAACTACCTTTCATGCAATCCAAATAGTGAATAAAATTTGTGTCTTCCAAAATTTAATACTCAAGCAATCACTGTTCGTAAAGCTATATCGTAATTATTTTTAGATACCCCGTGCTGATTACCCGGCGTTTGCTCGGGAATCTATGTATCCCGATGTACTTGGCATAAATGAGCTGAAAGACAATATTCGTTATTTAGAGTTATCCGTAAAAGAATACCCGCCTTGCGCTGCTATGCTTGCCCGGGAATTTACTTTCCCGATTTTCTTGGCATCAATGAAAGATAAAAATGCTTATTGTGAGATATCCGTAAAAAAAAATAAACATATGCTCTCGGGGACCATTTTCCAGAGTTTTTTGACATATTCAATTCTGTGTATAATGATTTAGTGTATTTGTTATGGTTTAGGCCGCGTAAGCCATTTAAGCCTATAAAAAAGCTACTATATCACGTTTTTCACTAGAAAGGGTGATTTTTAAGGGTGAAGGGCTTGAGAATTAAATTCTCTTATACCATATAAGCTCCCCGGGGAAATCCTGAATATTTTGTAAAAAGCCCCATCACAATCGGATGAACGGTTTGGCAGCGCACGCTTGCCTGGGAATATACTTATCCTTACGGTATCTTCTTGGCATCAATGAAAGACAAAAATAGCTATGCTGAGTTATCCGTAAAAGATAAAGATATGCTGTCGGGTACTTTTTTGTAGAGGTTTTTGTGATATTCAATTCTGTGAACATAAATTTTGTGTACTTGTTACGGTTTAGGCAGCGTAAGCCATTAAGTGTCAAGAAAGGGACTTTTTTTTCACGTTTTTCATTACAAATAGTAAGTTTTAGGGGTGAAGGGGTCAAGTATTACAAACTCTCTTATAGCCTAAGTTCATTCCGGAAATCTCCTGAACATTTTTTCAAAAAAACCCATCACAATCGGATGAACGGTATGGCAGCGCATAAAATAGAACAAACATACAAATATGCATTTTTATTTTATTAGACTAGCTAATACACGGCGAACGCTGCTACGCCTAAAGAAATGAAAATTAATGTTTTTATGTTTAGTTGAATAAGTGAAAGGAAAAATAATTATAAATTTATATCGTAATAATTCTCTTTAGATATGCCTATTCCGAGCTGATTACCCGTCGCGACGGGTCGTTGCCCGGAAACCTACCTGCCCTGGTCTTCTTGACAAAAATGAACTGAAAGACGAAACTTAATGTTTTATGTAAGCCTGTATTTGAATAAGTGAAAGGAAAAATGTACATCATAATTATTTTTAGCTATCCCGTACTGATAATCCAGCGTTACCCAGGAATCTACTTATCCAGATATTTGTGGCATAAATGAGCTAAAAGACGAACATTTATGTTTTTATGTTTATTTGAATAAGTGGGGGTAAACATTTATATCGTAATTATTTTAGATACCCCATGCTCTTTACCCGACGTTGCCCGGGAACTCCATCTTCTTGTCATAAATGAGCTGAAAGACGAAAATTGATTTGTTTTTATGTTTAGTTGAATGAGTATATGGAAAAATAATTATAAATTTATATCGTAATTATTTTAAGATACCCCGTGCTAATTACCTGGTGATGCCAGGGAATCTACTTATCCCGATCTTCTTGGCATAAATGAGCTGAAAGACAAAATTCGTTATTGTGAGTTATCAGTAAAAGAATATCCGCCGTGCGCTACCACGCTTGCCCGGGAATCTACTTTTTCCTATCTTCTTGGCATCAATGAAAGAAAAAAAAATGGTTTTGTGAGTTATTAGTAAAGGACTATTTAACTCATGCTCCAAATGGGAGTCAATGACCAATCACATTTCAATGATTTTTTATTTACAACCAATCACAGTCGTGTTTCGCCTCGAATTTATCAACCGAAGTTTATCATATTAAAGAAAGCAACTCCTTTTTAACATTCTGAATAGGTCATAGCATTATTTTGCAGTGACTGACTCTCTAAGAAATACGGCGGCTACCAGATTGTATATATAGTGCATGCGGGAGATAATATAAAAACATGTGTAACAATGCACTTTCTTAAACGAATTATTTTCCAGGAAATAACGTTGCAGAAAAATATAATTGACATACTTACATCATAGGACATCAGAAATTAATTAATACATATAATGTTGCTTATAAATTTCTCCACTTGGGTGCATTCTTACAATATTGCGATCCTTTGGCAATAAATAATAATATGATCTGATTGCAGTGATAAACAAAAGAAGCAAATGAAGCGTACCAATCGTTTCTTATTTGTTTTCAAAAATCGCCATTTACATTAAATATATAAATATTTTAAAATAACTATAATTAAATAATTATTTGTGAATAAACAGCTTAATTTTATTTGTTAAATAGTCCTAATAAATGCCACTCTTGATTTCCAGATTCTCTAGATAATTTGGAAATCACTCGTGGCATTACTTATGATAAACAAATGCTGTCCGGACGTTTTTGTAAAAGTTTTTTCAGATATTGAATTCTGTGTAGCCTTCATTAATTTTATGTATTTGTTATGGTTTAGGCAGCGTAATACTTTTAAGCGTCCAAACAGATACTTGCTTTACGTTTTTCAGTACAAAGGGTGATTTTTAAAGGTGCAGGAGTTGAGTGTCACAACTCACTTGTAGCCCATGTTCATCACGGGAATCTCCTGAAAATTTTGCAAAAAGCCCCATCATAATCGGATTAACAGTATGGCAGCGCATAAAATACGAAAAAACAAACATTCATTTTTATATATTAGATTTTGGGTATTTTAGAGAATCTCGAATGAATTTATGATGTAATTTTGTTGGTTTACGAAATATATACCGGTAATTATTTTGTTGATTAAATCGTAAATATCGAGATACACTGAGAGTAAATAAATGTGGCGGCCACTAGAGCGATTTTTATATTATGGCTTTCTGTTAAACTGCCATTCCTGATTATCATTGTCATCATCATCATCATCCATGCAAGTATTAGGCCGTGTGGCCTGTTACGGTTACGGAGGAGTTTTCCATCCAGCACTTTTTTGGACGTCCCAGCGATCTTTTGCCTTGGGGGCAGTAATTGGAATTCTATGAGACGGCATTCGTCGAAGATGGGTTTTCCAGTTGTTGTGGTAGTTTTGTATATGGTGAAGAATGGGTTCTACATCCAACTCTTCCATAATTTCCTCATTTCTTTTATGGTCCCATTTTGTATAGCCTGCTATACGGCGCATAAATCACATCTCATTTGGTATTCTTCGGCTTTCATCTCTTCTTTGTATTGTCCATGCTTCACTACCATATCTTAATAGTAGTCTTGCGAGAACCTTATAAAGCCGTAATCTTGTGTTCTTCTGTACTAAAGATGGTTTCATTATACTGTTAATTATCCTCGTTGTTTTTGTGAAATTTGTGATTTTCTTTGATATATCAGCTTCATCTTCAAATGTTAAATTATAACCCAAATAATTAAATTCATTTACTCGTTCTAAAATTTCATCATCCAAAACAATTTTGCTAGATATAGGGTATTTCCCACAAAAGGCCATCACTTCAGTTTTCTTTGCATTGATTTCCATATTGTACCTTTTTGCAATTATATTAAAATTGTGTATAGAATACTGTAAATCTGTTTCTAATTGTCGGGTTTCGTTTATTTTTGGAAAATTCTTTCTAGTTTCAATTCACCTACACATGGACCTATCTAGATTCGTTGAGAATAATCGAAAATTGCTGTCACTAGAGCGATTTTTAAATGTTCACTTCTGGTGAACCCACACTCTTAAATGCCAATTTTGATGTTAAGGAACATTAGTTTAAAATTTAATTCATTGCTTTATACCAAGTTTGGATTATGAAAAAAAATAAACGAAGCCGCTAGAGCGTTATATATATATATATATATATATATATATATCATCATCATATCTCCAGGGATTAGGCAATTGCCCGTTCCGACTTCATAATGCATCAGCCCAACGTCTTCTAGGTCTTCCAACATCACGTCTTCCTCGTGCTTGATAATTTCTTGCTAACAATGGATATCTCTCCTTACTCATTCCATCCATGTGATCAATCCATTTCTGTCTATAATTCGTGACCATATCCAATAAAGGCTGTACTTTCAATTCTTCTCTTATATCCTCATTTCTTATTCTATCAAGTCTCGTACATCCTTTTACTTGTCTTAGGAACCTCATCTCCGCCGTCTGTATTCTATCCTTTTGTTTTTTCACTGGAGCCCAAGTTTCACATCCATACAATATTGTGGGAACAGCCATAACATTATACATTTTTATCTTGGTTTCTTTTCTAATTTTATTTTTGAATGTTCTCTGTATTGTTCCACACACCGTCTGAAATTTATTTATTTTGGAGTCAATGTCTCTTTCCACATTGTAGCCAACATCACAGCCCAAATATTTGAAACTAGACACCTGTTCTATACTTTGATTTTCTATATATATATATATATATATATATATATATATAATATGGTCATTTTCGGTATCTAGTACGCAGAATCTATACAGATTTGCGAAAAAAAATCATGAAAACGATCTCAATGGTTTCATTCTTTGGAATTCGGTAAAAACGCATACGCAGTTTTAATTACGTTAAACTTCCCTCATTAGAGGATTGTCACAAGGACAAAGTTATACAGATATTCAAAATTGATTAAATACATTAAAAAAATAAAATTGTAATTGTATATTCTATAAAGAAGAATTTTTTTAAAGATTGTTTCTTAAAATTGAAATTGATCCTCTAATGACAGCAATGACAATTTTGGAAAGATGCACACCGTCCAAATCTAAGAAATTCCAAAATTTAGCTAAGAATCCAAGTATAGTTCCTCTTGCCCCGATCATCAATCCTGTAAGAGTTACACTATCTAATTAGTATTTATCTTTGTAATAGTCAACTGTTGACTCATATATGACTTTATGGGATCTAACATCAAACCAATTTTAGAAGATGGTCTAAATGCAATAATATCTATTCGTCTATTACTCCCATTAATGGCCACACCATGTACTTCCTCATAAATTGTGTATCCATGATCTCGCAAGGCTTCTGCCATCATGTTTCGAATGTAAAAAACTACTGTTAGGCAACTAAATATGTGATGAAATAGAATACCGAAAACAATGAGCATATTGAAATGTTCAATATCAATAATATAAAAAGTCTAATCCACGTTTTATTATTGGAACACACATCTTACATAAAGTGTGCCTTGTTTGTACACTACCAATCTAAAATTTTAACTAGTTTTCAGATTCGTGCACGAGGATTTCCCTCGTGAGCAACAAAATTTTGTGATGGATATAGGATTTGGTAATTCGCCACGTGAATTAACTTTCCTGAGTAAAATACGAGAGAGTTTGTGTGGTGTGAGAGCGCCGGGAACGAAGCATTAACAAGTTGGTGTAACGATGGTTGCCTGACTACAGGCGGCGCGGCGCGGCGTGGCGGTGTGTTGTGGGAGATTTGGTTTATTGACGTGTTGCTGGAGTATTATTTGTAGCAAAACCTCAATTCCGAGACCCAAATAATTGCACACATAACTTGTCGACGTGGTTGGTCACTGCCTTTGTTACCCATAATTATGTAACAAGCTTTCCCATTAAATTCAGTACACAAATTGTATGACATGCCCCTTGCTCATTACTCATACAAGACCGTTGATATGTAAAATATATCTAAAATTGACTCTATAGTATAAAGCCTTTATTTTACCAATCACAATCACCCTTAATAACCACAGTTCTTCTTATTTTTCTTCTTCTAGCTGTAAGGTCCTTGAATATTTGTTTCCTTAATAAAGTCTATTTGTCTATACCCAAACATTACCGCGTAGTGCAAACTTCTACGAGTTATTTAACCAAACTAAAACCGGAATAGGTACGCTTATTTCCGTACCGATGTCGGCGTTACAAGTGGTTACCTCATCACATCAAAGATACATCTAGTAAGGGACTAATTAACTCACTGGCACTATCAAAACCGTAGGTTAACGGCCGCGCGAATATATTTTCTCCATCCCAGTGAAATCCATGACCGCGTTTCTTGACGGTTGTATTTAAGGTGAAAGATAGTTACTCTTTCGATCAATGTACTTTTATCGTCTGACTTATCGCCTTCGACCTGTCCGGCATGGGTAGTTAGTTAAGTTAAGGGGTTTAGATGAAAAAATTCAGGTGAAATTTAAATTTTAGTTTACCTTTTTATCGTTTTTTATGAGGCTATGAAATCTAATTAGTAGACTGGGATAAGATACCCTATTATTTATGAATTAAAATATTTCACTGAGCAACAAAAAATAAACTTATTTTTTGTCTCAGATAGAAAAATATGTGATTGTGATAGTATGTTTACTCCTGAATTCAAATATGATATCGGTTTTTATCCATCACACAAGGTTTCCGAAAGAGAGGAATTTTTAATTTCAAACACTTTAATATTTTCTATTTCCGTAACTACACAATATTCGAACATTCGGACTCACCTAGAAAGTAAGAAATGGCGATTTTCTGCTATGTTTCGCCTGTGGAGCATCCCTTTTGATGGTCCAGCAATAATCGGCCAGCTTATTAAAATGATTAGGAATGACAGAGTCGGGAAAAATGGAGGAGGAGTGGCGATGTATATACGTTCCGATCTACAACCGAAAATTGTATCCCATTCGCCTAGTGAATATTCGTCTCGACCCGAATACCTATTTATAGAAATTAGAGCAAAAATGCAGAAATGTTTATTAGGAGTAGTTTGTAAGCCCCCAAATGTCGGTCACCTGCATGATATTGAAACAGTACTCCAAAATCTGATACCATCTTATGAACATGTAATTGTACTAGGAGACTTCAATACTAATCTATTAGCCACAAATTCTTACAACACTATACAATTACAGACAATGTTCCAGTCATGCAATATGACAATACTGCCTTCAGAACCAACCCATCATACTAGGTATTCTGACACACTACTAGACTTAATTATAACAAATAATCCTCAAAAAGTTATAACTAGTGGACAGATAGAAGCTCCAGGCATCTCTGCACATGACTTAATATACATTGAATATTCACTCCTTTGCTCTAAACGTAGACCTAGACTTGTAACATACAGAGACTTGAAACATATAAATTATGCGCAATTAATTGATGACGCTGCAAAACTACCTTGGGACAACATATGGACACTTAGGACTGTAGACGAGAAAGTTGAAAATTTTAATGACATGATTTTACAATTGTATGACAAACACGCACCTATCAAGACTAGACGTATAAACAGACCACCTGCACCCTGGATGTCTGATAATATCCGCTTGCTTATGACAGAGAGAGACGCAGCATTTAGGAAATACAGGAGGAACAAAGAACTGACAGACTTACAGACATACAAACATCTGAGGAATAAAGTCAACCAGACTGTAAGGAATGCAAAACTAAGATATGCCCATACTATTATTATACACAATCTATGTCCAACACAGCTGACATGTGGAAAAATTTAAAATCAATAGGCCTCTGTCAAAATAAACTACAGGTAGAAACAGCTGACCTACCACTAGATGAGTTGAATGACCATTTTACCCGCCTCCCTTCTGACAACACCTCACAACAAAAACAACAGACAATAGATGAACTAATGTCATATTCCCAACCTACCCGAGACAAATTCTTTTTTTCCTATATCTCACACACTAATGACGCCAAAAGAGCAGTATTACGTATTAAATCTAAAGCACAAGGAATAGACAATATAACAATAACTCTCCTGCAAAAAATAATAGACATTCTTCCCCCAACAATAACCCACATTTTTAATGCCTCTATAATGACCGGGACCTATCCCAGACTCTGGAAAATGGCTCTAGTTCGTCCTCACAAACCGAAATCAAACACTCCCACAACACTCGATGATTATAGATAGACCAATTAGTATTCTTCCCTGTTTATCTAAAGCACTGGAACACATAATACACTCACAGTTAACAGACTACCTACCCACCACACACGACTTACCTGATGAACATCAGTCTGGTTTTAGAACAGGGCATCACACAAGTACTGCACTACTTGACATTGTAGAGGACATAAGAGACTCAATGGACAAAAGCAAACTCACCGCAATAGTCCTACTCGACTACAGCAAAGCCTTTGACACAGTAGATATAGACTTAATGCTAGCGAGACTAAAGACACTACATCTGTCGGAAAACTGCCTTGATTGGTTTGCATCTTACCTCACTAATCGTCAGCAATCAGTTTCTGTTAATAATCGCATTTCTTCCTGGCGCTTGGTGAGGAAAGGGTACCTCAAGGCGGCGTCCTCGCTCCTCTTCTCTTCTCGATTTATATTAATGACGTGACCAAGAAACTACAAAACTGCAAGCATCATCTTTACACGCCGACGACCTACAGATTTACACACACTTTAGGCCTGACGAAATTAATGAATATATTGACAAAGTAAACACTGACCTCAGGCATATATCTTTATGGTCCAGACAATATGGGCTGAAACTAAATGTAAACAAAACGCAAGCAATAATTATCGGACATCCAAGGCTATTACACACCTCATAAACAATGGCAATATGCCGGCTGTCATATTAGATAATGAACAAATTCCTTATACCGACGTCGTTAAAAACTTGGGACTTTACTTAGATTCTAATTTAAAATGGCATGAGCAAGTAAAACAAACATCTAAAAGGATCTTCTCCATAATGCATTCCCTAAAGCGACTTAAACATTTTCTTCCTACAACTCTTAAAAGAATTTTAATCCAAACTTTAGTGATGCCGCATTTTGACTACTGTGACGTTCTACTAACTGACATAAGTGACGGATTGTCGGACAAACTGCAGCGTGTCCATAATATGTGTATCAGATTCATATTTAATGTTCGAAAATACGATCACATTTCTCCATTATTCCACGAATTATCATGGCTACATCTAAAAGAGAGAAGAAAATCGCACTGTCTAATTCTCCTATTTAAGATCCTACATACCTCGATTCCCAATTATTTATCATCCCGTTTCCAGTATCTATCCTCAAACCATAACTTAAACACAAGATCACAACATAGTCTCTTACTTAATATACCGCAACATAGGACATCACTCCATGTCATATACCATCTTCACTTCTCGCAACTGGAATTCCCTACCACAAGAAATAAGGGGCTGCCGGACATTGGCATCTTTTAAAAGAAATCTAAATTTATATTTGCTCTAAACTCAACTTCCCCTCCATGGTATCTTTACCTTGTCGTGGTGGAGTGGCTTGCGTGCTTAAATGATCCTGAGAGCTATGCCGGCGGTAGCATTGCTGCCGATAGGGTTACCCATGCCGGACTGGTCGAAGGTGATAAGCCAGACGAAAAAAGTACCTTGGGCGAAAGAGTGACGATCTTTCACCGTAAAAATACAACCGTCAAGAAATGCGGACATGGGTTCATCTGGGGTAAAATTTTCCGGAGGTCAAATAGTCCCCCATTCTGTTCTCCGGGCGGGGACTACTTCAGGGAACCCATGCCAAAGGCTCAAACACAGGGACATGTTCCTAGGAACATGGAATGTTAGGACTTTATACAATAGTGGGGCACTAGAGATATTAACGTGGGAACTAGATAAATCGCCCTTGGATATAGTCGCTTTACAGGAAGTTAGGTGGCCAGGAGAAGGTAGTCAGGAATCAGGAACCTTTGCATTATTCTATGGGGGTGCAGAAAGACCTGCATTTGGAACGGGTTTTTTAGTCAGAAGGAGGATCCTATCCGCTATCCGAGATATTAAGTTTGTTAATGATAGGATATCATACATAATTCTAAAGGGTAAACGACATGATTTTATAATTGTAAATGTACATGCCCCCACAGAAGATAAAGATGACAAGATCAAGGATGAGTTCTATGAGGAATTAGAATGCTTATTTGATAGCCTTTCACGATATCATATGAAAATTGTCTTAGGAGATTTTAATGCAAAAGTGGGGCGGGAAGATATATTCAAACCAACAATAGGCAAATTCAGTCTTCATGAAGATAGTAACGACAACGGGGTTAGATTAGTCACATTTGCCACATCAAAGAATCTGATTGTTAAGAGCACAACATTTCAGCATAAGGATATTCATAAATACACCTGGACGTCCCCAGATGGAGAAACTCGGAACCAGATAGATCATGTATTAGTGGATAAACGCTGGCACAGTAGCATCATTGATGTTAGATCAGTTAGAGGGACAGACTGCAATTCCGATCATCATCTGGTCAGAGTGAAAATCAGACAACGGCTATCGCTTATGAGACGAACGAATGCTAAAGATGATTCTGTAAAATATGAATTAAAAAACTTTAGAAATGATGAAATGCGGCAAGAATACCAAATCAAAATTGCTAATAGATTTGAAGTACTGGAATCTTCAGATGACAATGTGGCAAACGAAGAAGAACCCGATATAAATAAAGAATGGGAGGCTATAAGAGATACTATTAAATTTTCAGCATCAGAAAGCATCGGTTGTTTAAAAAAGAGGCAAAACAAGAAATGGTTTGATGAGGAATGTGCCGACATTGTAAAGAAAAGAAAACTAGCAAAAATTAAATGGTTACACGAGCCAAATGAGGTAAATTTAGAGCAATTGGGTAGTATTAGACGGGAAACCACTAAGTTACTAAAGAGTAAAAAGAGGGAATATTTGAGAGAGAAGATTAATGATCTTGAAATGAATGCAAAAAATAGGAACATTAGAGAATTATATCAGGGAATTAGTATAGAGAAGAAAGGGTTTCAGGCTAGAACAAACATAATTCGAAATGAAAATGGGGATATGATTGCAGATTCTAGGAGTATATTAAATAGATGGAAAAGTTACTTTAATCAGCTATTAAATGTAAATACAGAACAGGACATTGAGGAGATAAGTTACAGACAGCAGAAATGCTGGTCGCAGAGCCAAGTGCATTAGAGGTTGAAATGGCGATTGAAAAATTGAAGATGTATAAAGCATCAGGTTCAGATGAGATCCCAGCAGAACTCATAAAATCAGGAGGAGAAAATTGATAGACAAAATACGCTGGTTGCTTAGTATGATTTGGGAAAAAGAAGCTCTTCCAGATGAATGGAAGGAATCAATTATCGTACCAATTTATAAGAAAGGAGATAAAACTGATTGCAACAACTACAGAGGCATCTCATTACTTTCAACTTCATACAAAATTCTTACAAATATATTAGTAAGCAGACTTACTCCCTACATTGATGACATTCTAGGAGATCATCAATGTGCATTTAGAAGAAACAGGTCTACAACAGATCAGATTTTTAGTATAAGACAGATTTTAGAAAAGAAATGGGAATATAATGGTACTGTACATCAACTATATGTAGACTTCAAAAAAGCATATGATTCAATTAAGAGGGAGAAGTTATATAGTATCCTGCTGGAGTTCGGAATTCCTAAAAAGTTAGTTAGACTTATACGAATGTGTCTAAATGGCTCAAATAGTAGGGTGCGTGTAGGCAAACAGTTTTCAGACACTTTTGAAATCCAGAATGGGTTGAAGCAAGGAGATGCACTATCTCCTCTACTATTTAATTTTGTACTAGAGCATGCCATTAAATCTTTAGAGAATGAGGAAGGCTTACAACTGAATGGTATTAATAAGCTGTTAGTTTATGCTGATGATGTAGTACTATTGGCCGATAGCGAGGAGATACTAAAGGCCAACACGCACACACTATTGAGTAACACTAAGAAATTAGGACTGGAAGTAAATATCAGTAAAACTAAATATGTGGTCACAGGTAGAAATTCAGTATATAATGGAAATGGACAGCTAATGACAAATGAGGGAAATTTTGAGGAAGTGGCTGAATTCAAATACCTAGGAACAATAATCACACATAGGAAATGAGACGCACAAAGAAAATTAAACATAGGCTCAATTCTGGAAATGCATGCTATTATGCATTGCAGAGACTTTTGATGTCCCAACTCCTTTCAAAAAACGTTAAGCTGAAAATATATAAAACTATTATTCTACCAGTTATATTATATGGGTGCGAAACATGGACTCTTACTTTAAGGGAGGAAAGGAGATTACGAGTATTTGAGAATAAAGTTCTTAGGAAAATTTTTGGACCAAAGAGAGATGAACAGACAGGTGAATGGAGAAGACTACACAACAATGATCTACATGGTCTTTATAGGAAGCCAGATATAATAAGAACAGTTAAGTCTCGTAGACTGCGATGGGCAGGACATGTTGCACGTATGGGGAATGAAAGACGTGCATGGAAGCTTCTTGTAGGAAAGCCAGAGGGAAAACGCCCAGTTGGTAGACCAAGAATGAGGTGGGAGAACAACATTAACTATGATTTGAGGGAAGTAGATTATACAGGGAATGATTGGAAAGCATTAGCTCAGGATAGGGATGTATGGAGAGCTTATGTCCGCGCGGCCATGAACCTACGGGTTCGATAGTGCCAGTGAGTAAGTAAGTAAGTAAACTCAACTTCATTATTATCCAGTGTAAGGTATATATATTAATTGGTTTTTCTCGTATAATGTATCATATCTATATAATAATAATAATAATAATAATAATAATAATAATAATAATAATAATAATAATTATTATTATTATCGTATCATTATTGTTATTACCCTATAAAATGTTGTTTGTACATGAAATTTACATTGCTACATTATAGTATCTTTAACTGTTTATAATTAGTATAGTGTATATCTACACTGCTCAAAAAAATTAGGGGATATTGTGGAATAACCTATTAAGACTATGTTTTTAGGAACAGTATTAGATGCAATCACTTTCTATTACTCCAAAAGAATGTCAACAAGAGTTTGAAGTCATTACGTAACCTCTGTACCATACCAGATGTCAAAGAGATCCTGATTAGGAATATGGCAAACAAACAAAGCAACATTAACATGGGTGAAAATGTTTCTTTAGTATGGTGTATGGTCTCCTCGAACGGCCAGCACTGCCTCACACCTGTATGGCATTGATGCAATGAGGTTAGCAATGAGTTCTTGGGGGATACGTGGCCACTCTTCCATAAGAGCAATGTGCAGCTCTGGAACAGTTGTGGGAGGTGCTGGTCTGCCTGCAATGCACCTGCCTAATGCATCCCACACATGCTCAATCGGATTTAAGTCCGGGGAGGAAGCTGGCCATTGCATACGCTCGATACCCTCCACTTCCAGCATGTCGTCCACCAAGCCAGCTCTGTGGGGTCGTGCATTATCGTCCATAAAAAGAAAAGAATCACCTATGGCATCAGCATAAGGCACGACAAAAGGTCGGAGAATCTCATCTCTATACTTTACCGCAGTCAAAGTACCACCTTGGATAACGTAGAGGTCCGTACGTCCACCACTACTGACTCCTGCCTACACCATCAATCCACCGCCACCATACGGGGATCTTTCACGTACAAAAGCTGGATTGTTTCGTGTCCCTTTTTCTCTCCAGATGAATACACGCCGACTATCACATTCCATGTTGAATCGCGACTCATCAGAAAAAAGAACTGATCTCCATTCAGCATGCCTCCACCCACGATGTTCCTCCGCCCAGTTTCTGCGATCTCTACGGTGTTGTGGAGTTAACCTGGTACACACCATGGGCCTACGGGCATAGAGACCACTTCCATGCAGTCGATTAGGGACAGTTTGAGTTGACACCCTGCGTCCTGTTGCTGTTTGAAGTGTATTTCGCAGTTGAGTTGCATTCTGCTGTCTATTCCGACGGGCTGTTAACAAGAGGTAACGGTCATCCCTTGCTGTTGTTGCCCTTGGTCGACCTTGTCCGGCTCTTCTGTGAACAGTATGTTCTTTGAAAATGATTCCAAAGACTGGAAATCACGCTTTGAGACACCCCAATGGCTTGTGCCACCTCTTGTTGTGTCTGTCCAGCTTCCATCCTTCCTATGGCCCTCCAAGCCATTGGTTCAGGTAAATCACGTTGTCGAGGCATCACTGTCCCTAAGGCAAGTCATTCACTAACTGAAAACTGGACTGGATTTAAAAACAGCAACAAAACATTCACCCCCCCCACAGCACCCTTTCACATCAACAGTACAGACACTGCCCTCTAGTGTGGTACCGAGGTTACGTAACAACTTCAAACTCCTATTTACATTATCTTGGAGTAATAGAAAGTGATTGCATCTAATACTATTCCAAAAAACATAGTCTTAATAGGTTATTCTACAATATCCCCTAATTTTTTTGAGCAGTGTATATTTGTCAAATATTTATTTGTATTTGTGCTGGTTGAGTGGAAGATAGGGCCTTATGGCCTTAACTCTGCCAGAATAAATAAAGTATTGTTATTATTATTATTATTATTATTATTATTATTATTATTATTATTATTATTATTATTATTATTATTATTATTATTATTATTATAAAATTCCATTTGCTTTGATATATCTTTTCCATGGCTGAAATCTCCTGATGAAAGTGTTCCCCGTTTTATTTTACAATGGACAAATGGACAAATGGACGAATGGACGAAAAAACGTGGCATTTGTTAGGACTATTAAACGAATAAAATTAAACTGTTTACTCACAAATCATTGTTTATCTATAGTTATTTTAAAATATTTATATATTTAATGTAAACGGCGATGTTTGAAAACAAATCAGAAATGTGAGGTTATGTTCATTCACTGCTGCTTGATCATATTATTTATTGCCAAATAAGATAGCAATATTGTAAGAGTGCACCCAAATGGATAAATAATGAAACACATCAAACTATATATCATTATCAACATTATAGGTTATTCATTTATTTTTTTAGTAAACAACTCAGTAAAATCAAGGAATCTTTTCATTATTTGCTATATTCAATATATTTGTTGGAGAAAAATTATGCTTTGACCTGTTCAGAACATTAAAAAGGAGGAACTTTCTTTATCGCAAAAGCAGGAGCTGATAAAGAGAAATCGATAAAGAGCGAGGTGAAACACGACTGTCATTGGTTGTAAAACAACATTCATTGAAACGTGATTGATCATTGACTAGCATTTGTGGCATGAGTTAAATAGTCCTTAAAATCACCCTATGAAGTGAAAAACGTGAAAAAAGTAGCTTTTGGACCTCAAATGGTTCACGTTGCCTAAACGATATCAAATACACCAAATTAATGTATACAGAACTGAATATCTAAAAAAAAGAAAGTCTACAAAAAAGTTCGCGACTGCATATATTTATATTTTACGGATAACTCAGCATAGCTATTTTTGTCTTTCATTGATACCAAGAAGATCGGGATAGGTAGATTCCCGGGCAAGCGTAGCAGCGCACAGCGGGTATTCTTTTACGGATAACTCACAATAAAAAATTGTCTTTTAGCTCATTTATGCCAAGAAGATCGGGATAAGTAGATTCCCGAGCAACGCCGCGTAATCAGCACGGAGTATCTTAAATAATTACGATATAGATATAAAATTATTTTTCCCTTTACTTATTCAACTAAACCTAGAAGCATATTAATTTTCATCTTTCAGCTCATTTATGCCAAGAAGATCGGGATAAGTTGAATCTCGGGCAACACCGGATAATCAACATGGGGTATCTAAAATAATTACGATATAAATTTATATTTTATATCTTACTTATTCAACTAAAGATGAAAACACATTAATTTTCATTTATATAGGCGTAGCAGCGCACGCCGGGTATTAGCTAGTATAAAAATATAATGAAGAAAACAAAAGCAGATTGTGCTGCATATTACATTAATCGATAAGAGACCAGATCAATACAATGGCAGAATGCATTAATCTTTATGACATTTAATACAAACTGCATAAATAGAACTTATGTTAAATTTATTCTTCTTCTTAAGTCCTTTCACTCCCTGCGCCTTAATTAGGGCGCTCCCTAAAGGGAACTTATTGATCAAATTAATTCAGTTACTCTCATTTACTCACAGATGTCAGCGAGTGATAGAGGGTCGACCTAGCGCCTCAATGAGACATCTGGTGGGAAACTAAGGTATTACTAGATGGGAAGCAGTCGGTAAATTTTGCACAAAGGCCTTTTTATTCAGGCTTGTGGTTATTTTACTAGCCTGAAAATCTTCAGAATCGGGACCAACGGCTTAAATTCTCTCTTCGAGGATTTGATCCTTGGATTTTTAATGTTCAATTCCATAACGTAACTAAATTAACATAAAAATAAATGAATGCGTGGCTGCTCTGAAAATCAAAGGAGCTGAAACATATATCTTATACTAAGAATATAATAGTGTATCAATTGTCATTTAGTATACATTTTATTATTCTCTTGTGATTTAAGATGAAAGTAGTTTATTCCAACTTCATGAAGGAGTATCTTCTGTCATATCATTCAAACTACTAGAAAAATTAAGGAGTGTCTCCTTTTGTACACTTCTTTAAACAGTATTTCATATTCCCATAGAAGAGGCATGTAGCAATATTGAGACGCTTCAAAGTTCGGGGACTCTTCAATTCATCTATTATAGCAAGTGACAGTTTGTGATCACCACAAGCATTAGAACAAAATAATACAGCAAGCCTTTCCTTCTGCATAGAAAGTCTTGGTGTCGAAGACCCTGAAGCTGACGGTCAATATTCCTTTAGGTAGAGTTTCCAGTTTCCGTTTCGTCATAACGTGTATTTGATGTTTTGTTAAAGAATGGAATGACATAATATTTCTGGTATCCTTTAACACAAGTGGCAATCAGTGAAGTATCGGAGCTTATTTATTTATTTTGTTTTTGCTTTGTACTGAAAGTTGGCGGATACTATGGCGAGTTTTGAAATTACGTAGCTAGGGTTTTTATTTTTTTTTGTGTTGTACAAGATTAGGCGTTTACACTTATATTTGCTGGGTAGGCTTCTAATTCTAATTACTCTTTATTAGGTGGGTTGCGAGCAGTAGCTCAGACAATTTGCTCTTAACTTGTTGTAAAGATACTTCGGATGTGTAATGATTTATATTTTTATGGTAATAGATCAGTAAAATATATTGATAAATTTGTTCAGTGTTGAGGACATTGCATAAGCTTCGTTGAATAGGACATGTACCTTCTTTAACAAATCTTAATAATACTTCTATATGCAATAATGTGAGTGGTAATAGATTTGTCTTTAAAGTTACACCCCTACCTATAAAGTCATTGATGATCACCGACTGAATAACAGCTAAATATATTACACGGAATATCTGAGTTGGAACAATTGACCGTAAAGTAAAGAATTTATAGACTAATATTAAAATAATTCCAAGTTACACACTCATGAATAAAATACAACGAAGATATAAGAAATTAAATGGGAATATTCAACCTTATAAACAAAATTTAAATATCAAATAGCAATTGGTTTAAACACATTGAAAGAATCTCGCCAAATTCAACTCCACAAATTTTTATTCAACTATAAACCAAAAGGAAAAAAGCATTGGTCTTCCCATTACGAGATAGGAGGACTCTATTCTAATTAGAACAAATAAAGAGAATCCGATTTCGAAAGGATGCAATTGACTAAAATAAGAATATATATATACACTATTAGTAAATTAAAGTAAATAAATAAATAAAAAGAAACAATGTCTGGAAATATTTTTTAAATGTCATTATCCTAATATTAATGCATTTTTCAATTATTTTCAATTAGTTAGGAGTAGTGAAATAGGTCTGTAATTGTGAGGATCATTTATATTCCCAGAATATTGGAACAAGAATAGGAACAAGAATAACACTTTTATGATTTGAAGGGGTATCAGTGTGCGTAGCACAAGTTAGGAAAACTCTTGCTGCTCTACCGACTAGGCCGGGCGCTACATTATTTTTTTTAGAATTTCAATAATTCTAATAATGTAATTTTGTTATGGGTATATACTATTATTTAAAATATTGTCAATTGATTTTACGTTTGTAGTTATATTGTGCCTTTTACTTGTAAAATGAAAAATTAAAGATTACAGTCATGTCCTTTCATGATTGATACTTAACTGTTGAACTACTATTTCCTTTATACCATATTTTAATTTAATTCGTTCATTAATTGTTTGTCAGAATTTTATAGGTTCAATTAGATTACTGTATATTTTTCTGAGTAGTATCTAATTTTTACATTTTCTATTTTTGTAGTTAGATTATTTCTACATTACTTGTAGGTCTACATATTTTGCAATTCAATATTTTCAGTTTCCTACTTAATTTTTTGCTTATTTGTCATTGTTCGGATATATTTTACGATAGGCCTACCAATAGTAGGCCTAATAGTAGTTATTTTTATATTTTACTTTTACATTATTTTACTCGTTACATTCTGTGAATACGATATTTATGTTTTTATGAAAATATGTTACATTCTTTTCACATGAGAAAAATGTTTGTCGCTATATTCATAACTGACTAGTATATTTCGGACGAATGAATGAGCATTGCATGCTGTAGGAAAACAATTCGTTGTGTAATATTTATGGAAGAAGCTCATGTCTATTCTGAGAACGCTATGTGAAGATTTTTTATTATAACACCAGTAATTTTGCTGAAAGCTGTTTTAGATTTCCCCTATGCTGATATTATCACAAGAGTACGTTTACTGAACTCGCTGAACTAACATTCACAAAGCGTTGATAAAACCGAGTGTCCTCTCGTGTGAATGCTTTAGTTTGTACAGTGTCATGGATTCAAATAAACGCAGTACTATTTCAAATGCACCTTTTATTTGCTTCATTTCAAAATGTTTCACAATCGAGTTAAACAAAAGTCGTCCAATTCAATCGTGACGATTTAGAGGGCTATTCCAATTCAACTGTGACAATTTTATAGAAGTCAAATCCTTCAAACGATTCGAATAATGAGGCGAGGAAAAAAGTGTACAGTGTAGACCTACAATTACACAGCGTTTAATTTGGAACAGACATGTTAAAAATATTGAATCTGTAGATTTGCAAACACAGAGGATATTGGGGGCGTTTATACAGGAGGATTGTGCGTTTACATATCATTAGTCCATGACTACATATTACATAGACTGTTGAATAATCTCTAAAATGACTTCTTATTCTTCTTATCACGGTTTAGGCTTATTTACTAGCCTGTTCCGGCTCCAAATTGCTGCTGTTTCCATCTTTTCTTTGGTCTTCCCAAACTTCTTCTTCCTCGCGGTGAATAGCTGTATGCTGCTTTTGGTATTTTATTCTCACTCATCCTTGCCAAGTGTTCTTTCCAGTTTGTTCTGTATTTCACTATTGTGTTTAATTCCTCTACTTTTAGTTGTTGTCTTATTTCTGTGTTATGTATTTTTGTCTTTCTTTGATATCCTGCTATTGGTCTGAGGAATTTCATTTCAGCAGCTTGTAATCTGGCATATTGTTGTGTTGTCATTGTGCATGTTTCGGATCCATAAGTAATAATAGGCACTGCCATTATCTTGTATAATGTCATTATAGAGTTTTTCCAGGCTTTATTTTTCGAAGTTCTTTTTAGTGTTCCTGTTATATAATTAAACTTATTTAGTTTGTTATTTATATCTTTTTCCGCTGTGTATATTTCGCATACTAGGAAGTTATATCTTACCACTTGCTCTATTGGTTAATTTTATAATATTATTTTGTCCGAACTGGATGAGCGCCCTTGAAGGCCATTGTTTTTATTTTCTGATGATATTTCCACGTTGTATTATTTTGATATTTCATTTAGTTTATATAGCATTCTTTGTAGTTCTTCCTCTACTTTTTGCTATTAAAATCTGGTCATCTGCAAAGGCTACTGTTTTTATTACTATATTTCGTAAGTTAATTCCCCCAGTCGTCATTCGCTTCCATGATCTAATCATGTCGTCGAAATAAATGTTAAAAAGAGTCGTTGATAGTGGGAACCTTGTCTAACTCCTCCTGTTATATGTATTGGTTCCCTTTGACTTATTTTTATTTTTGTTTTCTCATACATTTTCTTAATTACTTCTATCGAGTGTAGTGGAATTCCTTTTTAACCTATTATATTCCATAATACAACGACAATTAATTAAAATAACTCGATTGTCCGCAGCCGCAGCCTAGCAGTTTAAGGCATGATGATGTTTTGGTGCAGAACTATGGAATGTGCACTGGATCGAGTCCTTATGGGGAAAAAAAACCCATGGAATTTTGGCTGAATGGAACCGATGCCCACCAAGCATCGTGATGAATTTCGGGTGCTGTGTTAAGTGGTGGCTCCAGGTTGCGAAAACCAGCTATAACGTCTCTGGCCATAACTCTGCCAGGTAAAATAAAGCTATTATTATTATTATTATTATTATTATTATTATTATTATTATTATTGTCCACCGCTGTGGTCTCGAGGTAGCGTGCTGCCTTGTCACGCAGCGGGCCCGGGTTCGATCCCGGTCGGGGCAGTTTTTCTGGGTGAGGTTTTTATCGGGGTTTTTCCTCACCTGTAAGACAAATGTCAGGAAAACTTTAAGGCCCAAACGGTCCCCGAAATCATATGGCCATCATCATCATGATCATCCTTATCATTATCATCATCATCATCATCACCATCCTTCACCGGTGTGGAAAGCAACGGGAAGCTACCACACCTACACAATTCCCTAGTAAAGCTGCAAGCATAGCATGAAAATGCTATGATTGCAGTGAAGGACCTGCCTTCGGGCAGAATTACTATGGATGGATTATTATTATTATTATTATTATTATTATTATTATTATTATTATTATTATTATTATTATTATTATTTATTATTATTATTATTATTGGTTATTACGTAGCGTCGTAATAAATCAATTTATTATTTAGGATACCATTAAGATATAGAAAATCACAAGACGTCGAAATACAATTGAATAGATTCAGCCATTTCTATGGTACAATACAGCGAATATTAAAATAGAAGCTAAGAAGAGAAACACTGCTAAAATTATATAGAGTGGTTGTACTGCTACTCTTATTATATAGAGTGGTTGTACTGCTACTCTTATTATATAGAGTGGTTGTACTGCTACTCTTATTATATGGATGTGTAAGTAGTTCACTTACCTCTGATCAATAAAGACAAATCGAAGTTTCAGAAATGAAATTTCTGAGATTTGTAGTTGAATATAGAACCGAGCACGAGATTAACCGAAACATGTAGAATAAATTGTAGAGACCACGTCCTACGAATGCCAAACACTAGGATGGCAAGAAATGTTCTATACTATAATCCGAAGCGGACAAGAAACTTACGTCGATCTTTAAAAAGTTGGAGTGAGCTATTTTGAGTCGGAAAAGACCAACATGTCAAGTCCTTGGAGACTTTGACGAAATAGCATCGTTTTGCTGATGATACCAGCTCCAAATTCAAGCGATATGTCTATTGACGCTGATTAGTGGAGAAAAAAGTAGCGGAGGAGAAATCGGTCTGAGCAGTGACAGATGTACAGTCAAAGCAAGAGTAGTAGTAGGACTTTATTAGACAAAAAAGTAAGATATTTACAATATTATTTACAAATATGGGTCGCACGGGCAGTAAGCCGTACGTGCTGTTGACAGTCCGTTACAATAAAGTAATAATTGGTACTAGTGTAAAGAAAAATAAACAAAAACAGCAATAACATTACAATTACATAAAGAAAACACAATAATATTACAATTAAGTAATAACACAATAGCATTATACACTAAAAACATTAACATTACAATTACATAAAGAAAACACAATAATATTACAATTAGGTAATAACACAATACCATTATACACTAAAAAAAACATTAACATTACAATTACATAAAGAAAACATTAGTATATTACCATTGCACACTGTTCGTTGTAAATCCTTAGAATTCCAGGGGCCTGGGTTCAATTCCGAGATATATTACAGAAATGTTTTGAGTATAGGTCCTGTAACGGAATATATTCTACCTCGCGAGATTAACTGATCACATATAAATGAACAAGTAGCGAAATCCTGTTAAGAAAACACATAGGCCTACATAGCGAGATTTAACGATTGCTTCACTGGTTGCGTCTTACCGGTCTAGTGACACCAACCAATACCAGCTCTTCACAACTATCGTGTTAAGAATTTGAAAATGTTAACATACATTTTAACTTTGAATTGATGGACATTTTATCTACCTTCATTATAGCAGCTCGGGTTTTAGAACCGGTTAGATAGAGGATTTTAATCTCAATCTTGGTGTTGGGACCCTTGTAAATAGATATTAATTTTATTTAACGAAACTCTTTAATAGCTAAGGGTATTCGCGTCGCATTAAAAGCTGGACGTTAAAATCGGAAAAAAATTGCTTAGAGGCTTCTTATTTCATGCTTGAGGTTTTATAAGGTGCCGTAAATGTACGACACAAGATCCATGGTTTTGTTTTCGAAGAAAGTCATATTTTCTCTCGTCCTGTGTTGTCTTCCGCTGTGGCCACTGGATTCACCTAACCTCAAATCCAGAAAGGCCTTAACCGTGTATGTGTTTAATCGTGTGCAGAGTATTTCAGAGTTTTACCACATTTCTAAAGGCGACTGACCCAGAGTATTAGCTTGCAAGTCCCATGGAGATAAATAGGTAGTTTTAATCCATTCTAATATAATTGCATGTATACATTACTAAACACTAGAAGATTATACATCAATTTTCCAAAAATTCTACAATGCTACAGAGAGTATTTGCCGACAAGAGGAGAGAAGGTAAAATAAAAAAAATAATGATAATAAAACAAAAAGAAAATACTTATAAGAATTAACCAATATAATTGTTTTTTAAAAGTAATACCGCGAGTGACCTCCAAATGATCTACAAATTCACGAGTTATCTAGAGGATTCGTAAATCAAGAGTGGTATTTGTTAGGACTATATAACGAATAAAATTAAACTGTTTAGTCAAAAATCATTTAAATAGTTATTTTTATATATTTATACATTATTGTGAACGGCGATGTTTGAAAACAAATCAGAAATTAGTGGCTGTGTTTCATCTGTTTATCCAAGGCAACTTGATCATATAATACACTTATTATTTATTGCCATCTGGCGTGGGAAACTTCAAATAGGATCGCAATATTGTAAGAATGCACCCTAGTGGAGAAAAAATGAAACACAGCAAACTCTATATTATAACCAACATTATAGGTTATTAAATTCTTTATTTAATAATCAACTCAGTAAAAATAATTATCTAAAAACACAATTATTAAACACACAATTATAAAATGTGTAGTTGGAAGGGATCTCTTCATTATATGTTATATTCGATATATTTGTTGGAGAGTCAGTCACTGCAAAATAATGGTCTGACCTGTTCAGAATATTAAAAAGGAGGAGCTTTCTTTATCACGAAAACAGGTGGTGGTTAATAGAATTTGATAAAGAGCGAGGGTAAACACGACTGTTATTGGTTGTAAAATAAAATTCATTGAAACATGATTGGTCATTAACTCCCATTTGGGTCATGAGTTAAATAGTCAACAAAAACTGTAACTCAATGATACGATAAATCTATAGGACTTGGTATTCTCAACATAGATCCGCTCCTTTTCGGTTTCAAATATTGGCCGAAATTCTTGGAGAAAATTGCTTCATCCATGGAGACTCAGTGCTCGCCCTGCAGATTTGCCTCAGAACGTTTAGGCATGAAGCGCGGCCAATAATACATAATTATATTTGGCTTTGGATTATGTCTAATATAAGCACTTCAAATTGTTGTGGACTCGTTAGGAAATTACAATAAAAAACACTTTGCACTACACAACACACAAAAACATACTCATCCTATACTCCTCTCTGTACACGATACAAGAATACATTACCTACGTGAAGTGGTCTGCCGAAATGGTGCATACATTGAAAATATACCACATTAACGCCATCTATCCGACCAGCGCGGAACCAGAAGCACGTAAAGTGAAATGAGTGGCATTAGAACACACACGAACACACACACACACACACAAAGGGGTTACTTAGAATGTTAAGTTATTTAAATTTAATCCGCCTGGGAGAAGAAAGAAAGGAAAACCTGGCCGCGGTTCATGAATCAAGGGGGAAAAAATTAGACATGTTTAAAAAGAAATAGACATTATGGAATGGATGGACATACAAGAGAGGAGAAGAGAAATAAAACGTTAGGCTCAGAAATATGTGTAAATGTTGTAAATCTTTAATTAAATAAATAATTATATTTACAAAAACAAACAATTAGCCTATATGGAATATTTTAATATTATATGTAAAAAGAATATGTTAAATTTGTTTTTAATCATTGGGTTGATTTAATCCATTCATGCATTCTATACAGTTCAGTGCTATCGACGTATTATTTCCTGTAAATTAATTAGTGAAAGTTTGAATCAGTTTGAAGTTATGTGGAAGAATTTTGAATTTAATTATGTGCAAAGTCAAGGGGAACGTGACTTCGCATATCGTGTGAGAAGCTCCAGAAAGTCAAGGTGGGACTTGGAGTTTGTTAATAAGCTCATTTACTTTCTCTATAATGAAAGAATAACATTAAAAAATACAGAATACCACCTCCTCCTCATCATTACGTAACTCCTCACATTTCTATTTTGTTTCTTATTGCTTCTGTACTAGAAAGAGGTTAGAGAAAGATACGAAATTAGACACAGCGACGTCAAAATAACTATTATTCCATATTTGTGAGCAAATCACGTGTGATTATTAGTCCAATCAAAGTAGACATTTCAAATTACAATAATTCGCATAGAGCTGAAAATTCGTACGAATATTGGAACACCATTATAAATGAAATGTGAAAAGTCCCCATCGATCCCACATATGAAAAAAAAAAGGATTATTCAAGGTCAAAGTTTGCAATTTATTTTTGCACTTGTCAGCCAAACGGTACGTTTTGCAATAAAAATAGTTCAGACAAGAGTCGTAGATCATGAAATCATCTACAAACATTGTTCTTATAATTTTTCATAAGAATCATAATTCTTGAGATATCGCGATTCTAAAATTTGAAGAAGTCGTTTCTACATAATACGCACACATTTAATCACAACCTATGAGGTAGTGTACTTGGCGCATTTTTTTAACGTGATGTCCTCCGTACTCCACGATTTAGTGTGATTAAGTTTTATTAAATAATATTCTATTAATTACAAAATGGTACTATTGGGAATGATTTAAGTGACAAAATTATTGTTGATTCCGGATAATGTTAATCTGACTGATAATCTTCTAATTTTACTTCGACAGAAATATCTTCTTCGATCCTGGGGTAAAGATGGTCGTTACTCAGGTCTGGCAACCCGACTATCATCGAGTGGTGTTTGTCTAAAACTAGTGGGAGCCTTAACTTCCTTCTACCCCCCCCCAAGGGGTTTCTTATGGCCTTGCAAGTGGCATCACTTTACCTTTTACATAAATACTTTTTTTAAAAATAATATTAGATAAGAGAAATTTACGTACGTTTGGTAAAACTCTAGTTTACGAAATATTCTATCCAGTTAATGTACATAGCTAATTTCCTCTTCCAAACCGCGCCGGTTGCAATCATTACGCGTCCGTCTACTGTTTACTTTATCGGCGCCTTGGTGCGCCTTGACTGCCTTCATCGTCATAAAAATTAATTTCCTTTAACATCACTGGCATAATACTTATCCTCAAGAGTTTCTAACTAAAAAAGTGGAGATAAATAAATGCAACCAATTATTTACTAACTTTTAATAATAAAAAACTGAAATAATCTTCTTCTTCTTCTCTCATTCATAGCTTGTAGGTTTTCATCCTGTTTATTTCCAAAATCACTCCTCGGAGGAAATTCGATGTGCATCCACTGTCTATCCATCTCTTGGCTTGTCTTCCTCTTATTCTTCTCCTGTCCATTGGTCTATCTTCTTTTAGCTCTTTTTTGCAAGTCGGTTGTCTTCCATTCTTTTTATATGATATTTCCAAAATTTTTGTCTATCTATAATACATTTGGTTATGTCTTGAATATGACATTTGTCCCTAATTTCTTGTTTTGTATCTTATCAAATAATGTTTTCCCCTGAATAGTTCTTAAGATCTTCATTTCACGTGTGCTTATTATTTTGTTTAGTTTTTGTTGTATCAGCCCCAGTTTCTGCTCCATATACGATAACTGGTGGAACTATTGTTGTGTATACGTATGTGGATTTTTCTTTTTATTGACATATGTTTGTAGCGTCAAATTAAATCCTTCATATATTCTGACATTTGTGCTGCTTTATCAGTTTGTTTCTTTACTTCATTTATTAAAATTTTAGTGTTTGATATTAAAACACCAAAATAATTAAATTATGAAATCAATCAATTTAATTGTTGCTATACTTTTTAGTTAATGCATCTTGAGTGTAACACTCATACATTTATTTTTTGAGACCTCGGGTAACCTGTCTCAAATAACACTGGTCGACAAAAATGAACTTTTTTCTTTCACAAGAATAAAAATATGAGATTTTAGAAGTATTTTTCATCCTGAATTTAAATATAATTTCAGTTTTTTCCTATCAGGCAAGAGTTTTCTGTGATATTCATTTATATTTTATATAATTTTAATAATTTTTAATAAAATCCATCTAAATCTAACTCATTCTGACTTACCTAGATAGTGATTTTCGGGCATAGTTTGCATCTGGAACATCTCTCTTCTTGGTCCAACAATAGTCAGCCAGCATATTAGAACTCCACTTGCCTTGGTACCTGTTTTTCATTGTGGAAATTTGCTGATGAAAACGCTCACCGTGCTCATCAGAGACAGCTTGAATAAAATCGCTACATATAAGGTAAAAGTTCCTATGACAGGTCAAAGAGAATGCTAAAGTAAATTTTTAAAAAGTAGCTGTCACAAAAAAACTGTGCCTGATGGAAAAAATCTGACTACATATCTGAATTCCGTATGAAAAATGCACTAGATTCACTAATCAGATTTCTTGTGAAGAAAACCTTGTCGACCAGTGTAATTATTTGTGTGTAATCTCTCTACAACCGGTTATTTTTTTAATTCATTTAATAAACATATAGACTATAGATTTCATTAGCTGTGAACCATTCTGGTAAACGGAGGGAAAAGCAAATGATGAACTGAGTTGTTTACTCGAGAGTTCTGTTTCCCAGACAACTAACTGTCGGTATCGCAGCAGCAAATAATGTTTTGTTTTCTCTTCTTGACGCAGGAGACTGATTTTAACGCCATTATCCATAACTCTGTATCCATGAGATTCATCGAAAACTAAAAGCATCTATTTGCTTTATTCCCGCCTCATTTCACGATTTCCTTGAACTTGTGTAGTTCACTGCCCAGATTGATTTAAGAAAATCTTACACAAATATTTATCTTATATACCGGTATATATTTTTTCTAAATGTTAGAAGAAGTTGCGGAATGAAATAACTAAGAAGAATAATTACAAATAGGAATGAAATGCACAAAGAAATTGAAAATGGAAATGCATGCTGTTATGAACCACAGATACTCTTATCAACCCAACTTCTCTAAAAATGTTAAAAGTAAACGACATAAGAATATTTTCAGCTATATTACATGAATGTAAGCACGGTCTCCTGCTTTACGCGAGGAGAAAAGTTTAGGAGTTTGATAATAAAGTGCTTAGGAAAACAGGGCCAAAGAGAGAATAACAGACAAATGAATGGGGAAAACTGCATAATAGTGAGATATATGATCTTTTTTTGTGGGACGCCAGATATAATATTTTTTTTTTGCAAATGCCCCAGGTTATTTTTCGACGTTCCTGGTTTCTCTCCTGGCATGGCGTACTTGTAACCCACTTCTGAGGTTGGGGCGCCTGGAAAGCGGGTTTATATTGCCCCGATGATATGATGGGTGTTGATGATGATGGTGGTGCGCCAGTAGAGTCCGTAATCATAAGCTTAATCTAAGATGAATATGAATGATGATGATTGCGATGGCCATATGATTTTGAGGACCGTTTGGACCTTAAAGTTTTCCTGACATTTGTCTTATAGGTGAGAAAAACTCCGATAAAAACCTCACCCAAAAAAAACTGCCCCGACCGGGGAACGAACCCGGGCCCACTGCGTGACAAGACAGCACGCTATCTCGAGACCACAGCGGTGTACATATAATAAAATATTATTCTAGTAGATTGTGATGGTAGGCCATGTGGCACAAATAAGGAATGAAAGAACAGTATGGAAGATTATTGTAAGAAACTAGAGGGAAAATGTCCAAATAAGTACGCCAAGAATGAAATAGGAGGAAAACGTTAACCATGATTTGAAATGTGGTTAATTATGCGGAGACTGATTGGAAAACGTTAGCTCATCGTAGGGATGTATGGAGAACTTATGTTTGAAGTGTGATGAACCTCCGGGTTCGATAGTGCCAGAAATTAGGAATTTTGCTAAATCCTCTCCAATTTTTTAAAGAAAATTTAAATATAATATTAGAAAATTACAGTTTTACTAAGTAGTACCTGTGTGTTCAAGACAAGAATCGAATCGAAAATGGGTAGTCGACTTCGTAATCAATAATATTTATATGATGATCTTGAAGAAGATTCTTGGCCCGTTGGCCGTGGTTTTGAGGCATGTAGTTCCCCGACGTTTCGCCAGAGATTGCGTCCGGCATCCTCAAAGGTTGTTTGTATAAATAGGGCAGGTAGTCGACAAAATTGCCAGTCTCAAGACAACCCTTGAGGATGCCGAACGGACGCAAGTCTCTGTCGAAACGTCCGGGAACTAGAAGCCTCAAGACCACGGCCAACAGCCCAGAATCTTCAAGATCATCATACTAACTCCAGCCTTGAAAGCCTAAGCCAATATAATAATATTTATGTTTGTGGGACATTTAAGTGTAGTTGGGGTGCATTTTTCAATACCACGTATCTACATTAGGGTTATAACTTTTTGGACTTTTGTGAAATAAAATCTTTCCTGTGCAATGGAAGTATGAACTTTTACTTTAAACCACTAAAAATGGCCTTCATTTCACTGAGCTTTAAGAAAAGGCCACCCCAAATATATTTATATATCAATATTTAATATTTATTTGGGGGTGATCTTTTCTTGAAGCTCAGTGAAATGAAGACTTTTTTCAATGGTTTTAAACAAACGTTCACCCACTCATTGCACAGGAAATATTTTATTTCACAAACAGTCCAAAAAGTTATAACCCTCTAGGTTTATAACTTTTTTGGACTTTTGTGAAATAAAATATTTCCTGTGCAATGAATGGGTGTAAAATATTTCCTGTGCCATGAATGGGTGAACGTTTACTTTAAACCACTGAAAAAGGCCTTTATTTCACTGAGCTTCAAGAAAAGATCGGGGCACGCCGTAGCGTAGTGGTTAAGGCACTGAGCTACAAGCCGGAGGGTCGAGGGTTCAAGTCCCGTTGGGGTCAGGATTTTTAAACTGACCCAAACCCTCTGGCGGCACTATGGCCCTGGGGTCGACTCAGCCTCTAACGGAAATGAGTACCAGACGCTTGTTCTGGGGGTAAAGGCGGCCGTCACGCAGGGCTGACAACCCGGCTGACATAAAGTGCCGATTGTCTAGAAGAAGTGGGAGCCTTAACCTCCTTCTACCCCAAGGGCCTCCGGGCCTGTTATGGGATCACTTTACTTTCAAGAAAAGATCACCTCCAAATATATTTATATATCAATATTTAATATTGATTTGGGGGTGACCTTTTCTTGAAACTCAGTGAAATGAAGACCTTTTTCAATGGTTTTAAGCAACAGTTCACCCATTCATTGCACAGGAAATATTTTATTTCACAAAAGTCCAAAAAGTTATAACCCTAATCTACATACACATTCTACTGTAGATATAAGATTTTTCAGAAGCCATTACAAATTTTCATAATATAAATTCATGATGGTGTATGTGTTGATTTTAAAATTAAAATATTTTTTTCAGAAAAATCTATCCAAATGGAACAATAACTACCAAAATAGTGCAATAATAAATTACTTGATAGCTCAAACTAGATTTGAAGTAGATATCGGATTTTGATAAAAAGCACCTCAATTATCCTGTAGTACGTGTAGATATTTCAGGACGACTAGGCATTGTTTCAGATTCTAACATCTTATTAGTGGTATATTTTCTAGTAGAGGATGTAGAAACTTTAGTACTTAGGGTAATCTGTTTGATGTTGGGGTTCTGAGCACCACTGGGGAAGGATTTCCTCAACAACTCAAGTGGCCTTATTTTGTGAACCGTCTCAATTCAAATAAAGTGTAGGGGTGCCAAATCGTCAAAGAGTAAGTTCCATTCAATCCTCTCCCTGCAACTTCTGAGATATCTTACAAAGATGTGTGATTTCGAAGGGTGAAAATAACTCCTCAAATTACAGTTCTGCAATTAAATTATGTAAAGTAAATTAATATTGATAATTTATAACGATGTTCAATTGAATTTAATATACAAAAATCACAATTCTTATTTGAACTGGTATAAACGTGAAGTAAAATATATCATTTTGTATATTTAAAACAGTTATTCTTTCAGTTATAGGCTTACTATACGGATACGAAACATAGTCTCCTACTTTAAGTAAGGAGAAAATATTACGAGTATTTGAGAACAAAGTTTGTAGGAAAATCAATGGACAAAAAAGAGACAAAAAAAAAAGAATGGAGAAGACTTACATAACTGTAGGCTATATGATATTTATGGGAAATCAAAAATAATAATACAAGTTAAACATCGTAGGCTATGATGGGAGGACATGTGGCACGAATTGGAATGAAAGATAGGCATATAACCTTCTTGTAGAAAAGCCAGAGAGAAAATGCCTAGAAGGAAGGCCACGAATGAGATGGGAGAATAATTTGAAGTAAGTGAGGAATTATAGGCCTAAGGGAATGATAGAAAAAATCGCTTAGGATAGAGATATATGGAGTACTTCCATGAACTTGCAATGTGTTGGTTGAGCAGTTAAAAGGTTAATAACATACGCCTTTTAATGAAATAAAATAAAGTTAAAATGTACCTTTTAGGTTAGAGCCGTCATCCACAACTTATACAATATGTATGCTTCTTTGTCTGAAGGCCTTGCAGAATTTCTATTCCATCTTCAGCAGGTCTTTCTTCGCTACATTACATGATGTTCTTGGTGCTGGTCCTAATGTAGTGTTGTCCGTGACTCTTTATGTAGCGTTAATTTAGTTTTTAAAAAACTAGACCTTGTTTTGGCCTGACTGACTATAGAATCAATACTAATAATTATACCAGCACCAAGAACATCAAGTAATGTAGCGAAGAAAGACCTGCTGAAGATGAAATAGAGATTGTGAAAGGCCTTCGGACAAAAAAGCATACATAGGCCTATTTTATAAGTTGAGGGCGACGGCTCTGACCAAAAATGGTACATTTTAACTTTATTTTATTTCATGACTATCCACTTCAACGGTTTTAAGCAACGCCTTCCAAGTTATATAATCTTCAGAGATGAATATTCAGTATTCGAGCTTCATTTACTAAATCTGAATCAGAGCTAAATGTTGGAAGCTGAGATATTGAAAATATAACCTGAAGATATTCTAATATAAGATGTGCCTTCTCGGTGTGGGAATGTAAAAAATGCATAGAAATTATCTACTGAATAGCATTTGTAAATGTAATCAAATGTGTTTTGCCCTTACAATTCTAATTATTGAAAGAGACATTTAAAATAAGTTATAATTATTAAATTATATGTTGTGGGATAAACAGATAACAAAAACAACAAAGATTAGATGATATATGTCAATAGTAATAAGTACAATATCATACAAAGTACAACTCTGGAACTTAAACACAAAAGAATAAACTTTTGTCAATAGAAGTGGATTTTTAAGGAGATCGTTAAGATATTTCAAATAAGGGAAAAAAATAGAAATGAAGCAATATGGCAAAAAAATATTGACGGTGGGCCATACCGGGATTTTTCGGGTATTTCTCGGGAACATTAATAATGACCAGAATAAATCTGACCATGTTGTCAATAAGAAAATATATACAGTAAAACCTGTCTACGAAGGAACATGACGGTTCCTTAAATATATGTGTGTCTTGGCAGTTTTCCTTCTTACAAAGGGTTCCCAAATTACAAGCTTGAATTTTCTCACGCAGTGTAAGGGTTTTGCATGCACGCTTTAAAGACATAACGTATTGACTGAAATACAGACAAAATACGTAGTGTTTGTAACACGTTTGCACGGCAATACAAAACAACTTTATTACACAAAAGCGAGAAGGAACTCATCTACAGGAAGACTGAAGAGTTTCCCCAACTCTTTCGCAATTAACGTAAGCAGGCAAGGAAAAGCGAGGGATTCCCCGCTGTCTCACACATAATCACACAACAACAAAGAATTACTCGCAGGCTCGAAATGTATCAATAATTATGTTTTAGGACTCGCAGAAGACGAAAATAATATTAGTTTTTTCCAATCACCTAACCGGAGTCAGATATTTCGACAACAACCTTTAGCAGAAGTGATCGCTTCCGTGAGAGTCGCAGGCGCTATTGTCTCTCAAAGTGGTCACCCTTCTTTTTCTTTTGCGCAGCTTTATTACTCTTAGGGATTGTTAAACCCTCAGGAATACACAGGCATACAAAATTTCATCATTGCCACTGTCAAATACGTGAAATAATGTCTTGTAATACCTCGTTCTGTGCAGTTCGTCTTACATTACATCATTGTGATTGTGAAGTGTCGATATATGCATTATTGTGTATCATTATAAAGAGATTTAATTGAAACAATCTACTATAATATATTTTAATATTGTGGAAAGCATCGGGAAGCTACCACACCTACAATTCCCTAGTAAAGCTGCAAAGCGTAGCATGAAAATGCTATGATTGCAGTGAAAGACCTGCCCTCGGGCAGAATTACTATGGATGGATATTTTAATACGTACATTTTAGTGTTTTTATAATTTTGCAATGTCTCGCCGCTGTAAGAATTCTTACAATTTATTCTGTTACGTATGTGGAGAGTATTGTACAAAATGTCAGCGCAGAACTAATTATAAAGGCGTACAATATATTTTGGGAACTATAGTAAATTTGGAGATACTGATAAATATTGGGCCCCCAATTTTTGCTGTACAAACTGCTAAAGGATGTTAATAGGATGGTTAAAAGGTTCGCATTCGTGCATGTCATTTGCCATTCCAATGTTGTGGAGGGATCCTACGGACCACATCACTAACTTATTTCTGTATGGTCAATACACCTGGTTTCACTTTAAAAAATAAGCATTCTCTTCGGTATCCAAATTTGCAGTCAGCCATGCGACCTGTTAGATATAGTGATTCTTCACCGAACTTGGGTGACGTCAGTGATAACATGGGGAAAGGTTCCACGAAGACATTTTAGAAATGGAAAGGTGTTATAAAGGGAAATCAGTGACCAACATGCTTGCTGATTACTGCTGCAACTTGTCATAGACGTTTCGGAGCCATCTTATCAGCGTAAGTTATCCAGGAAGAAGTTTTGTAAAGCGAGATTTTTGCTACAATTTAAGCATGTGTTGTAACGTAACTACTTATTTATCCTTCTTAGAAAAAATATATTTTAACTTTTTGGATCTTATATGATTTGGTTTTACATAGATCAATTGCTTCTAGCAATAGTATTGCCAAAAAAAATGAAACTAAGTGCAGATAAGCAATAATATGCGAAATATAACGAAAAACGTTCAACACGTCCTCGCAAAAAAACTGTTAGGTGATAGACAAAAACTGACTAGCCGGCTATTGGGCTCACATCTTCAGGTCTTAATCACAGAAGTAAACGATAATTAGCTAGTGTAGGGGCGAAATGTGATCAGCATGTCGGGTCTTCCAGCCGTTAGAGCTGGTTTTCTCAACTTGGAGCCGCTACTAGCTACCGAAATGCCTCACGATGCTAGGTGGGCCGAAATTTCATGAGAACATTTCTTCCTCCATGGAGACCCGAAAGGACAAGTCCCGTAGCCCTACGCCAAGGCATCTTGCCTTAACCTCTTGGCTTCGGCGCGGGACAGAATGATGAGTTAGTTATATTTGAGATGCTCCACCGCTGTGGTCTCGAGGTTTTATGATTGCAATGAAAGACCTGCCCTCGGGTAGAATTACTATGGATATTTGAGATGTTTAATTCCTGACAAATGAATTCAAGTTCTATTCAAGGAGAGTGTATCCTGCCATTGCTATGATCTCTACTGCTTCAATTCTCATCCTTTGTGATCCAGTTAGAATCCAGTTATCTGATCCGTTGTAGGTAGGACTAAAATTTTATTTTTATAATAAAAATAGTCATCTTCTTATAAGGGTTGAACCTTATTGATGCGAACCGGCTCTAATTATCATAGCTGCTGTGTCCATCTCTTTCGTGGGCGTCCTCGATCTCTTTCTCCTCTTCTCGGTTGATGTTCAGGACTTTTCAAAGACAATCTGTTGGTATCCAATCTGCAGACATGTTCATACCATTTTCTCCTACATTCTTCTATTTTATCTGTCAGACTGGATATTTGTAGTTCTTTACGAATATCTTCAATTCTTTTTTATCCATTAAAGTATATCCTGCCACACCACAAATCGTAAATATTCAATTTCTCCGATTGAGGGTCTTTCCACTTTTCAGCGGTTGCTCTTTTACCAGCCGGCTGCTGGCCCTTCACATCCACATGTGTCAATCACAGAGGTAGATGATCAACAGCCAGTGTAGGGGTGACATGTGGTTAGCATGTCGAGTCCCCCAGCCGTTATAGCTGGTTCCTCAACCTGGAGCCGCTACTTATTGTAGCTACCCAATTTGCCTCACGATGCTGGGTGGGCACCGGTCCCATACTGGCCTAAATACCATGAGAAAATTTGTTCCCCCATGGAGACTCGAACCAGCGCAAGTCCCGTAGCTCTGCGCCAAGGCTTCCTACCTTAACCGCTCGGCTACGGCGCGGGACAAATATTCAATTTCTGCGGCTTCTATTTCTTTAAATGTCTGTTTGTTCAGAGTCCATTTTTCGGAGCCATACAATATTGAATTAAAATAATAATAATAATAATAATAATATTAATAACAATAATAATAATCATAATAATAATAATTATAACTGACATAAGGGTTGAAAATGCTCCATGGAATGGAAACTTGTGGTCTGAAGTGAACAATGGGATCAATAAAAGCGAATGTACTTTGTAAAATGGTATGAAAATATTTGAAAAGCGAACGTACAGGAGTGGAAGTATGCGACTTGGTATAGCAGCAGAATTTAAATGTGAAAGATGTTTGCAAAAGACTGGAATCGAGGTAGCACATAGCCATCCTGAGTGGAGTTGAAGAGAGATGAAGCCTACGCATCCCCGAGGCTCTTGAATATCCGCCAAATGGAAGCCTGGCCAAATGAAAAATCCACAAATAATATTGTAACGTATATCCGGAAGATTATGTCTTTCCTGAGGCGAGGGGTTGCCAACGCAAAACTATTCCCATACACATAGGGGAAAAATAACTTGAGTGCCTAGCATGGACAAGGAATACAGATATAAAATAGTGCAATATCTTTATTTGTCATTAATTTTGGTCTATGTTATTTTTTTTATCCTGGTGGAGTTAAGGACACGTGGCCTTCTCTTCCACTCAGCAAGAAAGCTACATTTGAAAACAGCAATAAAAATAAATATAATAATAAATAATCAATTGAGTTGGTGTTTACTTGATGAAAATCTACAATCCAAACTGGTAGACCTTTTATCTCTCGAATAAAGGAACACATGAGAGCATATAACAGAAATTTAGAAAATTCAAAATATGCTAACCACCTATTCCAATTTAATCATTGTTTCGATCCAAATTTTGAAATTTTACATATTTGTGATAAGGGTAAGAAGTTAGATCTTTTGGAGGCTGTAGAAATTAATAAATTTAAAAGTAGTAAAAAAACTGTTAAATTCTCAACTTGATTTGAATGAACCCACTTTGTTAAATTTAAAAATTTAAATAAATATTGTTGTATTGTTGCTTAGATCAGTTGGAACACAATTCATAATTTGTTAACATGTCTGAAGAAGGTACAGTGTACCGAAACAGCTGTCACTGAATTATATAATAAATATGAAAATCAAATAAAACTACGTAATAATAATAAATAACTTACTGGCACTAGAGAAACCGAAGGTTCATGACCGCTCTCAGATACATCCCTATCCTGAGCTAATTCCAATCATTCCCTGTATAATTCAGCTCTCTCAAATCATCGTTAATATTATTCTCCTATCTCATTCTTCGCCTACCTGATGGGCTCTTTCCTTCTGGTTCACCTACTTTAAATTTCTAAGCCCCTATTTCATTACCCATTCCTGCCCATCGTAGTCTATGAGACTTAATTGTTCTTATTAAATATGGCTCCATACATATATATCACACAGTTCACTGTTATGCGCTTCCTAGCCATAGCCGAGCGGTTTAAGGAATCATGCCTTACTGCAAAGCTACCAGACTTGCGCTGGTTCGAATCCTCATGGGGAAAGACATTTTCTTACAAAATTTCGGCCTGTATGGGACCGGTGCCCACCCATCATCATGGTGATTTGGGTAGAATAAGTAGCGGCTCCAAGTTGAGAAAACCACTTTTAACGGCTGGGGGCCCGACAAGCTGACCACATCCCTATACTTGCTAAACGATCTTTGCGATTAACACGTGTGGATGGGAGGCCGGCAGCCGGTTGGTAGGCTTATCGTATCTTGAAGTTCTTAATTCACAGTAATGAAGTATTCTCCATTTACCTGTCTGTTCGTATCTTCTTGATCTAAAATTTTTACCAAGAAATTTGTTCACCAATACTGGCAATCTTTTCTCCTTCCTAAAAGCAAGTGTTCATATTTCACATCCATGTAATATAACTGGTTATTTTATCCATTCACGGAGTCAATTCCATTTTTCCCTCAATATAGTGAAACAAGTCTTTGTTGTTAAAGTTAACATTAAAAAGGAATAATACGCCGTAGCGTAGTGGTTAAGGCACTGAGCTACAAGCCGGAGGGTCGAGGGTTCAAGTCCCGTTGGAGTCAGGATTTTTAAACTGACCCAAACCCTCTGGCGGCACTATGGCCCTGGGGTCGACTCAGCCTCTAACGGAAATGAGTACCAGACGCTTGTTCTGGGGGTAAAGGCGGCCGTCACGCAGGGCTGACAACCCAGCTGACATAAAGTACCGATTGTCTAGAAAAAGTGGGAGCCTTAATCTCCTACTACCCCAAGGGCCTTCGGACCTGTTGTGGGATCACTTTACTTCTCTTTCGGGTAAGCGGTACTTTATTAAGGCGGTATAACACGACGTCAGGATAACGCAGACTTCTCAATAGGTTGTCTTGGCTCCGATTGGATAACAGGAGAAAGATACATAGCCTTTTCTTCTTGTACAACACTTTGTCCATCTCATCGCCCCTTTATATTTATACTCGCTTTCATTCGCTATCCTCCCACCATAACTTAAACACACGATCGAGAGAAAATTTAACTCTAGCTGGTCCTCTACATCGAACATCTCACTATTCCTCATCCTTTCTTGTTTCAACCACCCGACTCCGGAATTCCGTCCCCTCGTACATCAAGGACTGTCCAACTCAAGAACAGTTTAAAAAGAAGCTCACTTCATATTTCCTTAGACAATATAATATATAACCGTGTTAGACGTATATTTTAATTATTCCTTCTTATTTTAAGCTTCCTTTACCAAACCATTTACTTAATCTAATTATATGTTATTTCTTCTGTTATTATTATCATCATCATCTTCATTCATGGATTAGGTCTGTTGACCCGTTCCGACTTCAGCCCATCTGCTGAAGTTTATGAGTAAGTTATTTTTTACTAGTAGAGGTTACCAGCCTCTAGCCAAACCCCTCTTCCTGGAGGGCAGGGAACTGGAATTTCGGAGTGTTCGTCTCCTAGAGAAGTTGCCTTCACTACGGCTTTGGGGACTTCTCTTCTCCCCACGTAACCCTGTGGACGGGGCCCTACCCAGGTACTACCCACTGGGCGAGTGGGACCTGGAGCTCACAAAAGGGCAGGGGCGCCTACTCCCTGCAGTGGACCTCTATCAAGGGTTCCACTCTGTTACCCTAGTTATTATTATTATTATTATTATTATTATTATTATTATTATTATTATTATTACTATTTTTCTCTCTTACCCTTGTCAATTTTATATTGTGTAGTCTGTATCTATTATGTATCATTAATCATTATTCTTATTGTGTGTATAATTTAACCCTCGTGAAGTGGAAAAGAAGACCTTACGGTCTTAACTCCATCAGGTAAAATAAATAAATAAAACACTCTCTATTACGAAATTGGAAATAACATTTATCGTTCATTCTTTTGCTTAGATTTAACCTCATCTTTTGTACTTGAACCAGAATTATCGGTCTATATAGGGATACGATCCATTAAGAGAAGATTTTTAACTACGGCAATTTTAAATTAATTTGGTAACCAATTAAGAGCTTTGCACGATAACGGTGATGATTATTAAAATTTGAAAGTGGGTTTACCCTTAAATTGGCCAAACTTTGAATTCCTGTGGAAGTTACCTAAATGTGTCGTGCCGCAGTGAAAGCAAAATTATGTACAACTGTAATGGGATATTGATTGTGATAAATACGGCATATATGTTTACAATTAAATTTCTGCAACAAATAAAATCAGAAACAATGAAATACAAATACAAACCATATAACTACATATCTTAGATCGGTATTCAAGAACCAAGCTCTCTAGCCCACGCCGTCTCCGTCTTCCGTAAGACGAGCTTCTCATATTTCAATTGTTCCCAGAATTAAAATATATATATTGTTAGCACATGATGTTGAATAGAGTAAACCAGTTAGAATAAGTTCTTCGTGGCCCACATAATTAACCATGAAGAGACGAGCTGACAGTCGCTCTTCGCGGAAAGTTTGGTTCTTGAATACCGGCCAAAATGTCCAAAACTGAGAGAATGACAATGTTTATTTGTATTAGTTTAGTAATAAAGATGATGTAATATTTGGAATGACTGTCTCAATGCTTCAAGAGCCACATCTTTGATAAAATGGTTGACGTTTTATATGTTTTGCAGAACATGATTTTTTTTTTCCGCTCACGCTGTGGTAAGTATAGTATCATGTTGTTCTGTTATGACCAGTAACTTTAATATACCACTTCAGGTGTTAAACTCACCTCCCTAAGAAGGTATTCAGAACTACCTACTATTATTGATTCTAACGTGGCAGACTAGTGCAATGTGTAGAAAATATGCCAATAACGAATAACGAATTTTGACAAATGTTGGTACTCTTTTCATAACACCATTCCTAGAAGTTTTTGTATACAATTTCACACAAACACACACACACACATATATACACATACATATATATATATAGTGAAGACCGAGTTCTCGCGACATCTAGTAATAATGGAGAATATAATACATATATAAGAAAAATAAATGTTTGAATTGGATTCGCCTGGTGGTATAATGGATATCACACTGAGGTACAGACTCAGAGATCCGGGTTCGAATCCCGTCCAGGAATTTATTTTTCTTATCATACCATATATATATATATACACACACTTCTTTGGGAACTTGCCAGTAATTAGAATTTCGCCTGACTGCGTTATGAGCGCAGCGCAGAACTATCCTGGATGATAGGGCTGCTATCTTACCGCTTCCAGGACTGGCAATATATTTTTAATGCCTCAGGTTTGTCCTTTTTTTTATATTTCTGGTATTCTCTCCTGGCATTGTCGTAATTGTAACCAACTTATGAGGTTGGGGCGCTTGGAAGGCGGGGTTACGTTGCCCCGATGATATGATGGGTGATGATGATAGTGGTGCGCCAGCAGAGTCCTTAATCCTAAGCTTAATCTAAGATGAATATGAATTATGTTGATCACTAAGGCAATATGATGTTCGGGAATCGTTTGGGCCTTAAAGTTTCCTGACAGTTGTTTCACAGGTGAGAAAAAACCCAATAAAAACATCACCCAGAAAACTGTCTCGACCAGGGACCGAACCCGGACTCGCTGCATGACAAGGCAGCACGCTACCTCGAGACCACAGCGGTGGACATAAGACTGGCAATATTGTATGGCTCAGAAATATGGACTCTGAATAAATAGTCAATTAAAAGATTAGAAGCCACAGAAATGAAATATTAACGATTTGTAGCAGGATATAGGCCTACCTCAACTGATAAAAACGGAGTGAAGGTATCCATACAGAGCTAAAAATATTCAATTTGACAGTTAAAATAGAAGGGTATAGGAGAAAATGGTATGAACATGTCTGCAGAATGGATACCAACAGATTGCCTAGGAAAAGTCTGAACTATCAACCAAGATGAGGAAAAAGAGTTCGAAGACGCCCACGAAACAGATGCACACAGCAGCTTTAATGCTCGGAGTCGGAACGAACCAAAAAGGTTTAGTCCCTGCAAGAAAAAGAAGAAGAAGAATACTTCCTAGAAATAGAAAATTACAAGCTGCAGTTCGCACCTTCTTTTATGCTGTTATAAATAATTTTCTTATGTCCACCGCTGTGGTCTCGGGGTAGCGTGTTGCCTTGTCACGCAGCGGGCCCGGGTTCGATCCCCAGTCGGGACAGTTTTTCTGGGTGAGGTTTTTATCGGGGTTTTTCCTCACCTGTAAGACAAATGTCAGGAAAACTTTAAGGCCTAAATGGTCCCCGAAATCATCGCAATCATCATCATTCATATTCATCTTAAGTTAAGCTTAGGATTAGGGACTCTCCTGGCGCACCATTATCATCATCATCGTCCATCATATCATCGGGGCGCCCCAACCTCAGAAGTGGGTAACAAGTACGCCATGTCAGGAGAGAAACCAGGAATGTCGCAAAGACAAACCTGGGGCATTTGAAAAAAAAATAACTTTCTTATCTTATATATATAAAAATCAACGTTTGTTTGTATGTTTGTTGGTTTGTTTGTTCGTATTCTATGCGCGGCCATACCGTTGATCCGATTCTGATGGGTTTTTTGCAAAATGTTCAGAAGAATCCCGGGATGAAGATAGGCTATAAGAGAGTTGTGATATTCAAACCCTTTCAGCCCTAGAAATCACCCTTTGTAGTGAAAAACGTGAATTAAAGTCCCTATCTTGACGCTTAAATGGCTTACGCTGCCTAAACCATGACAAATACACCAAATTAATGTACACAGAATTGACATGTCAAATAACGCTACAAAAAAGTCCGCGACAGCATACGTTTATCTTTTACGGATAACTCACAATAACCATTTTTGTTTTTCATTGATGCCAAGAAGATAGGGATAAGTCGATTCCCGGACAAGAGTGCTCTGCCATACTGTTCATCCGATTGAGATGGGGCTTTTTGAAAAATGTTCAGGATATTCCAGCGATGAACATAGGCTATAGGGGAGTTGTAATACTCTACCACTTCACCCCTAAAAATCACCCTTTGTAGTGAAAAACGTGAAATAAAGTCCCTATTTTGACGCTTAAATGGCTTACGCTGCCTGAACCATAACAAATACGTGAAATTAATGTTACACAGAATTGAACATCTCAAAAAACTCTACAAAAAAGTCCGCGACATCATATGTTTATCTTCCACGTATAACTCACAATAACAATTTTTGTCTTTTATTGATGCCAACAATATCGGGGATAAGCAGATTCCCGAACAGTGTACGGTTGGTGGTAAAATCATATTAGCATTAATTTATGAGTAGCATCGCACGCCGGGTATTAGCTAGTTACCATTAAAAATAATTCAAAATACCCGGCGTGCGCTGCTACTCTTGCCCGTGAATCTATTTATCCGATCTCTTGGCATCAATGAGCTGAAAGACAAAAATGGCTATTGTGAGTTATGCGTAAAAATAGACATACGCTGTCGCGGATTTTTGTATAATTTTATGAGGTATTCTAATTCTGTGTACATTAATTTCGTGTAATTGTTGTGGTTTAGGCAGCATAAGCCAATTAAGCGTCCACAAGCAACTTTTTAGTGCACCGAATCACTTTTTTTTAAACTACGGCCATACAGTTCCTACGGTAATATGTTAAACACGTCAATTTTCCCAGAAAAATCTCTAAATGTTGCTGAAAATCCCATTCAAATCGGACAAGTAGTTTTTGATTCCATAAAAGACAAACCCACACTCATTTTATATATGAAGATTAACAACTTCTGTAGCACAGCAACAAACAATACTGTGATAAAGAATAGACGTGAAAGGACAAGTCGACCCATTAGCTGATATAAACGGATATAATATTAAAATGTATATCATAAATAACTGTATTTAGAATTAGAAAGTAAAAAAATATATGAAATTTGAAATATATGGGTAATTTACAAATTGGAACTCAATTTTTGGTCCCAAAAACCATCCTCCACTGTCAATAATGTCCTTACCTCCATGTATCATATATAACATTAGTAAGTTAACCAGGTGACTCTCTGTGCCATATTCAGCTAGCCAGTAGCATTAACCATTTCAGTCGGCTTTGGCTCTTCAGAGCTGTAGTGCCAAGGTTTTTCTTTTTTTAATTCTTTACATGCTGTTTTTTTACCATCATATTCACTTTTGAAAGGGCTGCAATCTACTTTAAAAGCATGTATTGTAGCCTACTCGAATCTCCTCTCCCGTATGTAATTATCTCTTGCAACTAGGTTGTTTGAAGAACAAAAGAAATGCATTGACTGCAGAAATCTAACAACTTGACCGCATGTTAACATCTCAACAAGAGGCCATTATAAACCTACATACAGTATATAATATCCAACCTCAAGGGTCATCTGCTATACCTTCAAGTACTTTATTTTGCGAGGAGGAATTCAACGACAACAAAGAAGACATTAATGCTCTCAACAAGCAATTATATGTATGATACTTCTTGCGAAACCCATCTGGATCTCCCTTGTAAGTGAAAACTCTCATTTTCTCTCTCTCTTTATTCAATGTTTTTCATTATTTCTTTCTTTTACTTGGTTTTAACCTCTCCTATGTAAGTAATTTTACACGACCGAAGCCTCCCAGGCCTGTGTTTTAAACTTTGCACCACGACCTTGTCATAATGGAATTTTAAACTCTGGACCACATACTTAACGTTTTTGACTACATTTGGCGCAGGATATACAGAATGAGTCTAAATTCCCCTTACAGAATTTGAGGACTTGTAGTAGGGACCAAGCCAATTACGTTACCATAGGAACTCGTGTCCGGATACGTACCAATTTCCCGTTACACGCAAAATCACCTTGAACTCTTTTTTCGGCTCCACTCACTAGGATAATTTCGACTAGGGTAGTCCATACGTCATTCCCCGCTCACCTGATGTTCCATGTCCACTGAAAGTTTGTTTACGTGCTATTCAGTTGAGTTTGCCATTTGCCCAGAGACGTTTTCACTTGCACAGTATAGTGGTAATCCTTCATGACAGTACACAGTAGAATTCAAGGTGTACATACTTCATTGGTACTGTGTTGCTGTTATCCATGGCATACATGTTTGCAGAATACGCGGACATGGTGTTATTGTATGGGCGAAGTTCGGTACAATGGCAGGTCCAATTGCTTGGACTACACGTTCTCCCAACTTGACCCCGCAAGGCTATTACCTGCGAAGTCACAAGAAAATCTTAATTTACGATACTCCTGTAGAATCCGAGGAAGACCTACTAGCATGAGTTATGGCTGCGGCGGATGTTGGAGGACCAGGGGTTGGTGATCGTGTGTACGAGAACATGTTGCGGAGGTACCGCATCTGTATTGAAGTCGGTGGTCTTCACATCGAGCCCTTCTTATAGCCTAAGTGGTTCCAGACGACAGGCAGCAGGAGTTGGAGAGAGCAACATGTGTTGTAGTGGTATATTGTGTGTAACGGAAAAACTGTATATTTCCGGACATGGGTTCCTATGTTAAATTTAATTATCTTGGTCCCCTCTATAAGTCCTCGGACTCTGTATGGATCATTTAGACTCACTCTGTATAACAGCTTCGCTAACTGTTAGATTTATTAGCATTATCTTTACGCTGTCACATATGGAGCTGAAGTTTGGAAATTCAACAAAAACTTATGTCGATGGAAACGGATTTCTTGAGGAGAGCAGCAAGATGTTCAAAATTAGAAAAATAAATACTGTCGTACGAGAAAAAATTAATATTAGATATTCAATAGTAGATTATATAAGACATAAGCAATTAAATTGGTATGGGCACGTACGACGAACACAAGGAGAAAGGATATCGAGGAAAACATTGGAATGGTGTCCACCTGGAAGAAGAAGGAATGGAAGACCTCAAAACTCGTGGATCAAGAAATAAGAACTGAACTGAGAACAAGAGGACTGGAGGACATGGGGTGGATGGAAAGAGACGCGTGGAGAATAAAAATACAAATTTAGGCACAGAAAGATGTGTAAACATTACAAATCTATATATAAATAAATAATCTTTAAACTGAAATATCTACCAATAACCATAATATGTTTCCTGTAAACCGTCCCCCCCCCCGATTTTCTTTCTTTCCAACCTGCTACATGACCTGTACATCGCAGTCGATGAGACATAACTATTCTTATTATATTTGGTTTCCCATTTAGAACACGTAGCTCACTGTTATATAACCTTCTCCATTCGCATGTCTGTTCATCTCTCTTTGGTCCAAAAATGTTTTTAAGAATTTTATTCTCAAATACTCTTAACATTTTCTCCTCCCTTAAAGTAAGAGTCAATGTTTCGCATCCATATAATGTAAGTGGTAGAATAACAGTTTTGTATATATGATTTATTACAAATACCAATCTCTAATAACACTGCTTTGGAACAAATTTCTATAGATGAATTCACTGATGTTGTTAAATCATAAAAAAGTAACAAAGCTCCCGGAGAAGACCACATTAATCAAGAATTATTTAAATTTTCAACTAAAAAATTTTTAGACAGATTTCTTATTCTCCTTAATATGATATGGGAAGGACAAGAACCACCACAAAGCTGGAACAAATCCATTGTAATACCAATTTTCAAAAAAGGAAGTCGCCAAATCAAAGATAACTATCGTGGAATTAGCTTGTTGAACTCGGGATATAAAATGTATGCTAATATAGTTAAGAATAAATTGAGAAAAATTTATGAAAATATAATTGGAGAAGAGCAGAATGGATTCAGTAAGGGTAGATCTTGAACACATGAATTCTTCATCTCTAAAACTACTATTAGAAAAGCACAAGGAATTCAATATAGAAACTCATATCGCCTTCGTTGACTTCATAAAAGCTTTTGACAAAGTAGACAGAAATGTATTACTACAAATTTTAGCTGATAATAACGTTCCACAACAATATATTACTAATATCTTCAACATCTATAAAGATAATGAAATCTCTGTTAAACAAGATGGCAAATTATCTTCTTGGAAAAAGATCAGCACTAGAGTAAGACAGGGATGTGGACTTTCAACCGGTGCTTTTCATTACATATATGAATAAATTAATAAACGAATGGAGGAAAACACAACGAGGATATATACCCATCAATAGGAACCTCAAACTCGATGCTATTCTTTTTGCAGACGATTTAGCTCTTCTGGCACTTTCCGAAAATGATTTGCAACGATCAATTTATAATTTACAAAAAAAATAGGTGCCAAATTTAATATGGAAATATCAATTAACAAAACTAAAATTATGGCATTTCATGGGAAGGACCCCATACAAAGTAAAATCTGTCTCCAGAATAAAATTTTAGAGAGATCTAATCAATTTAAATACCTTGGATATTATCTCTCTATCTGGGATGAAAAGGATATCCCTGAAAAAATTACTAGTTATAATAAAAGTTTAGGAATTATTAATCAAGTTATGAAACCATCCCTTGTACAAAAAAAAACACCAGATTACGTTTATATAACACTTTGGCTAGACCAGTGTTGACCTATGGTAGTGAAGCATGGACACTAAAAAGACAACATGAAAGCAGAATAACGGCTTGTGAAATGAGATTCATGCGCAGAACAGCGGGTTACACCAGATGGGATCGGAAAAGGAACACCGATATCTTAAAAGAATTAAAGACTACGCCAATTTTGGAATATATTAAACAGTACCAACTAAATTGGAAACACCGTCTTGAAAGAATGAGTTCAAATCGGATCCCCAAAGCTGTTTATAATTATATACCAAGAGGACGAAGATCACTGGGCCGTCCTATGAAACGCTGGAGGGAAAATTTTCTATAGGATCGTAACAGGCCTTGGCCTAATACTTGGAAGGAAGAAGAAGAAGTATATATTCCGTTGAATGATGTTGAGAGAAGTTGGGTCGATAAGAGTCCCTGTATTGCATAATAGCATGAGTTTCCATGCCTATGTTTAATTTCTATTTTTTTTATTATTGTTCCTAGGTATTTGAATTCAGCCACTTCACCAAAATTTACCTCGTTTGTCATTACAGTCCATATATTTTATACTATAATTTTATTGATGTTTATTTCCAACCCCATTTTCGTAGTGTTACTCAATAGTGTCTGCGTGTTGGCGCTTAATATCTTCGCGCTGTCGCATAATAATAATAGGCTTATATCATCAGCATAAACAAACAGCTTATTAGATATAGAAAATTATTATTATTTTATTATTATTATTATTATTATTATTATTATTATAACCAGAAAAAAATAAGTTATACAAATATAATTCAATAGTGAGAAGTACTGTCACATATGGAGCTGAAGTTTGGAAATTCAATAAAAACTTAGAACAAAACTTATGTCGGTGGAAGTAGATTTCATAAGGAGAGCAGCAAGATGTTCAAAATTAGAAAAAAACAAGAAATACAAGAAAAACATTAATATTAGATATCTAATAGTAGGCTATAAACGATATAAGGAATTAAATTGGTATGGGCATGTACGACGAATGCAAGAAGAAAGGTCACTCAGAAAAACATTGGAATGGTTTCCACCTGGAAAAAGAAGGAAAGGAAGACCTCGAATCTTGTGGATGCAAGAAATAAGAACTGGAATGAGAACAAGAGGACTGGAGGGCAGGGAGCGGATGGCTAGAGACAAGTGGAGAAGGAAAGAAAATAAAACTTTAGGCACAGAAAGATGTGTAAACATTAAAAATCTGTATATAAATAAAATAAAATAATTCTTATCAATTATATGTAGGAAAAATAAATTAATATATCCGTTCTTAGATTATTATTTTAATCATTTCTTGTTATTATAACTAATTTAGCTCTCATGTAAAACCTTAAATTCGATGCATGAGGAACATGTCAGGCGTAAATAAAATCATGACGGTTGAAATAGGTCCTAGTACTCTTGAATATGAAATACAGCATTCTTCTCTAGCTAAAGTCACTCTACAATGCGATATCCGAGAGGCTCAGCTGTTTTTTAGGAAAATGGTAAAACGTCTCTCCTTGATAGAAATGCCACTTTTATATATTACCCAGCCTTCCCTTGTGAACGAGAGAGGAATCCAAAGGAATAAGTGAATTGACAGCTTGGAAAATACAACGTCGCTCGAATACAGATCTGAACTGACAACTTTGTCTATATTTTTTTTAAGTTAATTATAACACTACACACAGAAAAACCGCGAAGTATTGAAAATGACTATGAGAAAAGAGAATATTTCAAATCCAATCTACTCATGAATATCATAACACATTATTACAGTGTCTCCAAATCATCTTCGGTGTCTAAACTATATTAAAAAAGTCCATCACCTGATTCCCTGCTTATATTAAGTATTTTCTAGCTGTTACATTGACTTCACTACTTATAAAATTCTTATTGAACCCCTTTAAGGTAGAAATAACTAACTGGCACTATCGCACCTGTAGGTTCATGGCCGCGCGGGCATAAAACTCTCCATATATCCCTATCCTGAGCTAATGCTTTCCAATCATCCCCTGTATAATCTACTTCCCTCAAATCATAGTTAATGTTATTTTCCCACTTCATTCTTGGTTGACCAATTGGGCGTTTTCTCTCTGGTTTTCCTGCAAGAAGCTTCCATGCACGTCTTTCATTCCCCATTCGTGCCACATGTCCTGCCCATCGCAGTCTACGAGACTTAACTGTTCTCATTATATCTGGCTTCCTATAAATACTATGTAATTCACTGTTATGCAGTCTTCTCCATTCACCTGTCTGTTTATCTCTCTTTGGTCCAAACATTTTCCTAAGAACTTTATTCTCAAACACTCGTAATCTCCTTTCCTCCCTTAAAGTAAGGGTCCATGTTTCGCATCCATATAATATAACTGGCAGAATAATAATTTTATATATTTTCAGTTTAACGTTTTTTGAAAGGAGTTGGGACGTCAAGAGTCTCTGTAATGCATAATAGCACGCATTTCCAGAATTGAGTCTCTGTTTAATTTCCTTGTGTATCTCATTCCTGTTTGTGATTAATGTTCCTAGGTATTTTAATTCAGGCAGTTCCTCAAAATTTCTCTCATTTGTCATTAGCTGCCCGTTTCGATTATATAATGTATTTCTACGTGTGGCCATATATTTAGTTTTATTGATATTTACTTCCAGTCCTAATTTCTTAGGGGGGCACGCCGTAGCGTAGTGGTTAAGGCACTGAGCTACAAGCCGGATGGTCGAGGGTTCAAGTCCCGTTGGGGTCAGGATTTTTAAACTGACCCAAACCCTCTGGCGGCACTATGGCCCTAGGGTCGACTCAGCCTCTAACGGAAATGAGTACCAGACGCTTGTTCTGGGGGTAAAGGCGGCCGTCACGCAGGGCTGACAACCCGGCTGACATAAAGTTTCGATTGTCTAGAAAAAGTGGGAGCCTTAACCTCCTACTACCCCAAGGGCCTCCTGAGGCCTGTTGTGGGATCACTTTACTTTACTTTACCTAATTTCTTAGTGTTACTCAATAGTGTGTGAGTGTTGTCCTTTAGTATCTTTAAGCTTGAAATATATGGTTACAATTATGAAATCGGTACCTGAAGTCACAGTCGTCCTTGTTTATTTATTTATTTAATTAATTAATTAAATGCAGTGGCGTTTGAAATTTCTCATTAGCCAACAATGACTGGGTAAACAAACAACAACAATACAGATTATAAAATGTTCATCATTTCCCTGCTTTCCCAGCATTTGTCCACGAAATTACTGGTTGTTAGGGATGGGAAAGTTCGGATGTAATCAGCTTCCATAGCCTCCATATCTTCCATAGTTTTGCAGAGGATACATTGTTGAGTTTGTAGAAGATCCAGGCGATGAGATGTTTCTAGGCAGTCGTGACCTGTTGCAGTACGGAATGATGCAACGGCTACACTTCTAAGTCAACCTGGGAGCAGAGTTTGGATAGATACTTTCCAAGGTTTGTCGGTCATTTGGAGCTCTAGGAAGGTTCTTGAAGGCTACGTTTAAAATTCATCATCATCATCATCATAGTACATTCACGAATTTAGGCCATTTGTCGACCTGTTTCGGCCTCAAGAGAAACACTATCCAAAAGTCTTTTGAGTGGACGTCCTGGTCTTCTTCTTCCTGCAGGTTGATATCTTAACATTTGTTTGGGTATTCTGTGATTTTCCATTCGATGAACATGTTGCACCCATCTTGACTTATAATCAGAAATTTTGTTTTCTAAAGGTTCCATGTGTAATTCTTCTAAGATGTCTTCATTTTTCTGGGATCTAGTAGTGTGTATCCTGCAGTCCTCCGAAGGTATCTCATTTCAGCAGATCTAAGTCTCTGTATATTCTTCTGTTTCAACGTTCATACTTCGCTACCATACAAAAGAGTTGGAAGAGCCAGTGTTTTATACACTTTTAGTCTTGAATGTTTTTGGACTAAGTGTGGCTTGAAGATAGAATTTATTAATCCTAAAATTACGTTAAAAAAATTGTAAAACTGAATGTTTCTGCAAGGCCTTTTCGGAATCGTTGTTCCGTTCTCAACAGCTAGAGTGGTACCAATTTTATAATTTTAACCATTAAATTCACTGCTGGCAACTTAAATAAAATAAAGTAACACTCATCATCATCTTCATTCATGGATTAGGTCTGTTGACCCGTTCCGACTTCAGCCCATCTCTTTCTAGGTCTGCCCACATCTCGGGTGCCTTTAGGTTTGTATTTTGTTATTTGTTTTGGATATCTATCTTCATTCATTCTGTCTATGTGTTGCTTCCATTTTTGTCTATATGTATCCATTTTATCAGTTATTGCAAATATTTCAAGTTCCTGTCTTATTTCTGCGTTCTTGATTCTGTCTTCCTTAGTGCACCCTTTAACAGATCTCAAAAATTTCATTTCTGCTGCCGTTATCCTACTTAGGTCTTGTTTTTTAAGTATCCAGGCTTCTGAACCATAGAGCAGTACCGGTACTGCCAACATTTTATAAAATTTCAATTGGGTCTCTCTTGTTGTTTTGTTATTTAGTGTTCGTTTTATCGTACCACATATTCCCTGGAATTTTGCTATTTTATTATTTATATCATTATCATAATTAAATGAAATGTCACATCCTAGATAATTGAGATGGTTCACCTGTTCTATGATTTTGTTTCCTATTACTATTTTCGATCTGATTTGATTTTTTTCCTTGGAATGCCATTACCTTAGTTTTTTCTATGGATATTTTGAGATTATATTGTTCACATATATTATGTAGTTTAAAAATATTCCTCTGAAGTTCGTCTTCTGTATTTGCTATTATTACCTGGTCATCAGCGTATAATAATGTTTTCAAGTAGTGTGTTTTATCTAATTTTTTCCTTTATGTTGTTTTCTTCTTCGTTCCATTTTTTTATTATATCATTGATGTATAGGTTAAATAAAACTGGAGAGATACTGCATCCTTGTTTAACTCCTTGATTAGTATGAATTTTATTTTTACTTACTTCATTTCTAGTTTTTATAACAAAATTTGTGTTCCAGTACAAACTCTTTATAGCTGCTATTAAGTGTTTCGGAATTCCTTTTTCTTTTAAAATTGTCCAGAGTTTTCCTCTGTCTACTTTATCAAATGCCTTGACAAAATCAATAAAAGCTATGTGTGTTTCCATGTTATAATCTCTTCTTTTGTTTATAAATTCTTTTATCGTAAATATATTATCCATACATGAACGCCCTGGTCTGAATCCACTTTGTTCTTCTGTTAACATTACCTCTGTTATTTGTTTTAACCTAAATGTTAAGATTCTTGAGTATATTTTATAGCCTGCAGTTAAAATGCTTATTCCTCTGTAGTTGTTGCAGTCTTTACGTTCTCCTTTCTTAAAATAGATTGTACTATTGCTGTTGTCCAGGTTTCTGGTATTGTTGCTTGTTTCCAACATAAATTTAAAAAAATGTAATAATCTCAGTTTAAAAAAAATTCCTCCATATTTTATTAATTCCATATTAATTCCGTCTATTCCAGCTGCCTTTCTGTTCTTTGTTGTTTTCAGTACTTCTTCTAATTCTTCCATTGTTATCATATCTATTCCTATCTCACACTCATATATGTTATCTTTAGTTATTTTATTTTCATTATACCACAGTTTTTTATAATGTTCTTCCCATTGTTTCTCCTCAATTGCATTGATCTGTATTGTATCTTTTTCTTGTTTATTTAGATGTTTCATTACTTTATAGGCTATTTTTTGCTGCCCATGTATATCGTATTCTAGTCTGCTTATATATCTATCCCAACTAACTTTGTGTGCTTTTTTAATTTCTCTTTTGGCTATTGCACTTTTATGTTTGTAATCAGCTCTTAATTTTGGTGTTCTATTCTGTAAATATTTGTGATAAGCCTCTTTTTTATCTTTTATTATCCTCTCTAATTCTTCATTCCATATTCTTAAACCCTTCTTGTTATATATTTTATATTTTGTTCCTAATGCCTCATATGCTGCTTTACCAATGCTTTCTTTTATATTATCCCATACTCGGTTTATTTCTTCGGAAGTAGGTTTTAATATTAATTGTTCATTTAGCCTATTCTGATACAGATTTTGTATACTTTTATCTTGTAATAAATGTACTTTGAATGTGGTATCTTTATTTCTATATTTGTTTTTAGTTTTCTTCCATCTCGCTAATATATTTATTTTTGAGATTACTAAATAGTGATCTGAATAGATGTCACTTCCTCTAAATACTCTCGTATCTGTTAATAATGAGGATGCTTTCTTATTGATTAACACATAATCTATCAGTGAACGAAAACCTCGTGCTGACCATGTGTATTTGTGAATATATTTTTTCTTATAAAATGTATTTGTTATTTTAAAATAATTAAAAATTGCAAATTGTTTTAATTCTTGTCCATTTTTATTTATAACATTTTCTCCATGGATCCCAATTACATTTGCCACTGGTTGATTCCCCACTCTAGCATTAAAGTCTCCTAATAATATTATTATGTCGTTCTTGTTTATCTTATTTATTTCCTTTTGTAGAGTAGTATAAAATGTTTTTGTTTCTTCATCTCTCCCTTCCTCCGGTGCATATATTGCTATAATTGTCATATGTCCTCTGTTATGCTTAAATCGCATTGTCATTATTCTTTCGTTAATGCAATTATACGTGTCTATTTTGGATCCCCATTTCTTATCCACAAATATCGCCACTCCTGCTTTCGCTCTTTCTTTCTGACTTACTCCACTGTAAAACATCATCATATCATTTATCATTTGTGATCCTTTCAATTTTTTCTTTGTTTCTGAGGCAGATAATATATTTATACTTTTATTTTTCATTTCTTTTGTTAGTTCAAATTCTTTGCTTCCCAAGCCTCTGATATTCCAAGTCGCTATTTTAAGCTGGTCATGTATTCCAAAACTCTTTTTATACTTTTTCTTGCTGTGGTCGTCATAAGGTTTATCAATCCGGCTTTTCTTTAAAGTAACACTATGGCTTTTTATTTAATAAACATCAAAGAATCGGAAACTAACACCTCATCTAACAATATGTTGATTCTTGATGACTTGTTTCCAAAGAGTTCCCTTCCATCTTCAGCTCTTAAAATCATAACGTATCCGTGGGATACAAGGTGAATAAAGAAAGGAACTCTTATGAAACATATTCTCATAAGTAATGCCACGAGTGATTTCCAAATTATCGATAAATCCACGACTCACGAAGTGAGGAGTGAATTTAGGCTATCTAGAGAATTTGGAAATCTAGAGTGGCATTTGTTAGGACTATTTAACGAATAAAATTAAGCTGTTTACTCACAAATCATTATTTAACTATAGTTAGTTTAAAATATTTATATATTTTAATGTAAACGTCGATGTTTGAAAACAAATGAGAAACGATTGGTAAGCTTCATTTGCTTCTTTTGTTCACTGCAACCAGATCATAATATTATTTATTGCCAAAGGATCGCAGTGTTGTAAGAATGCATCCTAGTGGAGAAATTTAGAACCAACGTTATAGGTGTTAATTAATTTGATGTCCTATGATGTAAATATGTCAATTATATTTTTCTGCAACGTCATTTCCTGGAAAATAATTCGTTTATGAAAATGCAAACGGTGGTTTCTTTTTTTCTTTATCTTTTTTGTGGTATAATCAATTGTTACAAATGTTTTTATATTATCTCTCGTATGCGCTACATGTTGACATTCATGCACTATATATATAATCTGGTAGCCGTATTTCTCACAGAGTCAGTCACTGCAAAATAATGTTATGACCTATTCAGAAAGTTAAAAAAGGAGGTGCTTTCTTTATTATGACTATTTAACTCATGCCCCAAATGGGAGTCAATGACCAATCACGTTTCAATGATTTCTGTTTTACAACCAATCAGAGTCGTGTTTCACGAAATATTTATCAGTGTTAGGATTATCATATATTAAACAAAGCTCCTCCTTTTTAATATTCTGAACAGGTCTGACCGTTATTTTGCAGTGACTGAGCCTATAACAAATACGGCTACCAGATTGTATATAATAGTGCTTACATGTCAACATTTGTAGCAATTGATTATACCACCAAAAAAAGAAACCACTGTTTGCACTTTCTTAAATGTATTTTTTCCCAGGTAATAATCGAGAAAAATATAATTGTCATATTTACATCATACGACATCAAAAATGAATTAATATACAGATTGATGTGTTTCATTTTTTCTCCACTAGAGAGCATTCTTACAATATTGCGTTCCTTTGGCAATAAATAGTAATGATCTGGTTGCAGTGATAAACAAAAGAAGCAGTAGAAGCGTACCTATCGTTTCTCATTTGTTTTCAAACATCGCCGTTTACATTAAATATATAAATATTTTAAAATAACTATAGTTAAATAATGATTTGTGAGTAAACAGCTTAATTTTATTCGTTAAATAGTCCTAACAAATGCCACTCTTGATTTCCAAATTCTCTAGATAAATTCACTCCTCACTTCGTGAGTCGTGAATTTATCGATAATTTGGAAATCACTCGTGGCATTACTTATGATAAACTTTAGTTGGTAAATTTTAGGCGAAACACGACTGTGATTGGTTGTAAATAAAAAAATCATTGAAATGTGATTGGTCATTGAGTCCCATTTGGGGCATGAATTAAATAGTCAAAAATAAATAAATTATGAGGCCAGGTGCTTATTTTCGATTCTTAAATGATTATATTCTTAAAACACGTTTGCAGCCTATGTTAAATACATAAATTGCTGCTGTTGATGTCTAATATCGGCTGAACAACAATAGTTTCACATAAATAAACTGGAATCGCATAAATTATTATTAATGTAGATATATATAAATCATCAGTATTTGTTGAAATTAAATATAGGGCAAAGCTTTGACAATTTCTCGATAATGGGTATTTAGTATATATATATTAAAAATCCTTTAAAAACTATCGAATCTCTTACACTTCCATTGTGATTTCTAAAAACATGTAATAATCTGTTTTACATGACAAAAAATAAACAAAAATTTAAAAAATCATTTTGCGAGGCAATTTGGAAGAACTCCACGAAATATATAATCTCACAACATACCAAACTTTGATATTTATTAACCTTTTATGTGTGTATCTGCACGTACGCACGCACGCACACACACACACACAACACACACACACCACAACACACACAACACACACACGCACACACACCACACACACACACACACACACGCACAACACACACACACACACACACACACACACATATATATATATATATATATATATAAACTCCATGGCGGGACCCTTGGCCCACAAGCCGCTGCTGGCCTCACATCCACATGTGTTAATCAAAGAGGTAGACAATCATCCAACCAGCATCGGGGTGATATTATGCCAGCATATCAGGTCCCGCAGTCGTTTTAGCTTGTTTTCTCAACCTATATATATATATATATATATATATATATATATATTAGGAAGATGGAGAGGAAAATAATGAGTGTCTCACTCCGGGATAAGATTTCCAACATGGCGCTACTGAACATTACAACTTCAAAGAACATTGCTAAAAAAGCCCTCCAAACAAAGTGGACATGGGGTGGTCATGTAACAAGACAACAACAAGGCAGATGGGCGCGGGAAACCACCATGTGGGACCCTTACATTGGAAGACGAACACGAGGTCGGCCAAGAAGAAGATGGGCACATACGTTCAAACTGATGTTGGGAGGACATTGGTCAACCACAGCCCGCAACAGGAACAAGTGGAAGCAACTAGCGAACAATCTAAGAATGGACTAAAATTCTTAATAAACTGCAGTGAAGTGCACAAGTGTAAGACTCTATAAACATAATGTTCACGTGAATTAGCTCATCACGTGAACCACTTAAAACTTTAAAATTGAGCCCCCCTCTTGTAGGAGGCCCTAGCCTTCATGGGACATAGTGGCTACATTCATTTATTCATTCATTCATATATATACAGTGTGTTTCGGAAACGATGGTCAATAATCCACACATGGAAAGTACAGACCAAAAGTAGCTAAAAACCTCCAATAAACATGGGTCCGCAAATCAACCGTTGTTCAGATATCACAATAATTCGAGTTGGGAACCAACTCTAAACGTCCCTGGATAATTACGTATCTCAAGGTTTGGGGTCGACTACGAGTTTGTTGACGCATACGCAACATCTCCCCTTTCTCCCTGCGTGCACTGAGCCTACAGGCCACACATTCAGTTACGAAATTTAAGGCACCATGAGCAGAGGTTACACCAATGAAGATTACGCTAGCATGTACTTCATGTATGGCAAAGTGCATGGCAGTGCACTTGCGGCTGCACGATTGTATGAAAAGCTTTTCCTCGCCGCAGGCATCCCGACAAGCGTTCATTTTTCAGATTAGGCTACATCAGCGCTTTAGAGAATCTGGGAGTTTCGGACACCATGTACGAGAAGGTAGACCCATATCCATAACACCTGATGTTGAGGACAGGGTTTTACGCAGTGTACACGAACGTCCGAGTACTTCAACAATGAGGAATGCTACCCAGGAGCGTGTCCTGAGTCATGACAGTGTGTGGCGGATTTTACTTCGATAATTACTGTATCCGTGTCATCTCCAGCGAGTGCAAACTCTAAACAATGTAGACTTCCCTCCTTGAGAAAATTGCTGCCAATGCATGCAACAACAGGGTACCCTGAACCCCCTGTTTGTAAGCAGTATTCTTCTCACGGATGAAACTGGGTTTACCCGTGACGGTATTTTTTAATATTCATAACTGTCACACTTGCCCCGATATTAATTCTAATGCAACACATTTGTCACAACATTAGCAGCGTTTTTCGTTGAATGTCTGGGCAGGACTGCTTGGAGACCGCATAATTTGACCACACTTCCTATTTGTATTGTATTGTAAGTCTATGTTTTCCGTTTACAGAGATTTAGGCGCTCTCCCCCTACAGGGAAGAATTTGAACCATGTTAATTTAGTTACACTTGTTTTCGTATAGATGTCATTTTGAGTGGTACGTGGTTAGCGTTCCGCCTCATACTAACATCTAGGAAACCAAGGTAGTATTAGGACGGGAAAATTCGGTAAATTTTGCTTAGAGGCCTTTTCATTCAGGCTTGAGGATTTTTTACGAGCCTGAAAATCTTCAGACTCGGGACCCACGGCTTAAAGTCCCTCCCGGAGGACTTGCTCGTTGGATTTTTCCGTCCTAAAAATCCATCGACCCCGGCCGGGTTTGAACCCGCGACCCTTGGGACCAGAAGCAAGGAGCATAACCACTAGTCAACACTTCCTACAACAGATATTAACAGGAGAGCCATACAAGCTGTTTCTGCGGGCTGTACATCATCATGATGATGTTCCACTGAACCAACGTCTGAACATGTGGTTCATGCATAACGGTGCTCCAGCACATTTTCAATTACGTGTGCTCCGGCTTGTAACTCGAAGATATGGTCAACATTGTATAGGTAGAGTAGGGCCTGTGCCATGGCCTCCAAGGCCACCGGATTTAAATCACATGGATTTCTGTGTGTGGGGTCATGTCAAAAGCCTGATCTACGGTACTGGGGTCAACTCTCTTGAGGAATTACGCTTGCGGATTGAAAGAACCTTCCAGCATTTACAGAATTCTCCAGGACTGCCTGAAAGGATTCGCAACTCGTTTCAGAGACGAGTTCAAAGTTACATTCAGAAGCATTGACAACATTTTGAACACCTACTTTAAAGTTTAGAGATGACATGTGTTCCTAGACACTGATGAACCGCAACAGAAAATGTGTTATATCTTGACAACGGTTGATTTGCAGACCCATATTTATTGGAGTTTTTAGCTACTTTTGTCTGTACTTTTCATATGTGAATTATTGACCATCACTTCTGAAACACCTGTGTATATATATATATATATATATATATATATATATAATTTCCAGCAATGCCAATTTTTGTACGATGTGAGACCTGGGGAATATAAGAAAGATGAATCCCGCATTACTCCGGAAGAAATAAAATATATGAAACGGTCAGCAGGATAACTTACACATGGGAGGACCACAAAACTAATACAGAAATGTTATCTGAACTTGAGATTGAACCAATTCTGAAAAGAAATCTACACTCCAGGAACAAATGCAGAGATCACAACAGCCAAAGAGAGGTTTCCCAACTTAATTTTGAAATATCGTCCAATAGGAAAAGAAGTCAAGGCCCTCCGATTAAATTAATTATGGATGGACAACACGTCGACATAATGTCTAACTTAATTTTGAAACATCACGCAATAGAAAGCAAAGGCAAGTTTAACCGCTTGAAATAATTTTGGATGAAGTGAGTGAATGGAGTGTGCATGTTCAAAGAATAAAAAGCAGCTGGAAACCAAAAATAAATATTCGTCTCTTCTTCCTTTCAAGAGATAGACCTAGTGGTCTGTTACGGTTTTAATCCAACGTTTGAAGGGTCTGCCCAAAGATCTCTTGCCTGGTGGCTGGTAATTTAAGATTTGACGTGGTATTCTTATTCTGCTCATTCTTCTTACGTGAGATTTCCAGTTGTTTCTGTATTTTTGTACATATTCCATGACTGATTCTGTTTGTAATTCTTTGAGAATCTCAGAATTCCTTTTATGGTCTGTTCTTGAGTAGCCTGCGGTACGTCTCATAAATTTCATTTCTGCCGCAGTTGGTCTTTGTTCATCTACACTGCGAATTGTCCAGGCCTCACCGCCGTAACATAATATGGGTCTGGACAATGTTTTATAAATTCTAGTTCCTGTGTTGCTGTACTGTGTTTGGCTTGAAAATATTTATAATTCCTGTTACTCTGTTAAATTTTATAATTTTTTGACTAAAATCTTTTTCTTCTTCTTATGTAACTTGGTATCCGAGATAGATAAATGTGTTGGTTTGTTCTAATATTTTATTATTAATAACAATTTTACTATGAACTGGGTCTTTTCCTAGGAAAACCATTACTTTAGATTTTTCTGTTGAGATTTCCATGTTGTAGTTTATTGCAATTTGGTGAAAAGAGTGGACTGAACAAAAAGAAGATGTAAAAGGACTGCTCTAAAAAATATATTTTTAGATTATTATAGGTCGAAGTTAGAAGAAATCTGTCGGTAAGGCGAAAAAGAGATTGTTCCAACTTTTCAGTTGAATTCTATGAGACCGAAACGAACCTTAAAGGCTTTACTCATGAACTTATATTATTATTATTGTTATTGTTATTATTATGGTTATTATTATTATTATTATTATTATTATTATTATTATTATTATTATTATTATTATTATTGTTAAATGAATGTGTAATGATTTAACAGTATAGCTCCTATATAAGTATTTCAGCAAACATTTGGTGGAATGTATATTTTAGAAAACAACATTAAAATTGGTCCCAGAGGATTGATGTTTGAAATCGACATGCTCTCCCGATATCCTCTCACGACAGAGTTTCCGTTTTGCTGTGAAATCGGCGCCGTATAGATGGAGAAGAAGGGGAGCCTGGGTTATTACCGGGGAGAGAGTGAAGTCTCATAGAACCCGTGCCCAAGAAAGACTATGGAGACCTCGGGTTGTCATAGGAACATCCAGACAAAGTATCATGTCATAGTCTCTGCCACTATCTTTATTTTTCCCTCTTCCTTTCATGTTTGCATTCTCTTGAGACAAAGACAAAACATCCCCAGCAGTTCAGATAAAAGTGCAACGTGCAAGTTTTTGTTCGCTTCTATAAACCTTTCCCTTACTGATATATTGAATAATATTAAAGCAGGAATATTCAAATATACACTTTAAAAAAGAAAAGTCCATCATCCAGGAACTCCAAAACAAAGCGAATTCATAACAACTCGATTATAAGATCCGATTTTGCTGGTTTATGGAACGTATATTTTATTGACAATTATTTAATTATATTTAAGTCGTATATACAAACCACCTAGTTTTATAGCGAAAAGAGACAATAGACACTCACATGTTGAATGCATTAATAATAAGGCGCGCAGAAATGATTTTGTGGCAGTTTATATGACAGGGGAATAAATATAATCCAAAAAATTGATAAAATGAAATCATCAACAATATTGGAAAGGGAATGAAAATAACAAATATAGTCGTATTTTGTATTAATTAAATTGTAAAAAGCAAGGAATAAAAATATGATAATATGCAAATCATAAATACAATACTTATATAAATTGGATTTTGACACTTGTTAGTATTAACACATTAGGTTAATATAATAAGGTAATTACCCTATTACACGCACGAACGAATATGGGACCAGGCAGATGAAAGACTGCTCTAACTTGTTTTACATACACAATAAACTGTCCATGTAATATATAAGAATAGGCATTCATGCAATTTATCTTCCTGGAAATACAGTGTAACAAACAAATGAAAATTTCTAATAACCCAGCAGGAAAACCATCCAATAACTTCTGAGAAGAATTAACCGATTCACGAAAGGAAATGAATATCGAATGGGATTTATTTAAAGTATCAAAATCAAAATGGAGATAAACCTAAAGATCAACGAGTAAAGACCAGAATAAATCTTACCATAATGTCTAAAAGAAAATGTGTATAAATATAAACCGCTCTAAAAAAATTAAAAAAAAATTGTAGATGTTTGGCTGTTAACTACTGCAGTACGTCCCGTGTGAATCCAGTATTGAAGTAGTAGGGACGAACATTGAACACATGGGAATTGAACAAATGTAACTTGCCCTCAGATACACATGGGCTAAAGAAACATTACGGCGAATAGGAAAGCGCTCTTCACTAGAGTCTGGGTATCGAGCTAGAGCGAATCCCTAGGAATTTTGTAAAATATAGTATGACTTAAGAAAAGTTATCAAGTGAACTAAAATTTTTAAAAGGCTTAGCGCAAACGCCTAAGCCAGATTATGTGAAATTTGTAAATCTATTACTAAGAAAAGTCAATTAGCTACTGATTTTAAATAAATTATGAATCTGAATATTAACACGGTTAGTTTGAATCAAGGGTTTCTATAAAAGTTGTGCTAGCGTCGTATCTCCAGGCAATGTAATTGTTTGTATTGAATTATTGAATCCGCAACTCTAACTTAAAAGAAAAGAACCACAACGAATAATTACGTAAATTATTTACGAACCTCCTGAAGATTCCACTCTCTCACCTACCTGAAAATAAGAGAAAACTCATAAATATAGCCCAATTAATACTCCTACAATTTAAATAATTGTAACATTAATTACACTAGTCAACAAATTTCAACTTTTTATCTACCACAGTGACAAAAACACGTCATTTCATATAAATCAGACCTCCTGAATATGAACGTGACAGTAAAAAGTCCGTAACACGTAACGTTCGTTTTTCTGTGACAGAACTGAGTTCGATTCTAGCAAAAATGACAGAAAATCTAGTTTAATTTAAACATAATTGTAAAAATTTCACAACTAATAATTGATTTAATTGTGGAATTACGTTATAAAATGCCTTAAATTTACATATGCGGTATTATAAAAGGAATAAATTGATGCTACTATTGACAAATTGGCTTTCATCCTCAGAAAAATGTAATAAAATGATGTAATTTTTGCTATAAACTAAACAATTTGAAATTGTGATTTCGAATTAAGAAATAGGCCTACTTAGAATTAATAGTAAAAACCCCTTTGTAGTAGGCCTACGACTTATTAACTGAAACATGCAGATAATACGGATTATAAATGTGACAGCTACTTTTAAAATTAAATAAAACAAGACTTTCTTCCTCTTGTACTGTGTGTCAGTCTCCCTAACTAAAAACCAGCAATAGTCGCCCATCATGTGAGGATCCCATCTACCTTGATATCTCTGCTCCATTTTCTGAATGTCCTGGTGAAATCTTTCCCCTTGCTCGTCACTGACAGAAACCAAATTCTCAGGGGAAAATTCCAGGTGCGAATGGAAAAAATTAATTTTCTCTGAGACATTCTGCATCGAAGTTTTTGGTAACTCTCCAGAATTTCTTGAAACAACTGTCCGATCACTTTCTGCTTTATTATTTCCCAGAAACCCATTCACTACCTCAAATAAGCCTTTCCGGGCTGCTATCTCTCTATCATTTAACTTTCTCTCAAAGGTATCATCATGTACAAGTCTTCGAATTTGAGGGGTCAATGAATATTCCCTATAACACGGCTCTTTTAATGTTTCTGTTAAAGATGGACGTTGATTTTTAATAGTAAACTGTCCACACACGTAACAGAAATTATTTGGCGAATTAACACAAGCACGGCATAATTTTTTCATTGCAGTGAGAGTTAAAATTGTAGGAAGCAAAAAATCACTTAAAACACTTTTCAGAGACATAGCCAAACTAAAACTAAAGCTAAAATTTGAACTTTTCTTGTTTAAACCCAACCTCACCCATATTCAGCCATTTTCCGTCGGCCGGGCACTTACAGCAATAAAGTAATAAATTTCACTACTCCCTTCCTCAAAAAGTACCGCACATCCCTACGGATCTTCAGGCATGTAAGAATGGACAAATTGTTGCGCATACTGGCTTTAAGGAAGGTAACAAAGCTCCACAATTCGTTAATAATTAATAATAATTATAATTATTTATGTAGACTAACTTCAATTCTTTCTTATTTTTTCATATTTTTTTAGTGATTTCCTAAAAATTTGAGGGTGATGGAACATTTTCATACTCATATTCGTAAATAGCACATAAAACTTCATCTGATACATATAGTTTCAAGCATGTGGCAAAAACCTTGTTAACTAGTATAATTATTATAATATTAACAATAATAACATTCTGTTACTGACAAAATATTGATTTATTAATAATACTAACAATACTGATAACTATTGTTATTTTACTAATAACAATACTAATAATACTAATAACAATACTAATAATAATAATAATAATAATGATAATAATAATAATAATAATAATAATTATTATTATTATTATTACTATAATTATATTTCATTAAGCAGTTTAACATCTGATCTTAAAGCTACTTTTAACTTGCCACACGCTACCTGAGCCTTACATTGACACGACCCGTTGGGAGACGCATTTTAACTATGGACCACATACATACTTTTTTGTCCACACAAGAACATGGAGGACCTCATGAGTGATGAGCTCAATGTCAGGGCCTCCTCCGAAACAACGCAACATTAAGACAAAACACACCATTCACACACACACACACACACACACACACACACACACACACACACACACACACACACACACACACATTCATACTAAACATGGCGAATATGATAATGATGATTGTGATTACCAGATAATGATGTCCCGACCGGGGATCGAACGATGGTCATTGTTAGGGACTATAATAATAATAATAATAATAATAATATTATTCATTATTAACATTATTATTATCTATATACAGATTTTCAATGTTTACACTTATTTCTGTTCATAAAAGTTTATTTACCGTCTCCACTCGTCCCATTCATCCACTACATATCCTCCAGTCCTCTTGTTCTGATAGTGTTAATAATTACAGAATGATGGTCATTCTTAGGGTCTGTATAGCTCAAAGGCTTCGAAAAATGAGAACGGAAGCATAAGAAATTAGACTGTTGATGCCTATAGCGTGTTATACACCATTAGACCATATACACACTAGACAGGAATTGAATATTCTGAACATAGTACGTAACTCACAGTTATACAAAATTGTGGCATGAACATGTGTAGAAAATATCATCAAACTGAATTATAGGAATATTATACATCTATAGATTCAAAGGATAACGAGGTGAGGGAAGACCAAAACGATGATGGTGTGATCAACTCTAGACTTTAATTAAATATTGTGACCGTACAGGCCAAATTTCCTAACCGGTAATGTTTATGGTTGCTCCTGCTGCTACTACTGCTACCTCTACCGCTACCACTACTCCTACCACCACCGCCGCCGCCGCCGCCGCCGCCGCCACCACCACCACCACCACCACCACCACAATGATAATAATAATAATAATAATAATAATAATAATAATAATAATAATAATTATTATCATCATCATCATCATAGTACATTCACGAATTTAGGCCATTTGTTGACCTGTTTCGGCCTCAAGAGAAACACCATCCAGAAGTCTTTTGAGTGGACGTCCTGGTCTTCTTCTTCCTGCAGGTTGATATCTTAACATTTGTTTGGGTATTCTGTGATCTTCCATTCGATGAACATGTTGCATCCATCTTGACTTATAATCAGAAATTTTGTTTTCTAAAGATTCCATGTGTAATAATTATTATTATTATATTTATTATATATATATATATATATATATATATATATATATATATATATATATATTATGTCCACCGCTGTGGTCTCGAAGTAGCGTGCTGCCTTGTCACGAAGCGGGCACGGGTTCGATTCCCGGTCGGGACAGGCTCCTGGGTGAGATTTTTTCGGGGTTTTTCCTCACCTGTAAGACAAATGTCAGGAAGCTTAAGGCCCAACGGTACCCGAAAATCATCCGGCCATCATTATCATCCTTATCATTATCATCAATGGGAAGCTACCACGCCTGTAATTCCCTAGTAAAGCTGCAGAGCATAGCATGAAAATGCTATGATTGCAGTGAAAGACCCGCAGAATTACTATTAATGAAATAATATTATTAATATTAACAATACTAAACGAATGGTGGGCCAATACACACGCTCTATTCAATAGCACTAAAAAATTGGGACTGGAAGGAAACACAAATAAAACTGAATATATGTTCACACGAACAAATACATTATATAATGGAAATTGACAGTTAATGACAAATGAAGGAAATTTTGAAGAAGTGACTGAATTAAAATACCTAGCAACAATAATTACAAGTAGGAATGGGATGCACAAAGAAATTAAACATAGGCTCAATTTTGGAAATGCATGCTATTATGCATTACTGGGACTTTGTTATCCCAATTTCTCTCTACAAAAAAAAATCAAACTGAAAATAAAACTGTTATTCTCCAGTTATATGGACGTAAATTGACTCTTATTTTAAGGGATAACTAAATATTATGAGGATAATGTTCTTAGGAAATTTTTGGACCAAAGAAAGATTAACAAATAGCTGAATGGAGAAGATTTCATAACGATGAGCTACTTAATTTTTATGGGAAACCAGATATAATAATAATAATAATAATAATAATAATAATAATAATAATAATAATAATAATAATAATAATAATAATATACTCGTAAATTGCGATAAGTAGAACATATGGCACGAACCTCCTTGTCGAAAAAGCAGAGAGAAAGCGCCGAGTAGGTAGACCAAGAATAAGGTGGGAAAATAATATGATTTGGGGGAAGTAGATCATATAGGAGATGGTTGGAAAACATTAGCTCAAGATAGAGATATATGGAGAGCTTATGTCCGCGAAGCCATGAACCTGAAGCTCTGTAATGTATTTTTTCGATATGTAAACTACTAAATTCTGTAAGTGAACTGCATCGGAGAACGAGCACTTGCTCATTTGCATGTCAATACTATGTAAAAAATAACTAACTCATTGGCACTATGGAACTCGTAGGTCCATGGCCGCGCGGACTTAAGCTCTCCGTACATCCCTATCTTGAGCCAATGTTTTACAATCAACCCCTGTATAGGCCTAATCTACTTCCCTCAAATCATAGTTAATGTTATTCTCCCACCTCATTCTTGGTCTACCAACTGGGCGTTTTCCATCTGGTTTTCCTACAAGAAGCTTCTATGCACGTCTTTCATTCCCCATTCGTGCCACATGTCCTGTCCATCGCAGTCTACGAGACTTAATTGTTCTCATTATATCTGGCTTCCTATTAAGACTTTGGCATGTGTTCCCTGAAGTAGTCCCCGCCCGGAGAACCGAATGGGGGACAATTTGACCTCCGGAAAATTTTACCCCAGTTGAACCCATGTCCGCATTTCTTGACGGTTGTATTTTTACGGTGAAAGATCATCACTCTTTCGGCCAAGGTACTTTTTTCGTCTGGCTTATCACCTTCGGCCAGTCCGGCATGGGTAACCCTATCGGCAGCAATCTTACCGCTGGCATTGTTCTCGGGATCATTTAAGCACGCAAGCAACTCCACCACGACAAGGTAAAGATACCATGGAGGGGTGTAAAAAATAATTATAAAAAACATAACCTTAAAAAACGAGTATGTACCATTTTATAATCATTTCAAAAATAGTCATTTCACCTTAGGTGTCCAAAGTCTATAAATAAAAGAAAGGTCACTCTTGTATGACAACATGAACGTAAATTCCCATAATCGGAGATCTGAGATGTCTAAAGACACGTTAATTGGACAAACAGGTGGCAAGAGAATGACAAATCATGTATGTAGAGAAACAAATGCACCTTGTTAGTGTAATATTATTACAGGGAAAAAAAGTGCAGGTAGGTATAAATAAAGCACGACCTTGGTTTAGTGCGAGATTTACAGTCATTATGTTCAAGGTGGCCACCTATAAATGGTTACAATATTCTTCTCGGTTCACTTATTTGTGCACCAACACATTTCAAACGTGATGATTGACTATTGTGCAAAAACGTTCTATTCTTTACCACTATTGTATTTACTTCAAATAAGGATTATCACATAGCATTGTTCGTTTTCCATGAATCTATTATTTCCAAGGCTTAAGTTTGGGCTTGTTTTTAGCAATTTACAGTTATTTTCAGGATTGTAAGAAATGTTATAATATATGGAGATGAAGTTTGCTGGTTCGCTTTATAGACGACTAGCTAATACCCGGCGTGCGCTGCTACTCCTAAATAAATGTTAATGTGTTTTTACCACCAGCCGTGCGATGTTATACTTGCCCGGGAATCTGCTTATCCCGATCTTCTTGTCATCAATGAAAGACAAAAATGCTAATCGTGAGTTATCTATAGAAGATAAATTATGCTGTCGCGGACTTTTTTGCCGAGTGTTTTGAAATGTTCAAATTTGTGTACATTAATTTGGTGTATTTGTTATGGTTTAGGCAGCGTAAGCCATTTAAGTGTCAAATTAGGAACTTTATTTCACGTTTTTCACTACAAAGGGTGATTTTTATGGGTGAAGGGGTTGAGTATTACAACTCTCTTATAGCCTATGTTCATCCCCGGAATCTCCTGAACATTTTTCAAAAAGTCCCATCTCAATCGGATGTACGGTATGGCAGAGCACGCTTGCCCGGAAATCTACTTATCCCGATTTTCTTGGTATCAATGAAAGACAAAAATGGTTATTGTGAGTTATCCGTAAACAGATAAACATATGCTGTCACGGACTTTTTTGTAGTTTTTTTTAGATAGGCCTATTCAATTCTGTGTACATTAATTTGGTGTATTTGTTATGGTTTAGGCAGCTTAAGCCATTTAAGCGTCAAAATAGGGACTTTATTTCAAGTTTTTCACTACAAAGAGTGATTTTTAGGGCTGAACGGATTGAATATCTCAACTCTCTTATAGCCTATGTTCATCCTGGGAATCTTCTGAACATTTTGCAAAAAAACCCATCACAATCGGATAAACGATATGACCGCGCATAAAGTACGAACAAACAAACAAACATACATACATACAAAGAAACATTCATTTTTGTATGTTAGATAGGGACAGAGGGAATCTCGTTAATGCGTCACTAATTAGATTAGATTAATGAAAAAACTTCTGGCTACTGAGATGGATTTTTAAGAAGCTGTAGAAAAATAAGATTTGATAAAATACTAACGAGTTTAGGTATTGGAGTAGATAGAGACATTATATGTGAAATCTAAAATTTTAAGAAATTTAGGGTTAATGAATTCTATCTTCAAGCCACAGTTAGTCCAAAAACATTCAAGACTAAAAGTGTATAAAACACTGGCTCTTCCAACTCTTTTATATGGTAGCGAAGTATGGACGTTGAAACAGAAGGATATACAGAGATTTAGATCTGCTGAAATGAGATACCTTCGGAGGACTGCAGGATACACGTTACTAGATCACAAAAAAATGAAGACACCTTAGAAGAATTACACATGGAACCTTTAGGAAAGAAAATTTCTGATTATAAGTCAAGATGGATGCAACATGTTCATCGAATGGAAGATCACAGGATACCCAAACAAATGTTAAGATATCAACCTGCAGGAAAAAGAAGATCAGGACGTCCACTCAAAAAACTTCTGGATGGTGTTTCTCTTGAAGTCGAAACAGGTCAACAAATGGCCTAAATTTGTGAATGTACTATGATGATGACGATGATAGGTAAAATATGGAAGGAATAATTATTGTGGTACGGACACACAATTAGAATGGAAACATAACCTGAGTATCAACAGGGAGAAAGAGATTGGGACTACCTAAACACAGTTGATAGAACGATATCCAGGAAGCCATGAAAGAAAGGGAATTGAAAGAGGACTGCAAAGACAGAAACAGCGCCAGTTATGATAATTTGTATAATAAAAAATTAAATAAGTAATAATTTTAATTTATTTTTAGTTGGACTTCCGGGCTGAACGGCCATGGTCAAGTTTTATAGAAACTCAACGTTTCATCTACTATTACTAAGATATATATCCTCAGAAGATTCTGCGTGTTCTCTACGAAGTCCTCAATTGTCGGCTGCGACTGTCTTGACGTTGGCTGCAGCCGACAGTTGAGTTCGCAGAGAACACGCAGAATCTCCTGAGGATGTCTACCTTAGTAGTGGATGAAACATAAAGTTTCTATAACATGGCCGTTCAGGCCGGAAGACCAACTAAACAGGAATCAAGAACCGGCCATTAAAGATTACAATTTTAAATAATTTTATAGATAGATCATCGGTTGATTAATATCTTTGATATCGTCCGATTCCTAATAGCCAATTTTGTCGGTCCATCCAATCTCCTGGTTGTAGACGTTTCTCCTTCATGTATAACAATATTCCCTGACGGGTGCCAGGAGGTTTTAGGTCTTGTCTCTGGCCTCGTCTTCCCTCGGGTTTCCATTCCAAAACAGATTTTGGTAGCCGATCCTCTTCCATTAGCTGGACATGTCCGTACCATCTTAATTACTGAGTTTTAATATAATCTATAATCGTGTCTTCAATCTTCATTTTTTCCCTTACAACTGAGTTCCTAATTTTTTCTCTTCTTGAAATTCTTGCTGCTCTTCGTATAAAATCCATTTCCGTTGCCAAAATATACTTTTTGTTTTTGTTGTTAATGGCCAAAATTCTGCTCCATAAGTAATGATGCGTTTAACAATTGTATGATATATATTAATTTTATTTTTATTACTTATAGGCCTATTTTTATGCCACAATATTCCATTGAGGCAAGCAATTACAAATTTTCCTTTATTATTTCAAGTTCTTATTTCCTCTTCATAACTCCCATTTTTATTTATTTTAATTCCCAAATACGTGATCTCACTACAAGATTTTATTGTTTCTCCAGTCTTCAAAATTAAATTTTGTTCTGGTTCACCAATTTATAAATATTTTGTTTTTTTCGAGTTAAAAAAAATATATTATCGGTTTGACAACGTACACAATATATTCCGTTGCTTAATATTTTGAGTGTTGAACACTAAATTCAAATTTCTTCTCCAAACTTCCCTATTACTCCATTACCCTTCTTGCAGCTATTATTCTTTCTCAAGCCGGGGAGATGCCCGAGCTAGTGATCACAAATCTGGAGAACCAGGATGTTTGAAATTTGGGTCATCGTCTCCTAGAGATGCTGCTTTCATCACAGCTAACGACCCCTCTCCAACCTACCAATTCCGGGTAAAATAATTAATTACCAGGTTACAGGCCAGCTGAACCTGGGATTTTTTTACGAGATGTATCTCCTCTCATTCCTTTTCATACAGGCATGCGACCAGCTTTAGCGGAATAATACTAATAATAATAATACTACTACTACTAATAATAATAATAACAATAATAATGATAATAATGATAATAATAATAATAATAATAATAATAATAATAATAATAATAATAATAATAATAATAATAATAATAATGCAGTATTATTAGACGATAGTGGGGAGATAAAGTGCCAACATGCACACACAATTGAGCAACAGTAAGAAACTGAAGAACAAGTGATCATCCATCATATAAACGGGGTTACGTAACCTCGCATTCCAGGCGACCCAACTTAAAAAGTAGGTTACAATTCTGCCATGCTAGGAGAGAATACCATAAATGTTATAAATGCAACCTGGTGGCATTGGTAAAAAAATCTTACTTATCATGAATAATTAAGGTTTAGAGACATATATCTGTGGTTAGACCTTTGAGATACACTATTTCATTTCTGGATTATAATTTTTATTGTAGGCCTATTTCTATTACTTAAAAGAAAATCGCTTCAATAATGGGCTAATTTGTGTGCAACATACAAACTTGGGTTTATTTTTCTTGTGCCAATATAATTCGCAATAAATAATAACAAAATAGTTTGTATCCACAAATTAATCCATAAGTAGAAACCTAAGTTTTTTTTATTAATGCAAATGAAATAAATAATTGAGAACCAATAAACAAATCGAACAGAAGTATATCTCAGAATCGTAACCATCTATGAGCTATATTCATAATAATTTTCATAAGTAATGCCACGAGTGATTTTCAATTTATCTAGAGAATTTGGAAATCAAGAGTGGCATTTGTTAGGACTAATTAACGAATAAAATTAAGCTGTTTACTCACAAATCATTGTTTAACTATAGTTATTTTAAAATATTTATATATTTAATGTAAATGGCGATGTTTGAAAACAAATCAGAAATGTGAGGTTATGTTCATTCGCTACTGCTTGATCATATTATTTATTGCCAAACAAGATCGCAATATTGTAAGAGTGCACCCAAGTGAAACATAATGAAACACATCGAACTATATATCATAATCAACATTACGGGTTATTCATTTATTTTTTTAGTAAACAACTCAATAAAATCAATGCATCTTTTCATTATTTGCCATATTCAATGTATTTGTTGGAGAAAAATAATGCTTTGACCTGTTTAGAACATTAAAAAAGCAGGAGCTTTCTTTATCACAAAAGCAGGAGCTGATAAAGAGAAATTGATAAAGAGCGAGGTGAAACACGACTGTCATTGGTTGTAAAACAAGATTCATTGAAACGTGATTGGTCATTGGCTGGCATTTGTGGCATGAGTTAAATAGTCTTAAAACATTGATAACTATAAATGTTATATTGAAGTAAGGTAGTGGTCTTAAACTATTGTTAGGAACTTCATATTTTTAAAAAGTATGTATAAAGGTGGGAAATGTTCACAAAAACTGAAATAAACAATACATTGCCTTGTCACGCAGCGGGTCCGGGTTGCATCCCTGGTCAGGACAGGCTCCTGAGTGAGGTTTTTTTCGGGGTTTTTCCTCACCTGTAAGACAAATGTCAGTAAGCGTAGAGCCCAACGGTCCCCAAAATCATCCGACCATTAACATCATCCTTATCATTATCACCATCATCCATCACCGGTGTGGAAAGCAACGGGAAGCTACCACACCTATAATTCCCTAGTAAAGCTGCAAAGCATAGCATGAAAATGCTATGATTGCAGTGAAATACCTGCCCTCGGGCAAAATTACTATGGATGGATGGATGGGTGGATGGATGAAAACAATATATAAATTCAAATGTCCCTACATGTTTTTTCCTGTCCATTTACGTAGATTACGAAAATCGAGTAAACCGTATTTGGAAGAAAACTAGGCTATTTAATCCTCGAATTAATTATGTACTTGGATATTCCACGTTACAGTGGTTCTTCTTCAACCCAAAGTGATCTGTCGTCAGATATCTCCGTCTAATGCAACTTTTTCCTCAAGACATCTTGCTTCCATACTTTTTCTTACTCCATCTATCCAACGTTCAGTTGGTCTATATATTCCCTTCCTTCCCCTAGCTTCCCATTTAATGACCTTCTTTGAATTATATCTTCTTCCATTGTATGAGGTATCCACATCATCTCTAGATATTTTTCTTCTTTTTTTCTAACACGTTCCTTTCGATCTGCGTTGTTTCTCTTATTGTATCCCTATTTAATTTATCTTGTCTTGGAATTCGTATCGATCGCCAATAAAAAACCATATTACTGCTAACAATTTGTTGAGGTGTTGTCTGCTGACTGTCCATATTTCGGGTCCATATAATTAAATTATTTGTAACGAAGTCTGAAATTTTATTTCCTTGATTCTGTGTAAAACATACCTAATTTCTTCAGTATACCACTGAACTAACTAACTCTCTGGAACTATCGAATCTGAAGTCCATTGCTGCATGGGAATTTCATAATAAACTTGATATGTAATAGCCTATACGTTCAACCAGACCTATATATTTTTTATTTGATTTTATCATTCAATGGATATATATTTAACTCTGTTCTTATATCTTCATTCTTTATCCGATCCATTCTTGTGCAGCTTTTTGTTCTTCTAAGGAAGTTAATTTCTACGCTTTGTATTCTACTTTGGATTTTTTGGTCATTACCCAGTTTTCACTCCCATAAAGTAATGCAGGAACTGCCAATGTTTTATAAAACTTCAGTCTAATATTTCTTCTTATTTTCTTCTTTATTGTTCTATTTATAGTTCCACGTATCATTTGAAATCTTGACAGTTTCATATTTACGTCTATTTCAGTTTTTGTGTGTTTATAGTAAAATTACAACCCAAATAATTAAAATTTGTTACTTGTTCCAGAGGTTTGTTGTCTATTATAATGTTTTATGTTATATGTTCACTTCCCCAAAATGTCATTATTTTCGTTTTTTCCTTTTGATATTTTAAAATTATATTCTTGGCATAACTGATTTAATTGATGTAAAGAGTACTGCACATTATTTACATTTTCTTGAATAATAACCACATCGTCAGCATACATTAAAACATTTTATATTTTAAAACGGTCCATTAACATTACTTTTCCAATTTTGGATGATATAATTAATATATAAATTAAAAAGAGTATTCAAGTCCCGTTCGGGTCAGGATTTTTAAACTGACCCAAACCCTCTGGCGGCACTATGGCCCCTGGGGTCGACTCAGCCTCTAACGGAAATGAGTACCAGACGCTTGTTCTGGGGTAAAGGCGGCCGTCACGCAGGGCTGACAACCCGGCTGACATAAAGTGCCGATTGTCTAGAAAAAGTGGGAGCCTTAACCTCCTACTACCCCAAGGGCCTCCGGGTCTGTTGTGGGATCACTTTACTTATGTGATAAACTACACCTTTGTCTTAAACCTCTACTTATTAAAATTGGTTTGGTCTAGCCCGTGGGGGGTATCTTATTAGTGGCTATAATTAATTACTTAGTTTAAATTCAATCTTAAAAATTCCCCAGTTTTAATCAATGTAGGATACTAAAAAATTACTACCTATAAAAATTAAAAAAAATAAATGAAATTGATTATATGTATTTGACAAAAGCAAGAGACATACAAGCCATAAGTCATAAAAAAAGCACGCACTGAGAAAACAATGCCATAAAATAAAAAGGTCCAGACAGAAGACAAAGAGACGAGAGGCCGATGACTTGGAGAGAAACCGTTTTACAGCCCAGTAAAAGTCTGTCTCTACTTCATAAATTAGATGTTACTATTTTGAGAACACACACTGCTTAATAACCTATCACTTCGCAATGTGCAGACAGTGTACTTGACATGGGATTGTTATCAGGGGATTTCTTCTTCAACAACTTTATTGCCAGATACATTCAGCATTATCTCGTTTTCTTTTTATTTTATTTTCAGGCATATGGCATAATTCAGTCACCCCACTCTATCAAAAATAAAAATAACTAATAATTAAGTGTTTTAATAAAAATGTGCTAAATTATTATTATTATTATTATTATTATTATTATTTATTTATATACAGAATTTTAATGTTTATACATCTTTCTGTGCCTGAAGTTTTATTTTTCTTCTCCACTCGTCTCTCTCCATCCAATCCATGTCCTCCAGTCCCCTTGCTCTCATTCCAGTTCTTATTTCCTGCATTCACGAGTTTCGAGGTCTTCTCTCCTCCTTCTTCCATGTGGATACCATTCCAATGTTTACGTGGGTAATCGTTCTTCTTGTATTCGTCGTACGTGCCCATACCAATTTAATTGCTTATACTGTATATAATCTACTATGGAATAACCAACATTCATTTTTTCTCTTATGACAGTATTTCTTATTTTGTCTAATTATGAACATTTTGCTGCTCTCCACAAGAAATCCATTATTATCATCATTATTATCATCATCATCATTATTATTATTATTATTATTATTATTATTATTATTGTTATTGTTATTATTATCATCATTATTATTATTATCATCATCATTATTATTATCATCATTATTATTATCATTATTATTATTATTATTATTATTATTATTATTATTATCATCATTATTATTATCATCATTATTATTATCTTCATTATTATTATCTTCATTATCATTATCATCATCATTATTATTAGACCTTGGTATAGGGTCACATGTTACAAGAGTAATATTTGGAATGATAGGAGTATAATTGACGTATTGACCCATGGAGTGGGGTGACATTGCGAACATGTAATTCGCTTCATAGTAAAGTTCATTACACAATAATGATAGGCACTTCTTTTCTGTACTAGATGTGGAGTATATATTTTTATGTCTGTAGGTGTGAACATTTATTTTGTGACCTACTGTGACTGAATGTTTACTTATTGAGACAACAAGTAACGCTAAGTTCCATCTCCCATCCGCCCCAACCTACCCAACGAAATCATCCGTATTTTCTTAACTTCGTGTCTGATTGGAGCTCTGATATTGTTATCATTATTGTAATAAAATAATAATAATAATAATAATAATAATAATAATAATAATAATAATAATAATAATAATAATAAGAATAATAATAATAATAATAATAATAATAATAAAATAATAATAATAATAATAATATTATATATTATGATTATTATATGATTATGATGATTATATTATGATTATGATGATTATTATTATGATTATGATGATTATTATTATGATTATGATGATTATTATTATGATTATGATGATTATTATTATGATTATGATGATTATTATTATGATTATGATGATTATTATTATGATTATGATGATTATTATTATGATTATGATGATTATTATTATGATTATGATGATTATTATTATGATTATGATGATTATTATTATGATTATGATGATTATTATTATGATTATGATGATTATTATTATGATTATGATGATTATTATTATGATTATGATGATTATTATTATGATTATGATGATATTATTATGATTATGATGATTATTATTATGATTATGATGATTATTATTATGATTATGATGATTATTATTATGATTATGATGATTATTATTATGATTATGATGATTATTATTATGATATGATGATTATTATTATGATTATGATGATTATTATTATGATTATGATGATTATTATTATGATTATGATGATTATTATTATGATTATGATGATTCTTATTATGATTATGATGATTATTATATGATTATGATGATTATTATTATGATTATGATGATTATTATTATGATTATGATGATCATTATTATGATTATGATGATCATTATTATGATTATTATGATCATGATTATGATGATTATGATTATGATGATTATGATTATGATGATTATGATTATGATTATGATGATTATGATTATGATGATTATGATTATGATGATTATTATTATGATTATGATGATTATTATTATGATTATGATGATGACTATTATTATGATTATGATGATGACTATTATTATGATTATGATGATGACTATTATTATGATTATGATGATGACTATTATTATGATTATGATGATATTATTATTATTATGATTATTATTTTTTATGATTGATTATTATTATTATTATATTATTATTATTATTATTATAATTATTATTTATTATTTTATTATTATGATTATTATTATTATGATTATTCTTATTATTATGATTATGATTATGTTATTATGATTATGATGATTATTATTATTATTATTATGATTATTATTATTATTGTGATTATTATTATTATGATTAGGGTTATTATTATTATTATGATTATTATGATTATGGTTATTTGATTATTATTTTATGATTATTATGATTATTATGATTATTATATTATTATTATTATTATTATATTATTATTATTATTATTATTATTATTATTATATTATATCTAATTTTTTCTCTTCTCGAAATTTTTGCTGCCCTTCGTATAAAATCCATTTTCGTTGCCAAAATATGCTTATTGGGCTTTGTTGTTAATCGCCAAAGTTCTGTTACATAAGTAATGATACTTTTAACAATTGTGTGATATGTATTAACTTTATTTGTATTACTTAACTTTTTTATCCCACAATATTCCATTGAAGCAAGCAATTGCAAAATTTCCTTTATTATTTATATTTCCCATTTCCTCTTCACAACTTCCATTTTTATTTATTTTAATTCCTAAATAAGTGATCGATCTCACTACAATATTTCATCGTTTCTCCAGTCTATTATTATTATTATTATTATTATTATTATTGTTATTATTGTTATTATTATTATTATTATTATTTAATTGGTAAGCAGCAAAATGTTTTATTTATTTAACGTTTATATGAACATGAAAATAAAACGTGAACTAGAAAGTTGAATCTCTTTTCCTTGTGCTTTATTGTAAAAGCGTTTTGTTATTTTCAAGTTTCTGAACAAATTTCTACTTCACTGCGCCTCTCCCAGCCGTAAATTGATTTAATTTCTGAGTCATTTATTCAATTAATCGACCGAATAATACACATTTATTAACATAAGTAATAAAGTTCCATTTTCTAAATCGCAAGTAACAGCAGCTAGAGAATGTTCCGTTGTAATTGCTGGAAGCAGGAAAAACAGAAGACAGACGTACGGCCGCCTCTAGAAATGCATTCCAACTCATTTGCCTAAAATTTCAAATTACTATCCAGTTGTTTGTGTTCTGCTAAAATGGAACTGCACTATCATGCTAGTTCTCCTGCAAAACTTTATATTTATTGTTTTCATTTAGTTTCCCTATATGAGAATTCAAAGTTATTTTCCTTTGTTTCCAACAATTATATTACAGTCCTCGCCATAATTAGATGGTTCTCTTCTACTATATATTGTACTCGTCTTTTCCTAGTCTCGCGTCATCTTTCTAACGAATCATGGGCGAACATCCATCTATTTCTGTCACTCCATCATTTTCATCCATTTAACGCCTTATTTTGTCTTTATACTTCTTACCTTCTTGTTCCCGTCTATATCTTGACCAATCTCTAGGTTTCTCTCCTAACTAACTAATTAACTAACTCACTAGCACTATAGAACCCATATGTTCATGGCCGCGTGGACATAAGCTCTCCATATATCCCTATCCTGAGCTAATGTTTTCCAATCATCCCCTGTATAATCTACTTCCCTCAAATAATGGTTAATGTTATTCTCCCACCTCATTCTTGGCTACCAACTGGGGGTTTTCCCTCTGGTTTTCCTACAAGAAGCTTCCATGTACGTCTTTCATTCCCCATCCGTGCCACATGTCCTGCCCATCGCAGTCTACGAGACTTAACTGTTCTCATTATATGTGGCTTCCTGTAAAAACCATGTAATTCATTGTTATGTAGTCTTTTCCATTCACCTGTCTGTTCATCTCTCTTTTCCTAAGAACTGTATTCTCAAATACTCGTAATCTCCTTTCCTCCCTTAAAGTTAGAGTCGATGTTTCGCATCCATATAATATAACTGGTAGAATAATAGTTTTATTTATATTTTCAGTTTGTTTTTTTAAAGGAGTTGGGTCATCAAGAGTACACATCTGTAATGCATACTAGTACGCATTTCCAGAATTGAGCCTATGTTTAATTTCTTTGTGCATTTCATTATATTTGTGATTATTGTTCCTAGGTATTTGAATTCAGCTACTTCCTCAAAATTTCCCTCATTTGTTATTAGCTCCACTTCCATTACATAATGTATTTCTATGTGTGACCATATATTCAGTTCTATTGACATTTACTTTCAGTCCCAATTTCTTAGTATTACTCAATAGTGTGTGCTGTCGCCCAATAGAACTACATCATCAGCATAAACTAACGTGGATATGCAAACTTATTCTACTGACATTCATTTCATCTTCCATTTTACATACAACTTAAAATTTCTCTTATCTTAGTGTTCTGCATTCTATCTATTTTACTTTTATTAAGCAGTCCACCGCTGTGGTCTCAGGGTAGCGTGCTGCCTTGTCACGCAGCGGGCCCGGGTTCGATCCCCGGTCGGGACAGTTTTTCTGGGTGAGGTTTTTATCGGTGTTTTTCCTCACCTGTAAGACAAATGTCAAGAAAACTTTAAGGCCCAAACGCTCCCCGAAATCATATGGTCATCGCAATCATCATCATTCATATCCATCTTTGGCGCACCACTATCATCATCACCCATCATATCATCGGGGCAACGTAATCCTGCCTTCCAGGCGCTCCAGCCTCAGAAGTGGGTTACAATTACGCCATGCCAGGAGAGAAACCAGGAATGTCGAAAGACAAACCTGGGGCATTTGAAAAAAAAATATATATTAAGCATGCTTTTTAAAACGTCATGTCTGTACGTTGAATTCTACTTATATATTTATTTATTAATGACCATGTTTCGGCTTCATATTAATACAGATTTAAAATAATGTTTTATACATCTGTATCCTAAATATAATAATAATAATAATAATAATAATAATAATAATAATAATAATAATAATAATAATAATAATAATAATAACAATAACAATAATAATAATAACAATAATAATAACAATAATAGTGTATTAATAATAATAATCATCATCTATCATCTTAATATATCCAGCTATTTGCTGATAACACAAAGTTCCACTACATTGTTCATTTTACAAAAGATGGATATAACGCCCGATGTTTGTAGTACATTCTAGGGGATATGTGGACTGGCGACCACAAGGTGCCCATGCTGAGCAAAACATTGCTTCCACTTACTTGTGTTTTGCTCCTACTTTTATCTATTCTGTATATAGTCTCCGTTGACTAACTCTTGTTTTTTTTTCGACTCCGATGGTATTAGAGCATTCGAAGTCTAGGAGATCTTTTCCTTCCTATACTTTATCCTCACATATCTAAACTTTATATTCATACTTTGCACAATCCCTCATAGGTACTCATCCAAACAAGATGAGGTGGCTTAAATTTAACAACTTAAGCACAACAATTTAAGAGGTACCTACATAAGCTGTAAAACATCCAATGCAGCCCCATATTTTTCAATAACAAAATATGATGCATAATCTCAATGTCAAATAATAATAATAATAATAATAATAATAATAATAATAATAATAATAATAATAATAATAATAATAATAATAATAATAATAATAATTCTTGTATTCGTCTTCCGATTTGAATGGCCGTGTTCAAAGCTGATACAATTCGACATTTCGTATACAGCTATGGTAGACATCCTCAGAGACTTTACTTGGCTTCTGTAAATTCTTCAGCTAAAGGCCAAGAGTCCTTAGGGTCGGTTTCACCAACAGAAGTAACTGTATTACGCTAGTTTAAGCTATGCTTTATACATGGGGATAACTGGCGTAATAGAGTTACCTCTGTTGGTGAAACCGACCCTTAGAGGGCAAACACAATCTCTAGAGGATGTTTACCGCAGCAGTAGGCGGAACGTCGACTAACAAGAAAACTCGCTTCGATTCCCGTATTGTTCGCTCGGCATATCTGCTTCGTCTTACAATTGGTTCGCGTACTTTTCTTGTGTACGATAGATTAAATTTGTTTAGGGATGGAACTCCACGCCTTTTTGGGAATACTCAACATACTACTCTGTTTAGGATTGATGTAAACATTTTCTAGGATGTTCCCACCGTTTCAAAATTATCATTTTAACTATTGTGGTCGCCCTTATTTTCAATTTCCACATGTACGCTTATTTCTTAAGAAAACAATATTTAACACTGTCACATTCAGATGTTCTTACAGATTCTTAAAACTACCGTAATATTCTCGGCGCTATAAATATTTCTTAGTTATGTCAATTATAACATGTTAACTAGTTCTTTCTGCTTTGTATTTGTTTATTGTGCGCTCTCTTTTGTTTTTCCAAGTTGTAAATTTCATGTCGTGCACATGCACGTACTCATAGTGCATAGCCGGTTGATGCTTAACGTCGTCCAATTATGAGGATTAAAAAATTGTGCTACAGATAATGTAAATCGATTAGGATGTTACGGACATCTCAAGAGGATTCCATTTAATAGAATCCATAAGAAAGTATTATAATGGAGATTAGTTGGAAAAAGAAGAAGGGAAAGACCGAAAGAGGACTGAATGGATGGAGTGAGAAGTAAGTGAGAACTGGGACTTACACATGAGAATGTTCGGGACCGCTACAAATGGAGAAGAATCATTTCTTGACTATGACGGAAAATAATTGTATTGTGGATAAATTCCGAAGTAGAAATAAAATAAGTAATAACACTACTTATAAGTAATAATACATAGCTGGCCCAGTTTCGATCCCCGGTCGGGACAAGTTTCCTGGGTAAGGTTTTTCGGCGATTTTTCTCATCTATAAGACAAATGTCGAAGAACTTTCAGGTCCAAATAGCCCCAGAATACTATTTCATCTTATATTCATCTTGTTTAGTAGGCCTATAAATGTGTGACGTCTTAAGCTTCATGTTATCTCTAGGTGGCCCCGTATTGAGTTATCCTCTCAATCGAGGAGGTCCTCCATATCCTTGTGTGGTCAAAATAAGTATGTATGTGGTCGAAAGTTTAAGTAACGTCTTCCTACAGGTCGTAGGACTCAAAACTTCCGGGTGGCATGGAACACACAAAATTGTTTAAAAAAGGAGAGGTTAAACTAATTAAGAAGAAAAACATATTATTGTTTTTTATTATGTTATTATTATTGTTATTGTTAATATTATTATTATTGTTATTATTATTATTATTATTATCATCTTTAGGCTTTTTTAGCATTGTTATGTTTTTCGTTACGAAAAGGGAGCTGGTCTGATGCATCAACACCCAACCTGGAGGATCAGGCGATTTTTGGTCAACTTATTATGTTGAGACTGTGAATTTGTGTTTTAATAATTCTTGCTAGAGAATCAGTATTCCGTATAAATTATTTTGGTAATCTTTTTACATCTATAATTATTATTTTATTATTATTGTTGGTTTGCACTTTCAGAGAAATAGTTTTTTTAACTTTTTCTGTTTGTGAAGGGGCTTTAGGACTTTCAATTTTGGTTTCTATAATTCGAAGCTACGGAAATGATTTTTTTAATTCTTAAAAGGGGCCATCACAGGGTACTATCAGCCGGGCGTACTGAACCCTGGTGTTTTTAATGAGGTTGTTTACTTCTCCCCCTCACCCTCTTCTAACCTGGCTTGGGACAGAACTCGAAACTCGCGGATGCAAGAAATAACTGGAATGAGAACAAGAGGACTGGAGGACATGGAGTGGATGGATAGAGACGAGAGGAGATGGACAATAAAACTTTCAGCATAGAAAGATATGTAAATATTAAAAATCTGTAGGGTATATAAAGTTATTATTATTATTATTTTATTATTGTTATTTTATTGTTATTATTTTATTATTATTATTATTATAAAATAAAATAAGTTAAAATATACCTTCTTAGGTAAGGTCCGTCATCCTCAACTTATAAAATATGTATTCTTTATGCTTGTAGGCCTTTCAAAACATCCGTTCCATCTTCAGCAGGTCCTTCTTCGCTACAATATCTAATATGATGGTCGATGCTGCTGTCCTAATGTGGTGTTGTCGTGACTAAAGCTTCTTCCTGACGATGTCGTATAGACTAAAACAACCCACTATACGATATCGTCAGGAAAAAGCTTTAGTCACGACAACACCATATTAGGACCAGCAGCATCAACCATCACATTAGATATTGTAGCAAACAAGGACCTGCTGAAGATGGAACGAATGTTCTGAAAGGCCTGCAAGCATAAAGGATACATATTATGTAAGTTGAGGACGACGGATCTTACCTAAGAAGGTATATTTTAACTTATTTTATTTTATGACTTTCCACCTCATTTTATTAGTATTGATTATTGTATTATTATTATTATTATTATTATTATTATTATTATTATTATTATTATTATTAATAATTATTATTATTATTATTATTATTGGTTTAGAAAGAGTGTAATTTAATATCAAATGTGTTAAAGAAAACAAAAGAATACAACAAATGGAAGAAAATGAATGATGTTAGTGAAAATTATGAATGCGGATGAGTAAAAAAAAAAAAAGGATTGAAGAAGATAGAAGGTTGATATTAGGTGGGAAAATTCGAGTCTATTGCATGATACAAACCAAATAGACTGTAAAGATAAGAACAATGACGACGGTAATAGGCCTCAATGACACCAAACTACATGCACTAACTTACTCCTATTTCTACGAACATTGGTCTCTCGCCGAGAGAAAAGCTTTGAATAACGATAGCATCTCCATCATTCTTACATTATGAGTCTCTAAAAAGAGAATGGAAACGAATAATGGAGCCCTGGAAAACTTAAATTCCAAGAGAGAACAATAGAGATACTGTACGTAGACAATATCTCGACAGTTCCGGTTTAGTTTTTGTTACTAAGGCAGAGAGAACTCTGTTGGTGACAAAAGACATCCTATACGAATACCCTTATCACTTTCAACTCGGGAAAGTGGGGACACTGATGTGTGCGCCATATAATTTTAATGTTGGCAAAGCTGCTGATAGTCTGAGGGTGGTAGTGGTGGGGAGAGTTCTAACTTCCCCTCCAACTATAATAAACCAAGAAACTGCTGGTCTTAAGAGGAACTCGTAAAATCACTTTATAGCTTCTATACTCTTACGAGTTACCCCTCCCTACCAATGTATCTCCCACTACATTTTCTCTTCAGCAAAACTAAGTGGTATAGAGACCCACCGAACTAAATTTTCTTTCTTTGAATTTCTGTTTCTCATCAACGTTTTGCCCTTAAGGCATCCTCCATTACAAGAGCAAGAATAGTAACAAAATTTCCAGAGCTTCTTTGAGTGTTGAAGGAGAAAGTAGCAGAGGGAGGGAAAGGGTGGTAGTGGAAGAAACGGGTAATTCAAGTTTGGGAACTGATCAAGAGATTTTTTTTTACAGGCTCAAGCAGAATTAATGCAAAGAGAATGAGAGAGGAGTTTGAAATTGGGTTCGACGCTAAGTTTTTGGGATTTTGTTATCCGCAAGTAACTGTAAAAAAGTTTGCTCGTCTTGTTAAGTCCTGAGAGAGGGCGAGGAGGAGGAGGAATTCCCGACGTAGATCATTACAATTTTAGAGTTTCTGGAAATTAAAACATTTTATTTGCTCGAGGGAATTGTTACTCTGTTGTTTCCAAGGGAAAACAAATAATCCGAAAGTTGAAGAAAATGCATTTGGTAATGAAGAAACTAATAAAAGTTTACGTAATGTATGAAGAAGATAGAAAAAAAGTTGGAACAGTTCTTTACGCAACGTAAAAAAGCTTAAATGCACGTCTACTTTCTCAAAGGAAATAGATTCTTAAACAAAAAACTAAAAGTTACATCTTAAAGTTTAATTTCTTTCTATTTCCTATCGCAGTATTGATTTATTTTATAGAAAAGTTCGACTTTAAAATAAAAACACAGATATCTTGGATCCACGAGCAGACATATTCCTCATATGGAAAATCGCATTATCATTATCATCCCATGGAGCGCGATAAAAATGGATTGACTAAGAACTACTATTTTAAAAATAAGAACAAAAAATGTTATTTGGAATGATGAAAATGTCTTCTATTAGAAAGAGTATCTGATATTGAGGGGTACAGGAGTAAAAAGTAATCCGATCCCATTACTGGCCGAAATTCGATGAGAAAATTTGTTCCTCCATGGCGATTCGAAGTCCCAAATTTCTGCACCAAGGCATGATGTCTTAGACCGCTCGGCTACAATATTGATTACTGGTATGTAAGGCCTATACTAGTAATTCGAACCTATCATTCTTTGATATTGGCATGTGGGATCACGTCGAAATGTTGGAATCGGCGGCCAGGTGTCAACCTTCAATCCATAACGCGGAAAACCCAAGAAACCTTTCTTAATCATACTTATATCTGCGAAAATCTATAACACACGCATATATATAATGGTCATGGTCTACTTAATAATATAGTTGAAAGTTTATATATTTTTAAAATTATTTAATGAAAACAAAATCAAAGCTTCATTCCTTCAAAATTCCCTAAAAGACAAATCATTTCTACAGAGAACAGTTCACTGAATGCAAATTTAAATCATATAGGATTGCTTAGGAAATTTCTTAAGTAACTCGCTGATTATATCAGATATGCAGGTTGTACCGTCCAAAGCTTTAGATATTACGAGAAGCTTCAGTAGATTATTTTTTTTCTTCTATAAGTATTGTATTTGGAACATACCAACATGACAAAAAAGTGACTCATAGCGCGTAAAACTGAAATATTTATATTAACATTCGTTTCCAACGTTGTTTTCATGTGTGTAAGACTATATATATATATATACACACACACACACACATGCGCACACACACACACACACACACACAACACTCTAATAGCAGATTTTTTCGGAGTCACACTTGTTATAGTCTTATTTACTCACTGGCAATATCGAACCTGTAGGTTCACGGCCGCGCGGACATCCCTATCCTGAGATAATGCTTTCCAATCATTCCCTGTATAATCTACTTCCCTCAAATCATAGTTAATGTTATTCTCCCACCTCATTCTTGGTCTACCAACTGGGCGTTTTCCCTCTGGTTTTATACCAGAAGCTTCCATGCGCGTCTTTCATTCCCCCTACGTGCCACATATCCTGCCCATTGCAGTCTACGAGACTTAACTGTTCTTATTATATCTGGCTTCCTATAAAGACCATGTAGTTCATTGTTATGTAATCTTCTCCATTCACCTGTCTGTTTATCTCCCTTTGGTCCAAAAATTTTCCTAAGCAGGCCTACTTTATTCTCAAATATTCGAATCTCCTTTCCTCCTTTAAAGTAAGAGTCCGTATTTCGCATCCTTATTATATAACTGGTAGAATAATAGTTTATATATTTTCAGATTAACGATTTTTGAAAGCAGTTGGGACGTCAAAAGTCTCTGTAATGTAAAATAGCACGCATTTTCAGAATTGAGCCTATGTTTAATTTCCTTGTGCATCTCATTCTTATTTGTGATTATTGTTCCCTAGGTATTTGAATTCAGCCACTTCCTCAAAATTTCCCTAATTTGTAGTTAGCTGTCCACAGCAATAAATTTAAAAAAATAAATAACGTCGGGTTCATTAATCAGAATAATCGGACCATTGCAAGTGTGGATTCACATGAAGCGAGAATTAAAATCACTCTAAGGCCACAATTTTCCATTTTTTTGCAAGGAACTCATTGTATGTCATTGACATAGGAAGAGAAAGTCATTCTCTAAGTTTAGTGAAATTCGATCATTAGGAGTGGGTCATAATTTAAAAATGCTCTGCAGCCGCCATGTTTGTTTTCTCGCAATAAAACTGGTAACAATCGTTTAATTAACAAAATAAATATATATTCTGTAAATCAGACCATAAATTCTATTTGCTGCTTAACTCACATACATGCATTACACTTTGTCAAGAAAACGTTTTTTCTTCCTTTCCAGGATTAGGTCAATGCGACCTGTTCCGGTCTCAAGTCCATCGTTTCCTTGGCCGTAAAAAGGATCTTTTTCCATGTGGTTTGTAGTTGTTGATCTTTTTGGGTAATCTTGTATTGTCCATTCTGACTAAATGATCTTTCCATCGGTATATGTGTTCTTCTAGTTTATCGAGTATTGAAAATATTTCCGGTTCATTTCTTATTGATTCATTATGTAATCTATCCATGCGTGTGCATCTTTTTACGGATCTTAAAAAAAATCATTTCAGTGGTTTGAATGTGTAAGATATATTTTTTTGTAAGTAACCAAGATTCAGATCCATATAAAAGTACAGGAACAGCTTTAATTTTATAAAACCTGAGCCGAGTTTCTCTTTGAGTGTTTCGGAGGCTTCTTCTTATGGTGCCACACATCATTTGATATCGGTTTAATATATTATGTATATCCCAATCATAGCTATATGTTATATCTGAACCAAGATAGTTAAAGTGTGCTATCTATTCTATTATTTCATTGTTGATTACTATTTTTGCTCTGAGTGGCAGTTTGCCCTGAAAAACAATGATTATATTAGTTATAAATAATTTTAATAACCGATTTCTTCTTGAAGGACAGCTAATTGAAGTTGCATGAACAATTGCACCTGCTATTATTTTAATCTTCATTGCAATTCCCTCCTTACGACTTCTTTGCCTCATAGATGAAATTAATAGACCAGCAGTTACATTAAAAACTATTGGTCATCAATGATATTGACCACAATTTTAGTTTTTGAAGTTGAGACATTAAGATTATAATAGAATCCTAATAAAACTCAAATCGCCAAACCAAAATATTAAAATAGTCAACCAGTTTCGATAGAGAAACTATCAATGATAATGATAGCCTCGCTATCGAAATGCATTGACTATTTTAATATTTTAGTTTGGTGTTCTGAGTTTTTTATTAACACCAAGATGATCCAATTTAGTAATTTAATTTAATTAGTAGTTTACGCAGTTTCTGCGAATGAAAGTTTCACTTTAAATGTTACAGTTCTCTTGCTCACTTAAAATAAAGGCCCTGAGAAAATATATTTAAGTTTTATAGCTAACATAACAAGCAATTGTAACTGCATGAGTTTGATGTTTATTTATGGATTTTGCGAAAGGATTTACGATAAACAAGTGAGTAACAGTACTAGACTAGAGGCTTGTAAGGAGAAATATTAATGTCTATACGTGATAGACTATGGCTATAAATTTTACAAGTTGAGGCGATGGACGTAAAAGGATTGAAGGATTCTCGGAACGGGTAAGAAACAACACTGACATGTTAGTTTGTTGAAGGTCAGACCTGAGATTAAAATATAGCTCACTATTGCTACGTGAATTAGTATATTTCCCATGGACATACTACATATTTCCCATGGAGATAAATTATTACAATAATTAAAAAAGTTTAAGAAGAGGAATACATTTTATTCAGAATATTTTCGTACATACTATTGGAACTCAAATGGGCATATGTAGAATGAGTCCCGATCAATTTCAGATCGTTATGTGATCGATAAATTGGGTCCCCAATCTAGGTAATTTGATTCCTGGGTAAGTTAGCACTTTCTAATTTTCTTGCCTGTGTTGATAATACATTTTACCCCAGTGGAATCCATGTCCGCGCTTATTTAAAGTTGTATGTTTTCGAACAAGGGACCTTTTTATCGTCTGGGTTATCACCTTCGACCTGTCCGACATAGGTAATCCTTTCGGCAGCAATGCTATCGCCGGCATAACTCTCGAGGTCATTTAAGCACGCAACCCACTCCACCACAAGGTAAAGGTACTATGGAGGTACACGGAAGGAAAACAAGAGGGAAAGCGCCCAGTTGTTAGACCAAGAATGAGGTGGGAGAATAATATTAACCATGATTTGAAGTAAGTAGATTATACTATAAATTGGTTTAAGAGACCATTACTTGCTTTCAGTCATCTAATAACTCTCTTAATTTAGAAATTCAATTGATAAATTTATTTGTTGAAATTCTTTCAATAACAATTGGCATAAATCTGGGGGATGATTGGAAAGCATTGGCTCAGGATAGGGATGTGTGGAGAGCTTACGTCCGCGCGGTCATGATAGTGCCAGTGAGTTAGTTAGTGTTAGTAATTAATTTTGTAAGGTATTATTAATTTGTTACAAATAGAAATGAGTTAATATTTGCAGAAAAAAAGAACAAATTAAGCAGTTATCCATAAATAAGCAATCAGTATTTGGTAATTAAAACAATTGACCTTTAGTTTAATGTGATAGAGGTCTTGAATTTTATGAATTATTAGCTAATACCCGGCGTACGCTGCTACTTCTAAATAAATGTTAATGTGTTTTTACCACCAGCCTTGAGCTGCTAATGCTTGCCCGAGAATGAGTTTATCCCGATCTTCTTGGCATCAATGAAGGACAAAAATGGTTATGGTGAGTTATCCGTAAAAGATAAACATATGCTGTCGCGGACTTTTTTGGAGAGATTTTTTTTTTTTGAGATATTCAATTCCGTGTACAATAATTTGGTGTATATGTTATGGTTTAGGCAGCGTAAGCTATTGAAGCCTCAAAATAGGGACTTTATTTCACGTTTTTCACTACAAAGAGTGATTTTTAGGGGGTGAAGGGGTTGAGTATTACAACTCTCTTATAGCCTACGTTCATCCCCGGAATCTCCTGAACATTTTTCAAAAAGCCCCATTACAATCGGATGAACGGTATGGCAGAGCACGCTTGCTCGGGAATCTACTTATCCCGATCTTCTTGGATTCAATGAAAGACAAAAATGGTTATTGTGAGTTATTCGTAAAAGATAAACATGCTGTCGCGGACTTTTTTGTCGAGTTTTTTGAGATATTCAATTCTGTGTACATTAATTTGGTGTATTTTTTTATGGTGTAGGCAGCGTAAGCCATTTAAGCATCAAAATAGGGATTTTATTTCATATTTTTCGCTACAAAGAGTGATTTGTAGGGGTGAAGGGGTTGAGTATTACAACTCCCTTATAGCCTATGTTCATCCCGAGAATCTCCTGAGCATTTTGCTAAAAAAATAAAAATAAAACATCAAATCGGATCAACGGTATTGCCGCGCATAGAATACGGACAAACAAACAAACAAACAAACATTCATTTTTATATATTAGATTACCTTAGAAAAATTAAATATCGTATACTAAAAGTTGAAAGAAATTACGAACTGAATAATTCATAGTCTAGAAATGAGTTCATTTTCGAAACGTATATTGTACATCTTGTAACAAAACTGATTCCCTGTGTACCTTTATTCATCATGGATTAGCCTCCTCTATGTAAATATCCCATAATTTGGCTTCAGAACAATTTATAAAATCGCTACAAACTTACGTTAAAAAGTAATTATTGTAATTCACTTAAGTCTCTTCTTCATTAGAAACTGACTTTTTACAGAAAAGAGATCTTACATTACGATACTTCCCACAAATTTATGAAAATGAACAAGAGGGTCTTGAAAGTAAGCTCCTCAAACAATGTTTAATGCAGGAGTGTAATAAAGATAATTAAATGGGATGCCAATAGATAATGCTTTAATATGTCAAACAAGATAAATTGAATTGTTCGGAGTGGAAGAAGGATCTTCTCTTTTCACAGTAAAGACTTGTTTCACCTTTTCCATCACAACCCTAAGCCCGTATTTCACAGCTGCTCTCGTCACGACGCTAGTAATTCGATTTGCTTCCCATTGTTTCTTTGTTCTTCTTATTTCTTCTTGTGTTTGGCCACAAGAGTTTTGTAGAGGTTCAGGTGTTTTTCAGACACCTTCTTCACGTAAGTCTCTTCTTATTACATTTTATTATTGCGTTACCAAACGAATTCAATGCAATTCTTCAATGATCCTAGGTTTTATAGCATGCTAAAATTACTATATCCATGAAAAGCAATGAACATTTAAGTTTTCAGGAACATGCAATAAAATTCCTGTAATATAACCAAAACATTAGGTTATTTTAAACAGAAGTCAGTTACGCAGAAATTGCGTAAACTAAGTGTATCCCTTAGCAAGACGAATTTATAATCAAACTAGCTAATGCCTGGCGTGCGCTGCTACGCATAAATAATGAAAATTAATGTGCTTTTATGTTTAGTTGAGTAAGTAGAGGGAAAATATGTATAAATTTATATTTTTTAGATACACCGTGCAGATTACCCGGCGTTGTCCGGGAATCTACCTATCCCGATCTTCTTGGCATAAATGAGCTGAAATACGAAAATTAATGTGTTTTATGTTTAGTTTAAGGAAACATTTATATCGTGATTATTTGTAGTAACCCCGTGCTGTTTACCCGGCGTTGTCCGGGAACATTCTCATCCCTGTCTTCTTGGCATAAATGAGCTGAAAGAAAAAAAAATGTACTTTTTATGATTAGTTTAAGTAAAATGAAAAATAATTATAAATGTATATCGTAATTATTTTAAGAATCCCGTGCTGATTATCCGGTGTTGCCCGGGAATCGACTTATCTCGATCTTCTTGGCATAAATCAGCTAAAAGACAAAATTCGTTATTGTGAGTTATCCTTAAAAGAATACCTGCCATGTGCTGCTATGCTTGCACAGGAATCTACGCACTTGTCTCCTTCTTGACATCAATGAAAGACAAAAATGTTTATTGTGAGTTATCCGTAAGAGATAAACATATGCTGTTGCGGATTTTTTTTGTAGAACGTTTTAGGATATTCAATTCTGTGTACATTAATTTTGTGTATTTGTTATGGTTTAGGCAGCGTAAGCCATTTAAGCGTCCAAAGAGTAACTTTTTTCTCGTTTTCTACTACAAAGGGCGATTTTTAAGGGCGTAGGAGTTGAGTATCACAACTCTCTTATAGCCTATGTTCATCCCGGGAATCTCCTGAACATTTTACAAAAAGCACCATCACAATCGGATCAACGATATGGCCGCGCATAAAGTACGAACAAACAAACAAACATTCATTTTTATATATTAGATTTAATGGTTTACGTAATGTATATTTCTTTTGTTAATTTAATTGTTTGTACCTAGTTACTTTGCGAGAAAACAAACATGAAGGTCATTAGAGCGATTTTTAAGTTACAACTTTAAGGTGAAGCAGCAAACGTAATGGTTGGGTTTTACTGGTTTCTGGAGAATGCTTGTTTCTTTGAATACAACGAGTATCGTTGCCAAAACCGAAAATTGCAGGTTATAGTTTATAAATAAAAAAAACGAGTATGGTAATAAAGAATATATCAAGAGTTAATCGACTTAAGGAAAAAAATTATTAAATATAATAATTGAAAATAATGAGATAAAGATAAATGTTCTTCCTTTATTAATTTAAATTTTCACTTCGGGCAATCTCTGATTCCAAATAGCCAAAGAAACTTAACTTCGTCTAAAAGAATAGAAATCTCAAGCTCCTCCCCATCCATACCTTTAATTCTGATAAAGTTAAACCCAATATTCAATTTAGTCAAAACACGGGAGCCACATTCCCATGGAGTCTGGTTCCGATAGGGACATGATTTTTAAACTTTTCTAAATTTTCTGCGGCACAATGACCCTGGGGTCAACTCAGCCTCTATCGGAAATGAGTGTAAGATGCATGTCTTTCAGGGCTAAAATCTTGTGACCAATGTCTAGAAACGTTGGAGCCTTAACCTCCTACTACCCGAGGGTCTCATAAGGCCTGTAGTGGGATCAATTTATTTTACTGGAATAAGACACAGTAGTGTCCCTCACAAATTGTGGTGAAGATTAATGTTGATAAAACTATATATATATATATATATATATATATATATATATATATATATGATTCATAACGTGGGTATTATAGGAAGGGTGCTAAATTATATTTTAATTAATGGACAAAACTATGAGAAAGTTGAGAATGTTAAATATTTAGAATCTGTTATCACTTCAACAAATGTATTGAAGATGACATAAAAACTAAAGTAGTAAGCGCTAATCTTGCATCAGAGTTCCTAATATCTGACAAGAAGATATATAAGTAAACACTTCGAAATTAGAATATATAAAACGATTATTAGACTAATCATAGTCTATGGAAGTGAGGCTTGGACACTAACAAAGATAATAGAATCACATCTAATGACATGGGAAAGAAAAATTCCGAGGAAGATATATGGATCCAAACTTGACAATGGACAATGAAGAGCAAGCTATAACACGGAATTGAAAATACAATATAAGTCATTTGATATTGTAACTGAAATTAAGGCTCGAAGATTTGAATGGTTGGTGCATGTCATTAGAATAGAAGAGGACCGCATTCCAAAAATAATCTTGAATTCAAAATCGGAAGGTAGACATTAATGTGGGTCGACATAAATTGAGATGGTTGGATGATGTTAAGGTAGATTTCAGAGATCTGGGAGTTATATGATGGAGAGTAAACAGCAAGTTAGGAGAGAATAGTCGGTACTATTACAAGAGAGGCTAAGGCTATACTGAAAGGGCCATCAAGCCACAGAAGAAGAAGAAGACATAGTAGACCTATGAAAGAAAATAAGAAATCCGATCAATTTTAATATTGAATATCTATGTACTGTATTGTGTAGATGTGGGTGTAACAGAATCGTGTGGTTCATTTAATTTCGCCAGAGTGGAAGCATTAATTACAATTTTCCTGGAACAGTACTTTGTGGCAACATCTGCAAGGATAATTACTCATTGCACGCGATATCTTGGTACCTTTATTTCACTTGTCACATGACCCCAAATATATGACTGTAATTACATTCACAAAAGATAACATGAACTAAAATATATCCAACTCCCCGACTCCATAATTGTCATAATGCACTGTAAAATATTGCATTCCATAAAAAAAGACCAAATTCCATGCGAAAAATTTCTAACTGAAGATTAGCTGGCAGCTCTGAACAAGAATAAGAATTCAAAACCAAACATTAGACATGAACACAATGCTAAACTCCTTTCAACTGAAGAGTAAGAGCATGAATGAATACAAGTCCATCACGCAAGAAATGTGTAAACTATGTGATTCGAATTTATTGTCCCATTTTCCAGATTTCTTTGATGGGTACACAATTAAAATTTTACAAAATTATGGCAGTGCCTGTCTTAACAAATGCAAGTGAAAATTGGTCTCTTAACCGTTCAGACAGAAGATAGAAACTGCAGAAATGAAGTTCTTACGTTCAATAGCAGGTGTGGCAATTTTGGACAGAAAAATAAATGAAGATATTAGGAAAGACTTAAATATTTTAATTTAACAAATAGAATTGACAATATGAGAATCAACTGGTATGAACATGTTAAAATAATGTCTATATATAGAATCTCCCAGATGTTATTAAAGTACAAACCAATAGAATATAGAAGTGTTGGACGCCCATTTACTGGATGAGAAGATTCATTAAATCCCATTTGATGTGAAAACAGGTAAAAAGGCCTAATTTCATGAAGTAGAAGAAGAAGATTTTTCTGATTTACAGAATATATATTACTTCTGTTAAATTGGAGAAACTTAATTTATAATGCCAGATTATTTACAAGTACCTTACTACAGTGAAAATGAATCATGCATAATCGTAAGAGTAACTATTGCACATTGTTGTGTAATTTGGCACAGATTTAAATACCTACTGATTTATTTTTCAATTACTTTATTTAAAATATTGAATAGATTAAATTGATATATTTTATAGGATATATTTACATTTTAAGGGTCGATTTAATTGTATGGTGTACACTGCGAAAAAGTAAACATGGCGGTTGCTAGAGCGAATTTTTTATTTCGGGGTTTCAAGTAAACCTCCACTTATAATGGTCGAATTTCGCTGATGTTTGGAGAAACCTTCCTCTATTTATTTTAATGTCATATACAGAGTTTCGTTAAAAAACGTTGAGAATTGCCATCACCAGAGCGATTTATAAATATTCGTTTCAGGTGATCTCCTGCATATAAAGTCGCTAGTGTTAACAAATATATATATATATAATGTATAAATTTGGTCAAGTAATTTATGATGCCTGATCGATAGGATCGTGGAGATCTGTATAAGTTATTAAAAAAACCATTTCAAGGGAAGAACATCCACAATAACTTCATTCCTTCGGAATTCGATAAAATTCACTTCAGAGATTTTAATTTGTTATCGAAATAATTACAACAATACACACAGTCTCCACAGACTTCTGATATAACCCAAAGGTCCAATGAAAAACTCGACGTCACGTGGGTTTCGTTTACATCTATTCTATTCTTTGATCGAAAAGAGTGTAAGTCCACAACTGAAGACAGCAAACAGTAGCAGTGTGGTTAAGGAATCTATTAGGAAATATAAATTGGACAGACAAGAATACAAATGAACAAATACTGGATGAAATAGAAGATGATAGATCATGAATCTTCAAAATCAATGGTAGAAAACTATCCTTTTTTTTTTTTTTGCTATATACTTCTTCATAATTTCCTTAAAAACAATTAATATCCTAAGAAGAAAAGGTCCCAAATTCAGAAAATTAAATTTGATAGGAGATTTTTCTCTTCTCCTTTTAGTGTCTGAATTGGGTCGGTTTTATATGTGCAATTAAAAAAAAGTTTCACATACAAGTAGGGTATATCCGACATGGTGTAGTTGTGTAACTACACCAACTATAATCTAAAGCAATAAAATAAGAACGGAAAAATGTAGCTGAGGACTTTTTATAATGAATGATTCAATATTTTAAGGCATTTTTTTTGTTAGGAGGAGAATTAAGGAGAAGATCAAGGAAGACTATTTTGGAAGATGCAGCAGAAATTATGTTATCAGTATTATCAAGAAATAAAAAAAGTTTGCTGATATAAGAAAAGAATGATTTCACTGACAAGGCATTGCCATTAGAAAATAATAATTACCCTGTCAGGAATAGAACCCAAACATTCAATGTACAAGATGGAGCCCCTACCGCCAAACGACGTCGTGTTAATGATAAGTTCTTCGCTTGTAAACATAAACACAATTAAGTGTTGTAAAATGGGGTACGACTTTAAAATTAAACTGTCAATCATTTTCCTAATTAAGGAATATAAAGTAATGTTTAATTTGATGATGTTCGCTTCCTAATTAAGTAAGATAACTCGTGTTTGTTTTAAAAAGGTTGAAAAGTAGCAAATTCTGCTAAATTCTGTAATAAACAGTTTTCTTCTGAATAGCAAAATGTATGTTGTTAGCATTCATCACTAATTCACACGCCAAACTCAAGTTTGCAACACGTTAAATACCCTGACAAAAGTTGTTTTGTTGAATAATGAAATTCACTTTTAAAACAAAGAAGGCAATTCTAACCTCATTAACTCTTGTAAATAATTAACTACCTACACCATTACATTATGAGGTAGCTTATTTAAGAAAGCTATATCAACAATATTATTTCAGGCTTTAAGGAGGGTGAACTTGCAAAACAAAAATATGTTCGTATTTTGCAATATACGCATTATTTATCTCTCTTTCTTCTTTTATCTTAGGCTAACATCTTTGTAGACACATCATTTCCTGATTACTTCTGCCGTAGTAATTAAGAAATGTCGAGTTTTATTACAGTAATAATCATCTATAGAAATTCTACCCGAGGGCAGGTCTTTCACTGCAATCATAGCATTTTCATACTATGCTTTGCAGCTTTACTAGGAAACTATAGGTGTGGTAGCTTCCCGTTGCTTTCCACACCGGTGAAGGATAATGATGGCCGGATGATTTTCGGGGACCGTTGGGCCCTAAGTTTCCTGACATTTGTCTTACAGGTGAGGAAAAACCGAAAAAAAACCTCACCAAGGAGCTTGTCCCGACTGGGAATCGAACCTACAGTAATGTATGATTAAAAACTATAAAATAGTTACCTTGTAACTCCGTCTCCTCATCTTAAGTTGTTTTAAAACTCTGTAGTCTTTCGGGACTAGTCCTATCATCAGCAGAATTAATTAGCTCCGTACGTTGACCCTTGTTGAAGCACTGACTTGGTTGTGAATATTTTGTAAAGAGTCAACAAGTCAGTGTTTCAACAAGGGTCAACAAGTATGGACATAATGTATTCTGCTGATGATGGGACTAGTCCCGAAAGGCCTACAGAGTTTTAAAACAACTTAAATTGAGGAGACGGACCTACAAGGTAACTATTTTATAGTTTTTTAATCATACATTATATTACTGTGAATTAACACCTCAACGGAAACTTACCATGAATTTTGCTAGTATCGAGTTTCATTAACCCACAAGGTGTTTTTAAGAATGAAGACATCGGTCCTGAAATCCCTACAAATTTATACTTTTCAGTTCCTCGCAAATTCAATTATGCAAGGATACTACATGCCGGGAGATTTTTAATTCTGAAACACAAACACACTTTTGACCATCCAACCTCCGGATGGGCGAACAGCTCACTGCTGCGACAACCTCCGAGATAACACGAACATTTAAGATAAGATAAATAATTCACTCATACATTTACACTGAGCAACAACAACTTTTTTGTCTCAGAAAGAAACATATGTGATTCTGGTAGTATCGTTTCTCCTGAATTCAAAAATGATATCGGTTTTTCTCCATCACGCAAGGTTTCTGAGAGACAGGAATTCATAATTTCAAACACTTTAATATTTTCTACATTCGTGACTACACAATATTCGAACATTCGGACTCACCTAGAAAGTAAGAAATGACGATTTTCTGCTATATTTCGCCTGTGGAGCATCCCTCTTGATGGTCCAACAATAATCGGCCGGCATATTAGGATTCCATTTGCCTTGATATCTGTTTTCCATAGCTGAAATCATTTGAGTTAGTTCATTTGGTTTTATTTTATAATGGACAAATGGACGAAAAAACGTTTATTAAAAATAATTATTTAAATCCATTAATTGAAATTGAAATAAAAAAACTGTGGGTGATGGAGAAATTCCGAATACATATTTGAAAACACGATAAAAAAAACTGCATTAAGTACAACTATTGGTACTCATGAGACAAAAATCATGTTGACCAGTGTTTTTATTCTGGACATAACTAATATCAAATTGATCATTGCTAGATGCCGTTCGGGGAACATTTGGGTCTTACTGTTTCTTCTTCTTCTTCTTCTACGTCATGGAATTAGACCATATATCTGTTTCCACATCAAGAGACCGTATCTCTCCATCTAGTTATGGGGCGCCCAATATTTCTTCTTCTTTTGGGTTGGTAGTGAAGCAAATTTTGTGGGAATCTATTGTGTGTCATTCTTTCTACATGATGGAGACAATTAGATATTGAATTTTGAATTTAATCTATAACACTGTAGATGTTTAATTCGGTTCTTATTTCTTCATTATATTTCTTATTTAACAATGTACAACTTGCTACTGAACTTACGAATTTCACTTCAGCTACTACTTACTGGTTTTTAACATATAATTCACATGTGCGGAAAATCTCGAAAAGAAATATCCAAACACCACATCGATGGACTCCATTCTTTACAAAATGCAAAATACAAAATTCCCAAAACGAATCTAGCTGTAGGCTGCATGAGGAAATAGTTTATTTGTCAATAAAAATAAAGCACATAGAAATGCGTTGCGATTAAAATATAGAAGATGGAGTAACTGTATCACTTGTAGTATCAAATCCAGAGTTACATGGCCGCGCGGATATGAACTCTCCATACATCCTTATCCTGAGCTAATGTTTTCCAATCTTTACCTGTATAATTTACCTCTATCAAATCATGAATATTACCTAATTTTTATTTAATTCTTTCCCCATTCGTGGCACATGTCCTGCCCATCGCAATCCACGAGGCTTAACTATTTTTTTTAAGTTTTACTTCCTCAAAAAAGAACGCGTATTTCAATATTATGTAGTTTTCTCCTCCAGAAACTTCAGCCAATGTGGGACCGGTGCACACCCAGCCAGCATCATGAGGAATTTGGATAGTTAAAAAAAGTAGCGGCTCCAGGTTTAGAAAACCAGCTGTAACGGCTGAGGACCCGACACACTGATTATATATAACTTTGATACTGGCTTGATCATGTTCTACTTCTGTGATTAACACCTGTGAATATATGCGCGTGTATGTGCGTGGTGTGTGTGTGTGTGTGTGTGTGCATGCGCGTGTGTGTATGTAGGCCTATGTATCTGGTAGCGCTTCAGCGGGCACAAGTTAGTCATTTTTTTCAGAACTAAACTCGAATTATAATATTTAATTTTAAAAAGTAAGAGTAGGGTTCTTTAACACAAAATCGGACTATTAAGAGTGGGAATTATTTATTTATTTATTATTTAGCCTGGTGGAGTAGGCTGTGATGGGCAGTCATGTGGCATGAATGGGGAATGAAAGACATGCATGGAAGCTTCTTGTAGGAAAACGCCCAGTTGGTAGACCAAGAATGAGGTGGGAGAATAACAATAACTATGACTTGAGTGAAGTAGATTATTCAGGGGATGATTGGAAAACATTACTCAGGATAAGATGTATGGAGAGCTTATGTCCTCGCGGTCACGAACCTACGGGTTCCATAGTGCCAGTTAGTTAGTATAGTCTGGTGGAGTTAAGGCCATGTGGGTTTCTCTTCCACTCACCAGGACAAGCATATATTAGCAAACACAATTAAGCTGAAGCGAAAATTTAAAAATCACTCTAACAGCCTTAATTTTCGATGTTTTATAACTAACTCGATGTTTTATATGGTATTGAAATAAAATGAAGTTCATCATCTGCATTCATGGATTAGGTCTGTTGACCCGTTCCGACTTCAGCCCATCTCTTTCTAGATCTGCCCACATCTCGGGTGCCTTTAGGTTTGTATTTTGTTATTTGTTTTGGATATCTATCTTCATTCATTCTGTCTATGTGTAATCAGTTATTGCAAACATTTCAAGTTCCTCTCTTATTTCTGTGTTCTTGATACTGTCTTCCTTAGGGTAACAGAGTGGAACCCTTGAAAGAGGTAGTCTCCAGGTAGTAGGCGCCCCTGCCCTTTTGTGAGCTCCAGGTCCCACTCGCCCAGTTGGTAGTACCTGGGTAGGGCCCCGTCCACAGGGTTACGTGGGGAGAAGAGAAGTCCCCAAAGCCGTAGTGAAGGCAACTTATCTAGGAGACGAACACTCCGAAATTGCAGTTCCCTGCCCTCCAGGAAGAGGGGTTTGGCTAGAGGCTGGTAACCTCTACTAGTAAAAAATAACTTACTCATAAACTTCAGCAGAAGAAAATACGGATTGATAAACATTATGACGACCACAACAAGAAAAAAATGAAGTTATTTTCAAAAACATCAGCAAATCTTACCGTTGGAAGTGTTGGTGTACCAATGATCTGAAATTTAAAAGTCGTTCCAGCGGCCGTCAAGTTTGTTTTCTCGTAATGAAGCTTAATACATAGGGTTTAATTAAGAGGAGAAACCAGCAAACCAAAAAAAAAAAAAAGTCGGATTATAAATTCGACTTGGTGAGAAATTCGCTTAGTTTACGCAATTCATGGATAACAACCTTTCTTTTTAATATTGCCTTCCGCATATAGTCCTTAATCAGAGAAATAAAATACGATTCCTGTTATTGCTAACAGATGGTGTCGAGTGTTGCATGAAACGGGGTGACTTCGTTATGTCGTAAAATAGTGCTATAAAACCCTGTAGAAGCAAGACATAGATATTAAAACCTCGTCTAGTCACCTCACTTCTATTCACTTCAAACAAACATTTTGAAAGTTAAAACTTAGTCATCATTAACAGTTGACTTTACTTAAGTTCATTCTATAAACTGTTACAGATTTATTTCAGCTGGAAATAACACGGCCAAACAAATATGTAGGGGAAATTGTATCATCTCATTGTACAATAACACTGAGCAACAAAAAAGAAACATTTTTTTGTCTCAGAAACAAAAATATGTGATTCTGATAGTATTTTTTCTCTTGAACCCAAATATGATATCGGTTTCTCTCCATCACGCTAGGTTTTCGAGAGTTTGCAAGGTTTTCGAGAGTTTGCAAGCGTGTTGCAAATTAAAATTATTTTTCATTTTTTTAGTTCGGTTTTCTAATAAAGCGGTTGTTTTAGTTTTTAAACTATTATTTATTTTTTATCTTTTTAGTTTGGTTTTCTAAAAAATGTAAATATCTTTAAATTCAATACTATTTTAGCATGGTCTAAAAGTAATACTCTTCTAAAAAAATTCTCCGGGCCGGATTTGAATCAGCGACATATGGATTACTGAAATTAGCCTATATACCACTACAGTCCACCCGCTGTATCAACTGAGCTACCAGAGGATATAATATTAATTTCTTACAACGATGGACTAAACAACTCGATAAGTCCGCAACCTATTATATATTATATATGACATTATTGTATTGTCTTTGGTCCTTTACAAGTATACAAAGTTTCAAGTCGATCCAATGTTTTTAAGTGGGTGAAAAACGTATGTTGAAAGATTCCGTTACATAGGCAGATACAGGTCAAGCTAATATAAAGCGTGTAAAAAAGGCAAGAACGCAGTGGGAAATAATAGTAACGATGATTTTAGGGATGTGAATTAAATTGGATATCGTTAGAAAATATTCATTCAGGATTGGGATGAGTACGAATAACTTACGTCCGCGCGGAAATGAACCTCTCCGGGTTCGATAGTGACAATGCGCTAGTTAGTCTTGTCCGCCGTAATGCCAGGTAGATGGATAAGACGACATGAAGTCTCTATTATTGGAGATCTGTGATATAGGCTGACAAGGCCTGTCGCACTAACACAGGAACAGATAGATGGGAACGAAATGGAAGACACGAGTGTGGGGAAGTGACGGAATCAACATTTTTTTTGCGGGGAAAACCCTGAGAAAAACCAGCTTTGGCTCCAATTGGCTCCAATTCGTCCACTACTACTACTACTACTAGTAGTAGTAGGACTTTATTAGACAAAACGTAAGATATTTACAATATTATTTACAAATATGGGTCGCACGGGCAGTAAGCCGTACGTGCTGTTGACAGTCCGTTACAATGAAGTAATAATTGGTACTAGTGTAAAGAAAAATAAAAAAAGCAATAACGTTACAATTACATAAAGAAAACACAATAATATTACAATTAAATAATAACACAATAGCATTATACACTAAAAAACAACAACATTTCAATTACATAAAGAAAACACAATAATATTACAATTAAATAATAACACAATAGCATTATACACTAAAAAAATAACATTACAATTACATAAAGAAAACACAATAATATTACAATTAAATAATAACACAATAGCATTATACACTAATTAATTTATATATAATTATTAAAAATTAATGGCATTGCATTTTGATAACATATATTTATTCACGAATGAGTGTTATTACACATGGAGTGACTGAGGCGCGAACTCGACACAGAAGTAGAGGGAGAGGGCGCTACAGAGCCGCTTTTTATTTTAATGCTGAATATTTTAATCCGCCTAATAAACGCACTTTCTTCTTCAAATCTTTATAACAAACTAGCTAATAACCAGCGTGTACTGCTACGCTTAAATTAAATGTGTTTTTTTATGTTTATTTAAATGTACCCCAGTTTTTGTCATTTTAGACATTTCTGGTTTCTCTCCTGGCAATGTCGTAATTATAACCCAAATTCGAGGTTGCAGCGCCTGGAAGGCGGTGTTATGTTGCACCGATGATTTGATGGGTGATGATAATAGTGGTGCACCAGGAGAGCCCCTAATCCTAAGCTTAATCTAAGATGAATATGAATGTTGATGATTGCGATGGCCCTAGGATTTCGGGGATCGTTCGGGCATTAACGTTTTCCCGAAATTTGTCTTACAGATGAGGAAAACCCCGATAAAAACTTCACCCAGAAAAACTGTCCGGACCGGGGATCGAACTCGGGCCCGCTGCGTGACAAGGCAGAACGCTTTCTCGAGACCACAACTGTGTACTGCTACGGCTAAATAAATAAAATTCGTTTTCTTATGTTTGTTGAATTATTTTATGTTTGTTGAATTATTGTATGTAGGCCCTATAGTTGAATAATCAAAAAAGAAAAAAGTATGTATCGTAATTATTTTTAGATGCCCCGTGCTTAATACCCGCCGTTGCCCGGGAATCTGCTTATCCTGATCTTGGCATCAATGAGCTGAAAGACAAAAATGGTTATTGTGAATTATCCGTAAAAAGTAGACATACGCTCTCGCGGGCTTTATTTGTAGAATGTTTTGAGATATTTAATTCTGTATAAATTAAATTGATGTGTTTGTTATGCTTTATGCAGCGCAAGCCATTTAATCGTCCAAAAAGCGACTTTTTAGCACACCGATGTACTGTATTTTTAACTACGGGTTTGTGGTACGTAAGGTAATATTAATTATAAAATAAATTTAAAAATCAAATTGTACTGTTGGCACGTGCCGTCATCCTCAACTTTGTTAAAATGATGTATATGAAATATTAACTGGAGGCCTTTCGGAAGTTAACTTCCATCACCGGCAGGATGGGCTTCTGCTACTAGTTGTTGTTTACGACGATGTAGACTCCAAGAGTCTGTAGCAGCAACTGACTTGTTTTTGACGATCTCGTACAATGAGTTGTTTGATTGGGGTGCGTTCTCATTAAGAAGTAAGATGTTGTTTATTTATTTTATAACCTCGAGGTCTTCAAATATATTTAACTTTGCCGGAATGTTTTCTCTGTGAATTATTGTGAGAGTATTTTCTATTGTCTTCATGTTGTGACCGGCGTTATGAGATGTTTGGCACAGCTTGATTTTTCACCCGCGTACATGAAATCTTTTAGGTGTTCCTTACATCTTTCATTAAAGTTTCTGTTTGTCTTCAGGTTCTGTTTTCATATATAGATCTTCTATTGTTATATCTTGAAGTACCAGTGATTTTGATTCAAAATTATTCTCCTCCACATTTCCTCTTTACCAGCGAGCAAAGTTATACATGTGTTATATTCGAAATTAAGTATCACGTACCCAAGTATCACGTACCCAAGTATCACGTACCCAAGTATCACGTACCCAAGTATCACGTACCCAAGTATCACGTACCCAAGTATCACGTACCCAAGTATCACGTACCCAAGTATCACGCACCCAAGTATCACGCACCCAAGTATCACGCACCCAAGTATCACGCACCCAAGTATCACGCACCCAAGTATCACGCACCCAAGTATCACGCACCCAAGTATCACGCACCCAAGTATCACGCACCCAAGTATCACGCACCAAGTATCACGCACCCAAGTATCACGCACCCAAGTATCACGCACCCAAGTATCACGCACCCAAGTATCACGCACCCAAGTATCACGCACCCAAGTATCACGCACCCAAGTATCACGCACCCAAGTATCACGCACCCAAGTATCACGCACCCAAGTATCACGCACCCAAGTATCACGCACCCAAGTATCACGCACCCAAGTATAACGCACCCAAGTATAACGCACCCAAGTATCACGCACCAAAGTATCACGCACCAAAGTATCACGCACCAAAGTATCACGCACCAAAGTATCACGCACCAAAGTATCACGCACCAAAGTATCACGCACCAAAGTATCACGCACCAAAGTATCACGCACCAAAGTATCACGCACCAAAGTATCACGCACCAAAGTATCACGCACCAAAGTATCACGCACCAAAGTATCACGCACCAAAGTATCACGTACCAAAGTATCACGTACCAAAGTATCACGTACCAAAGTATCACGTACCAAAGTATCACGTACCAAAGTATCACGTACCAAAGTATCACGTACCAAAGTATCACGTACCAAAGTATCACGTACCAAAGTATCACGTACCAAAGTATCACGTACCAAAGTATCACGTACCAAAGTATCACGTACCAAAGTATCACGTACCAAAGTATCACGTACCAAAGTATCACGTACCAAAGTATCACGTACCAAAGTATCACGTACCAAAGTATCACGTACCAAAGTATCACGTACCAAAGTATCACGTACCAAAGTATCACGTACCAAAGTATCACGTACCAAAGTATCACGTACCAAAGTATCACGTACCAAAGTATCACGTACCAAAGTATCACGTACCAAAGTATCACGTACCAAAGTATCACGTACCAAAGTATCACGTACCAAAGTATCACGTACCAAAGTATCACGTACCAAAGTATCACGTACCAAAGTATCACGTACCAAAGTATCACGTACCAAAGTATCACGTACCAAAGTATCACGTACCCAAGTATCACGTACCCAAGTATCACGTACCCAAGTATCACGTACCCAAGTATCACGTACCCAAGTATCACGTACCCAAGTATCACGTACCCAAGTATCACGTACCCAAGTATCACGTACCCAAGTATCACGTACCCAAGTATCACGTACCCAAGTATCACGTACCCAAGTATCACGTACCCAAGTATCACGTACCCAAGTATCACGTACCCAAGTATCACGTACCCAAGTATCACGTACCCAAGTATCACGCACCCAAGTATCACGCACCCAAGTATCACGCACCCAAGTATCACGCACCCAAGTATCACGCACCCAAGTATCACGCACCCAAGTATCACGCACCCAAGTATCACGCACCCAAGTATCACGCACCCAAGTATCACGCACCCAAGTATCACGCACCCAAGTATCACGTACCCAAGTATCAACGCACCAAAGTATCACGCACCTAAGTATCACGCACCTAAGTATCACGCACCTAAGTATCACGCACCTAAGTATCACGCACCTAAGTATCACGCACCTAAGTATCACGCACCTAAGTATCACGCACCTAAGTATCACGCACCTAAGTATCACGCACCTAAGTATCACGCACCTAAGTATCACGCACCTAAGTATCACGCACCTAAGTATCACGCACCTAAGTATCACGCACCTAAGTATCACGCACCTAAGTATCACGCACCTAAGTATCACGTACCTAAGTTTCACGTATTTTATTAGTATTGACTCTTTTCGTACTAAAGTATTATAAAATTTAATAGACAGAAACCAACCTGGCTCACGCTAACCATAGATTTATACCAATTGTCATTGAGAGAATTTCAACAAATAAATCTATCAATTGAATTTCTAAATTAAGAGAATTATCAGATGAGGTAAGATAATATGTTACATACGTTAATTGTTTCAGAATATTCCAAATTTCATTTTAACACAATTTATGACTCGCCATGGAAAATTTGGAGGTTATTTTAGGAGATTTAATATTAACCCAGACAGTGATCATAGTCCCTCCATGGTATCTTTACCTTGTCGTGGTGGAGTGGCTTGTGTGCTTAAATGATCCTGAGAGCTATGCCGGCGGTAGCATTGCTGCCGATAGGGTTACCCATGCCGGACTGGTCGAAGGTGATAAGCCAGACGAAATAAGTACCTTGGTCGAAAGAGTGACGATCTTTCACCGTAAAAATACAACCGTCAAGAAATGCGGACATGGGTTCTACTGGGGTAAAATTTTCCGGAGGTCAAATAGTCCCCCATTCGGTTCTCCGGGCGGGGACTACTTCAGGGAACCCATGCCAAAGGCTCAAACACAGGGACATGTTCCTAGGAACATGGAATGATAGGACTTTATACAATAGCGGGGCACTAGAGATATTAACGCGGGAATTGGATAAATCGCCCTTGGATATAGTCGCTTTACAGGAAGTTAGGTGGCCAGGAGAAGGTAGTCAGGAATCAGGAAGCTTTTCATTATACTATGGGGGTGCAGAAAGACCTGCATTTGGAACGGGTTTTTTAGTCAGAAGGAGGATCCTATCCGCTATCCGAGATATTAAGTTTGTTAGTGATAGGATATCATACATAATTCTAAAGCGTAAACGACATGATTTTATAATTGTAAATGTACATGCCCCCACAGAAGATAAAGATGACAAGATCAAGGATGAGTTCTATGAAGAATTAGAATGCTTATTTGATAGCCTTTCACGATATCATATGAAAATTGTCTTAGGAGATTTTAATGCAAAAGTGGGGCGGGAAGATATATTCAAACCAACAATAGGCAGATTCAGTCTTCATGAAGATAGTAACGACAACGGGGTTAGATTAGTCCACATTTGCCACATCAAAGAATCTCATTGTTAAGAGCACAACATTTCAGCATAAGGATATTCATAAATACACCTGGACGTCCCCAGATGGAGAAACTCGGAACCAGATAGATCATGTATTAGTGGATAAACGCTGGCACAGTAGCATCATTGATGTTAGATCAGTTAGAGGGACAGACTGCAATTCAGATCATCATCTGGTCAGGGTGAAAATCAGACAAAGGCTATCGCTTATGAGAGGAACAAACGCTAAAGATGATTCTGTAAAATATGAATTAAAAAACTTGAAAAATGATGAAATGCGGCAAGAATACCAAATCAAAATTGCTAATAGATTTGAAGTACTGGAATCTTCAGATGACAATGTGGCAAACGAAGAAGAAACTGATATAAATAAAGAATGGGAGGCTATAAGAGATACTATTAAATTGTCAGCATCAGAAAGCATTGGTTGTTTAAAAAAGAGGCAAAACAAGAAATGGTTTGATGAGGAATGTGCCGACATTGTAAAGAAAAGAAAGCTAGCAAAAATTAAATGGTTACACGAGCCAAATGAGGTAAATTTAGAACAAGTGGGTAGTGTTAGACGGGAAACCACCAAGTTACTAAAGAGTAAAAAGAGGGAATATTTGAGAGAGAAGATTAATGATCTTGAAATGAATGCAAAAAATAGGAACATTAGAGAATTATATCAGGGAATTAGTATAGAGAAGAAAGGGTTTCAGGCTAGAACAAACATAATTCGGAATGAAAATGGGGATATGATTGCAGATTCCAAGAGTATATTAAATAGATGGGGGGGGCACGCCGTAGCGTAGTGGTTAAGGCACTGAGCTACAAGCCGGAGGGTCGAGGGTTCAAGTCCCGTTGGGGTCAGGATTTTTAAACTGACCCAAACCCTCTGGCGGCACTATGGCCCTGGGGTCGACTCAGCCTCTAACGGAAATGAGTACCAGACGCTTGTTCTGGGGTAAAGGCGGCCGTCACGCAGGGCTGACAACCCGGCTGACATAAAAAAAAGTGCCGATTGTCAAGAAAAAGTGGGAGCCTTAACCTCCTACTACCCCAAGGGCCTCCGGGTCTGTTGTGGGATCACTTTACTTTCTTTTCACTTTTTATATTAAATAGATGGAAAAGTTATTTTAATCAGCTATTAAATGTACATACAGAGCAGGACATTGAGGAGAATAACTTACAGACAGCAGAAATGCTAGTCGCAGAGCCAAGTGCATTAGAGGTTGAAATGGCAATTGAAAAATTGAAGATGTATAAAGCATCAGGTTCAGATGAGATCCCAGCAGAACTGATAAAATCAGGGGGAGAAAAATTGATGGACAAGATACGCTGGTTGCTTAGTATGATTTGGGAAAAAGAAGCTCTTCCAGATGAATGGAAGGAATCAATTATCGTACCAATTTATAAGAAAGGAGATAAAACTGATTGCAACAACTATAGGGGCATCTCATTACTTTCAACTTCGTACAAAATTCTAACAAATATATTAGTAAGCAGACTTACTCCCTATATTGATGACATTCTAGGAGATCATCAATGTGCATTTAGAAGAAACAGGTCTACAACAGATCAGATTTTTAGTATAAGACAGATTTTAGAAAAGAAATGGGAATATAATGGCACTGTTCATCAACTATATGTAGACTTCAAAAAAGCATATGATTCAATTAAGAGGGAGAAGTTATATAGTATCCTGCTGGAGTTTGGAATTCCTAAAAAGTTAGTTAGACTTATACGAATGTGTCTAAATGGCTCAACGAGTAGGGTGCGTGTAGGCAAACAGTTTTCAGACACTTTTGAAATCCAGAATGGGTTAAAGCAAGGAGATGCACTATCTCCTCTACTATTTAATTTTGTACTAGAGCATGCCATTAAATCTTTAGAGAATGAGGAAGGTTTACAACTCAATGGTATTAATAAGCTGTTAGTTTATGCTGATGATGTAGTACTACTGGCCGATAGCGAGGAGATACTAAAGGCCAACACGCACACACTATTGAGTAACACTAAGAAATTAGGGCTGGAAGTAAATATCAGTAAACTAAATATATGGTCACACGTAGAAATACATTATATAATGGAAATGGACAGCTAATGACAAATGAGGGAAATTTTGAGGAATTGGCTGAATTCAAATACCTAGGAACAATAATCACAAATAGGAATGAGATGCACAAAGAAATTAAACATAGGCTCAATTCTGGAAATGCATGCTATTATGCATTGCAGAGACTTTTGATGTCCCAACTCCTTTCAAAAAACGTTAAGCTGAAAATATATAAAACTATTGTTCTACCAGTTATATTATATGGGTGCGAAACATGGACTCTTACTTTAAGGGAGGAAAGGAGATTACGAGTATTTGAGAATAAAGTTCTTAGGAAAATTTTTGGACCAAAGAGAGATGAACAGACAGGTGAATGGAGAAGACTACATAACAATGAACTACATGGTCTTTATAGGAAGCCAGATATAATAAGAACAGTTAAGTCCCGTAGACTGCGATGGGCAGGACATGTTGCGCGTATGGGGAATGAAAGACGTGCATGGAAACTTCTTGTAGGAAAGCCAGAAGGAAAACGCCCAGTTGGTAGACCAAGAATGAGGTGGGAGAACAACATTAACTATGATTTGAGGGAAGTAGATTATACAGGGAATGATTGGAAAGCATTAGCTCAGGATAGGGATGTATGGAGAGCTTATGTCCGTGCGGCCATGAACCTACGGGTTCGATAGTGCCAGTGAGTAAGTAAGTAAGTAAATGATCATAGTTGTACGGTAAATTTCAAGAATCAATACGATCTGTAAAACATGTTTTATTTGATTGTCCTATATTCGAAAGACAACGATTCTAGTTAAACTTACTTTTAAATGATGATGAGGCTTCTGCCTCAATGTGTGAAGTGATTTTTAAAAACCAAAATTATTATAAACATTTTATAAACTTCATAACAAACGTTCATAACAATATGTAGTATTTTCTAAGACACTTATAGACAATTAATTCATAACACTCATTCAAAACCATAAGATAATTCTGTTTTATAATGTATAGTATAATACTGTTATAGTAAGCTACAACCCTAAATATACGTGGACTTAAATTTAATAAAATTCCAGGGCTTATTGAGAACGTAAATAAGACTATCACTTAGGGCCTATGGAAGATTAAAATTTACTAATATTAACTGAAAGAGTTATTTATGCTATAAGGGTGATAAGGAACGTTATCATCAATAGAGGACAGTTTTTGACCCTCTCTTTGCGAGTACCAAAAATAGGGTTCGAGTCTAGTCAAATCATCCTTACCTTCCAGATTTCAAACATTACTCCAATCTAGGCGAGTGGAAGAGAAATGCCACATGGCCTTAACTCCACCATGCTAAATAAATCTAATCTGTTCGAGTGTTCTGCTGGCCTATCATGGCTACTTTGATTATCCGATCGGCAAACAAGTGAGTGTTGACGTCATAACCAGCGATAACCACACTAATAACCAGCGATAACCACTATTAATCAGCGATAAACCCACTGCCACAGGAACGCTGTCGATTACAACTGGTTTCAACAACAAAGTTCTGCCGATAACGGTGCTACTCTGCCGCTAACGAAGATTTATGTCCGAATTTAACCGCGTAAAACATAAACAAGTGTACATATTTAAACGCGTAAAATAAAAAAAAAGTGTTCCATGAGATTAGATTTATTTAGCATGGTGGAGTTAAGGCCATGTGGCATTCTCTTCCACTCACCTAGGTTAGAGTAATTGAATCAGGTTAGGTTAGCTTTTAGATTCGTTACATTTTTAAATGTGTTTAAATACGTATAAAAAGTTACCTCTTCGTCACTGTTATTCAATGGAAATTCAAAATGGCAAATCTATGCTCAGCCCGCAGAGCACTAGTTTCCCCAATATTTTTTCCAGTCACTACCTCTATATATATTTTTTTTTATTGATTTATATTAATTAATGGGTCAATTTGTACATTTAATTATATAATTTGTCACCGTATTGTTTGTTATTATGGGACAGAAGTTGTTTATATTATACAAAATTAGTCTCAAGTCAGTTTTAATTTATTTTCATGCTGATAATAAAATTATGTATGATAGTGAAGAATAGAATGCGAGTGCAGCTTGTTAATATCTACTTCCAGATAAGTCAATAAAAGTATGAAATTGCGTACGAGTGTTTCAAACAACAATGGTAGGTACCAACATTTGTAAAATTCGTTGTTCGCGTATTTCCTAGAGAAGTCTACATGATTATTCCCCTCGGGAGGCAAGTAGGGACGTAAATTAACTTATCTCCCTTGGGTGGTAAATTCTAGTTAGTCGTCAATATACATAATATTACAGTCCATGCTTTTGTACGGTTAAAAAAATGGGTGTGATCCATAGATTAAAATATCCTCTCTAAAAGGTCGTCGAGAGGCATGGGGCATGTAAAAGTACATAAAAGTGAGAGATTAAACTAAGAATAGAATATTATTATTATTGGTCCACCGCTGTGGTCTCGAGTAGCGTGCTGCCTTGTCGAGCAGCGGGTCCGAGTTCGATCCCCGGTCGGGACAGTTTTTCTGGGTGAGGTTTTTATCGGAGTTTTTCCTCATCTGTAAGACAAATGTCAGGAAAACTTTAAGGCCCAAACGGTCCCCGAAATTATATGGCCATCATCATCATCCTTATCATCATCATCATCATCATCATCATCATCATCATCCTTCACCGGTGTGGAAAGCAACGGGAAGCTACCACACCTACAATTCCCTAGTAAAGCTACAAAGTATAGCGCGAAAATGCTATGATTGCAGTGAAAGACCTGTCCTCGGGCAGAAGTATTATGCACCATCACGACTCATCTATGAACTCACAAAGGAAACATATTACATAGAAGATCTCGGACTGAGAATGCTACTAGCCCTTGCCAAGAACTTTTAAACAACAGCAGAGAAAAACAGAGAATGATAGGTGCTGATTTCTACACCTCAGGAGCTATGCTGGACAGAAACTGGACGAAAACCAACTAAGAGCTAAGACATGTTGTAACACGATATGCGATACACGGCTTTCATCATAAGGTGTGCAGAATCAAGAAATATCACGAACCTAGTGAGAAGTGCTTGTGTGAATTGTGTGGCGGACAGTGCGACCGATATCATATACCGAAATGCGCAAGAAACACGAAATCGCTGAATGGCTACAGCAAAGACTAAAGAACAATCAGTGTCCATTAGGGCGAAACTTTCTTCTTATCGTCCTCGTCTTCGCCTTCGTCGTCATTATTACTATTACTATTATTATTATTATTATTACTATCATTATTATTATTACTATTATTATTACTATTATTATTGTTACTATTAATATTATTATTATTATTTGGAGAAAAACATCGTACTTCTAGATCAATAATAATAATAATAATAATAATAATAATAATAATAATAATAATATAATAATAATAATAATAATAATAATAATAATAATAATAATAATAATAATAATAACAATAATAACAACAATAATAATATATATTATTATTAAATTATTATATTAATATTATTAAATTATTATATTATTATTAGTAACTTATATTATTATTATTATTATTATTATTATTATTATTATTATTATTATTACTATTATTTATTCATTTTTCCATTCAACCACCATTAATAAAGTAAGGCGAATTCCATGGTAACTTACATAAATGCGACAAAATAAAATAACAATTAAATTTATTTTTTGTCTTCAGACAGTAGGACACTAATTTTTCTCTTCAAAACAAATTATATATAATGTTCAATATCTAACTGAAAATATTTACTTGAAATGTAACTGATGAAACTGTAGAATAACATTTTTACACAGTGAGAGCTATATAATATTCTTTGTGAAGTATTCGATTTTATTTCAACAAACAATTGTGGAGGAGTTACAAATTGCATATTTTGAATTTTGTGTTTTTTTTTAAATTTAGTCACTAATCATTTACAAAATAAATGTATCTGACGTAACAACCAAACTTTCTGCGTGGTGTAAGACTTTTAATAAAAATAAATAACAATTATTTGTTACGTACGAGTTTGTTCAAACTCTACAATACTTTTAGGATGTAAGTACTTGAACTCTTTTTAATAGTCCATATACCACTTTGAGAAGCAGGGGAAAAAACTTTAATTTCCATGTTATGTTAAATTTTACATGGAATTCGCCATAATAAAATTATAAATGAAAAAAGAGAGGATTCTAGGGGGTTTCCGCGTCAAAGATTCAATATTGACTTCTGGCCAATGGTTCCGACAAGATCCCACATGCCTTTGTCAAGGACTTAATGTTTCGAGTTACTTCTACTGGTCTTATATACATTCAGATATAAATATATCTAAGACCGATAAAAGTAACATGAACAATTCAGTTCTTCACAAGGGCAAGTGGGACAGAATCAGTGGCCAGAAGTCAATCTTGAATTTTTGACGCTGAAAATCCAATTTTTTTCATAATTATACCAGCAAAAATCTGTAATACAACACGCACGCACACACACACAATATATAAAATTATTATAAATTACAAAAGTCACTCAAATTGTGGCGGCTCCGTGGCGAAGCCGTTAGTCGCTCGCGTCTCACCGCTGGGGTCCCGAGATCTAGTCTCGGTCCCTCCATGTGAGTTTCCTGGTGGACGAAACGGAGCTTGGGCAGGTTTTTCTCGGGGTTTTCCCCTACCATATTTTCATTCCACCATTTCTTCTTGCTCATCACGTGCATTTCCTTTCATTTCATTCATCTGCCACCGTGATGGTGGTGCGTCAGGCGTGGTCGGACGGCACCCTTGCCATTCAAAGACCTCCACACAGGGGACTTCATCTCATCTCATTCCGAACGCGAGTTGACGATATTTGTTTATTAAAATTTTAATACATGTATATACATTTTTATATGTTAAATATAACAATATTTTTAATAATAATAATAATAATAATAATAATAATAATAATAATAAGTTAAACGGAAACATCAATTAACACATGTAAATTACATGTGTAAGTAATGTTCGAAACAAATTAAAACCATCATCACCATCATCATCACAGTACATTAACGAATTTAGGCCATTTGCTGACGTGTTTAGGCCTCAAGAGAAACACCATCCAAAAGTATTTTGAGTGGACGTCCTGGTCTTCTTCTTCTTCTTCTTATTCTTCCTATAGGTTGATATCGTAACATTATCCTGTGATCTTCCATTCGATGAACATGTTGCACCCATCTTGACTTATAATCAGAAATTTTGTTTTCTAAAGATTCCATGTGTAATTCTTCTAAGATGTCTTCATTTTTTTGTGATCTTGTAGTGTGTATCCTGCAGTCCTCCGAGGGTATCTCATTTCAGCAGATCTAAGTCTCTGTATATCCTTCTGTTTCAACGTCCATACTTCGCTACCATACAAAAAGAGTTGGAAGAGCCAGTGTTTTATACACTTTTAATCTTGAAAGTTTTTGGACTAACTGTGGCTTGAAGATAGAATTTATTAACCCTAAAATTCTTAAAAATTTAGATATTTTTGCATTTACATCCTTTTCTTCTTCATATGAGATATTGCATCCTAGATAAGTAAAATTATTCACCTGCTCCAAAATTGTATTGTCTAGTACAATTTTACTTCTGACAGGATCTACACCTTGATATGTCATAATTTTTGTTTTCTCTATAGATATCTTCAATCAATATTCTTCTGTAATTTTGTTAAGTTCATACAGACCTTTCCGTAGAATATCTTCTGTATTTTTCTATTATTATTTGGTCATCTGCAAACAATAGGGTGTTTAATTTTCTATTTTCTGATATTCTTATTCCAAATTTATATTTATTGTTCCAGCAACATATTACTTCGTTGATATAAATCGCACAAATTAAAATCAAAATATACATTCAGATTTATTTTAAATGATTCTAATATCCGGCAGCCTCTGATTTCCTGTGGTAGGGAATTCCAGTTGCGCAAAATGGACATAGTATATGGTGTGGAGTGATCAGATGTATTATGTTGCGGTATATTAAGCAAAATATTATGATGTGATCGTGTGTTCAAATTATGGTTGTAGGATAGATACTGAAAACAAGAGATTAATAATTCGGAGCCGAAGTTTAAAAAATGTATATTGACAGCACTTCTCTTAATCTAGACATAAATGCTGTGTATAAATGACAAATATTGTACACTGGGAAGTGAGTAACTTGGTGAATAAAAATTGAGTGGCATTCCGCAGCAAACAATATGTTTGTTTGTTGTCATAGGGAATCCTGATCTAATTAAAATCGAAACATGGCACATAGTTGTGTGCAATTTACGAAACTCTCCAACAATTCCAAGCATGTTCCAGTACATTTACTGCAGTTATTACTGTACGTGATCTAGCATCTTATTATTGTTCGTGATCCGAATCTACTCCACTTTATTATTTTTCACTCTCATTTTTTATCAAGGCCGTAGTACGATATCTCAAGCTATAAAATATAATCGTTAGATAATATTATTCCATTAACATTTTAATATATTTATGTGGTGGTTGCAAGAAATAATAATCTCACATTTATAACACATATTTTCGATAAAGATATGGTTAATAGTATGTAAATTTAAATTAGACGATTTAACTCATGCCCAAAATGAGAGTCAAGGACCAATCACGTTTCAATTTATTTTATTTTATAACCAATCACAGCCGTGTTTCACCTCGATAATTATCGAATTTCGATTACCAAAATAAAGAAAGCTCCCCCTTTTTAATATTCTGAACAGGTCAGAGCATCATTTTGCAGTGAATGACTCCCAAACAAATACGTTGAATATAGCAAATAAAGAACAGATTTCTTCGACCTACACATCTGATAATTGTGTGTTCAATAATTGTGTTTTTAAATACTGATTTTACTAAGTTGTTTCCGAAATAAAAATGAATTAATAACCTATAATGTTGGTTACAATATACAGTTTGATGCGTTTCATTTTGTCCCTACTAGGATGCATTCTTACAATATTGCGATCCTATTTGGCATTAAATAATATGACCAAGCGCAGTGATGAACAAATGAAACATAACCAAGCATTTCTCGTCTGTTTCCAAACATCGCCGTTTACATTAGATTATAAATATTTTAAAATAACTACAGTTAAATAATGATTTGTGAGTAATCAGCTTAATTTTATTCGTTAAACAATCCTAACAAATGCCTATCGTGATTTCCATATTCCTCTAGATAAATTCACTCGTCACTTCGTGAATCGTGAATTTACCGATAATTTGGAAATCACTCGTGGCATTATTTATGATAATATGGTTTGGTGAAACATATAAATACAGGTGATATTTCACTTCAAAAAGGAATTTTATAACCATTATTTATGCTCTAAAATTGATTTATATTTATTTTATGCCATGATACCAATCCCAGACATTTTCTTAATTCATTTTTCTTACTAAGAATTTTGCTAAATTTAAAATTTATAAAATTACGTTCCCTAATACACTTTCAATACAAACAATTTTCTCTGGTTTTTAGTGAATTCTGAAGGAATGAAACTATTAAGGATGTTCTTATGAAAATATTTAAAAAAATAGATCTTCACCGATCCTATCTGTTATACACAGAAAATGACCATAGCCAAAAGATGTATGTGTATATATATTTATTTATTTATTTATTTGTGTGTGTTAAAGCTCTAGCGGCCGTAATTTTTGTTTTATCAGAACCAAACTTGGCATATAACAGTCAATAGAAAAGAAAGGTATAGTACGTTTACCAGCAAAATCGGATCATTAAGTGTAGGAGTTCACCTGAAAGGAAAATTTAAAAATCGCTCTAGCGAACGCAATTTTTAATGTTGCAAAATGAAAATAATAACATTTTATTAAACTAAAACGCGGAAGGTAATCTTAAAAAAATCGGTGAAATCCGAAAATTAGAAATGGCAATTGAACTGAAACCTGAAATTTAAAAATCGATCTAGCATATCGGCAGCGTTTTTTTTTATTTTTCGCAACGAAAGTCAGTATATGCTATTGGAATAAAACGAAAAAGGTATTATCAAAAAAAAAAATCAGCTAAATCCGATCATTAGGAGCGGGAGTTTACTTGAAAATCGCTCTAGCCATGCCATGTTTGTTTTATTTTTCTGCAACATAGCAATATACATAGGATTTAATTGAAACGAGAAATATATACATATTCCTCAAACCAGCAAAATCGGACCATCGCTTCTTCTTGCTGAAGAATTCGCTTAGTTTACGCACTTCCTCTTATTTTATTTCCTTCACATTAACCTCTGCCTGCTCCTGGAATTTCCTTCCTCAAGATATCAGGGGTTGCCGCGCACTTGGCACTTTTAAGTCACGCTTATACGGTTACCTGTTGACTAATAATTAATGTTTTCTATTTATTTAAATTTGTACTATGTCATTAATATTTTTTCTCGTTCTTTTATATATCTTGTACATATTATATATTTAATTCGTTAAATCTAGAGTAAATTAAAATACATTATAAATATTAATTGTATTGTATTTATAACATGTAATCGTTTATGTATTGTAATTTAGATGTAAAACTATTTTTTTGTATTTTTTAAAACCTGGTTGAGTGGCAGACAAGCCTTAAGGCCTTAACTCTGCCAGGTAAAATAAAGCTATTATTATATTTATTCAATAATATGACTATCTCAATTCCATATATTTTGGAATTTGACTTACAGAACGTAACATGGGATTTATCACTATGTAAACTGACTTGATAAAGTATGTTGGAAATGTAATAATGGCTCTATGGTTCTCTCCACATTCTGGCAACAGAGAAGTACATTAGCTTCGTAGATCCTTGGATAGAAAGAGTCCGGAAAATTCTCGTTCTTTAGTTCTGGAAATTATGCTGTAATCAGATAAACTACAAAAAAGCTTATTTATATTTACAGACCCTTAAAATTTGAGAAAGACTAATTATAGATTTGAAATCAATGTCAACACTCAATCCAGAAACACTTAAAATGTATCGAAATAAATATTTTCTTCTTACAAAGTACAATCAATGTGTAATGTTATATGATGTTCATGTGCTGATCGTAAAACATTAAGGAAACAGGACGGCTCGATTTTAGTTTTAATTTACTAATATTTATATTAGTAAATTTTGTCTGACTGTGGTCCACTATATTCCAGAGTGGGGCATATGTTCCTATTTGAGACACGCATTTTAAAATATAAAACAATTATTTAATTATATTACAAAAGTAAAAAATATATATTCCCTTATAAAAGTACAAATTTGGCATTACATTATATCTTGAATAATTATTACATAAGCCTGCGAATTATTTTTTTTTCTGCGGTACAGGATTTAACACGTCTCTGAACCGAATTTTGGTGTGCTGAATTGAAATATGTCAAACAGTTTTTTTATATCACGTAAGTTTTTTTGCCATGTTTAAATTAAATATTTATTACTGTTTACATTATATGCAATATCCATAAACTTTTATTTTTCGACCAAAGAGAGATGAACAGACAGGTCAATGGAGAAAACTACATAATAGTGAACTATATGGCCTTTATAGGAAGCCAGATATAATAAGAACAGTTAAGTCTCGTAGACTGCATGGGAAGGACATGTGGCACGAATGGGAATGAAAGAGGTGCATAGAGGCTTCTTGTAGGAAAACCAGAGGGAAAACGCCAAGTTTGTAGACCAAGAATGACGAGGGAGAATAACATTAACTACAATTTGAGGGAAGTAAATTATACAGGGAATGATTGGAAAATATTAGCTTAAGATAGGGATGTATGGAGAGCTTATGTCTGTGCGGCCATGAACCCGCGGGTTCGATAGTGCCAGTGAGTTAGCTAGTTTAGCCATACTCCTTTAAATTGCAGTAAGAACTCCAGAGGCTTGATACAATATAAATTGTGCAGTTAAAACAGTTAAAAATGGATAATAAACTATTAATATTCCTTAAGATCGCTATTTTCTCCTCCGCTTAGCAAGAAATTAATGGTGAGCTGATTAGCGTTTGTGCTTCTGCTGAGGATTTTCTCTTACCAGACACCAACGATAGTAGGCAATCTTGGAGACATTCCATCGACTCTTGAACCTCGTTTCCATCTCGTTTATGTATTCATGGAATCTCTCACCGTGTTCTTCGCATAGTGCTCCTAAATTATCTGGGAAATTTTTAAAGATGAGAGTGGAGGGAATGTAACTTCAAGCTTATATAACATCCCAGTGCCCTGAAATTTTCGAGCATGGTTTTTACGATTTTCATACATTGATTATCTTTAACATTATCCAGAAGAAACTTCTGGCGTCCTTGTAATATTCCCAAGCTTGTAGTTTCATGACAGACATGCAGGTTTTAAAAGTAAAATCCCTAATAGTTTGCGAATCTGTGGCCATCAAGCAGTCTTCCTTTACTTTTGCATCCGAGATTAACAATTTTTTTAGCAATGTATTGGTAACAAGGGACATTTTTGTCCAAAACTTTAACAAATTGCTTCATTAATCCTACTTTCATGTGCGAAGGAGGTAGCAATACTTTTTTTTCAGAATCAACTAATGGGTGATTTTTTTTTTCTTGGCGCCAGTTGTTTTATTTTCGACCAATTAGTACTTTACAGTGTCTTTCCTTGGCTCTAGTGCCCTATTCGCACGAAAAACACGGAAATTTCGTGTACCCTCCTTGCTGCTCCAAAAAATACCACACAACTAGGTCACAGCACACGTACCACTTGTGTTCATTATATTTTATTTATGTTTGTATATGTTTATTTCATGTACTGGAACTGAAGCTAATTTATTCCCATCATGCAGAAGAACGCTCTTTGAACTTCTGTATAAACATAAGTCAATCGACCTGTTCATAAACTGTTCCTAGACGAACATTCAAGAAGCCAAGGATATAACAGTAGGCTACACTACTCCCTCCTATTATGAAATACTTTTTAAATTTTTCTTCAAGATGTCTACACAAATAAAACGTTTTACCAGGGGGTATAAGATTGCCTTCTTTAAAACTTGAACCCAATAGTTCACTTTTTTCTTATGTAAAACCCAAATTGGCGGCTTATTACTTTCACAGATTTTTTTTTCCCGAAAATGTGTATTGTAACCAGGAGAGGGTCGTAGGATAAACCTATCCTCAGTTAAACACAATAACGAACTGAAAGCAATAAAATCAGTGATTACAATATAAAATTGTATTATTATATTTTAGGTGTTTATATATTTTAATACAGCACGTATATACCACATACAAATGACGGACCGCGCTCTCTCGTTTTTTGTGTTAATAACAGAATTGTGCAAAATCTGTACGTGATGCGCGAACACTAGTAACAGTTCCGTTATAAGGGTATTTGCCTTGATTTATTTGCATTGAAATATATCATGCCGCAAAATCTTCGCAGGCCTGCGTTATCCAATGAATCTTTATATGTCGAAAATCTATAAGAAAATATAGAAAGGCATTTTGGCGTTTTATTTTCCCCGTGCGTCTGATTGAAGCAATATCGTCTTAATATTATGGTTACTTACAGATGGAATATCTAGTACATTTTGTAAACAAGATTTAATAATAAGCGACTTCTCACTTCGCCTCAAAAACTGACTTCAATGTCACCGTCCAAATCTTTGTCACTTGAAACCTGGTCTACATAAAATGATTTCTTCTTCGTTCTAAATTCTACTAAACATAATATTCTGATTTTGCTTCGGCATCAGACTCTAAAAATTAAATGGATCCAATACTGGTAACAACAGCAAGTTAAACATTTGGGATCCATCAGCAAAATAATTAGTTCTTATTAGAGCTTCTTCCAACTTGTCATAAAAATATATTTTCTGCCTATTATATGATGTTGCCCTTCGTAAGCTACATCCCTCAGGCTTACAAATTCTAACATTTTGGTGTCATCTTAGAAAATATCTCAGTCATTCTATGCTTGTTTTTTCATTCGCTTTCCAAGAATCAGGAATTTCATTGTTGTGTCTCATTGCCATTTCAAAAGCTGATTCTAAATTCAATAGCAGAAAGCCAATGATACATTTTGGAACATATAAGAGTATAATCCAAGAAACAGGTCTCTTGCCAGGTACTGAACATTTGACGAGAATTGTACTCCAGACACATGCGAACTTCTATTCCTGAATTTTTTATTTTCTCTGCACATATATAATACATATTAACAAAATGTTAGAAGGTTTTAATACAATAGGAAAAGTAAGGTCTACCTAGTTATTTTCAATTTAACAGTTTCGGTCACAAAATGGGTCTACGTACCTGTATAGCGTCTGGAAAGCTATACCTTTCAGATTTGCTTTTTTCTCTCATGGACAAACCATTATGCACCAATTTCACAGCTTCTTTCATTTATTTTCCAAGAATGTGTCAATATCAGTTTCCCATTTCATATTTATATTTATTCTGATTCTGGAAATATTGGTGATGAGGGATTAACTACGTATGTAACATCAAAATTAGTGTTAAAGAATGATTTGGAACAATACTCGTAGTATTGCCAAGAGTTAAAAGGATTAGGAGGGGCACAATGAGATACTGGATATTCAGATTATCCAGATGCTTACACAGCATGAAATGTAGTTTCATCTATCGGATCAATAATTTATTTTATTGAGTAGTAATATTTATCGTTATCATGTGAGAAGCCATGTTTTGTGTCTCACTCTAACTCACGTGTTAATTTTCACAAAATGGAATCACTGAAACCTTACTATACTTCTTAATACAATGTTGAGATGTGGAACGTATAGTTTAAAGGGCCACATTTCAGATATTTCATGATTTCTAAACTTCTAATAGTCTATATACAATGCAGTTAACTAACTCACTGGAACTATCGAACCCGTCCATGACCGCACGGACATAAGCTCTCCATACATCCCTATCCTGAGCTAATATTTTACCATCATTCCCTGTATAATCTACTTTCCTCAAATCATGGTTAATGTTATTCTCCCAGCTCATTCTTGATCTACCAATTGGGCGTTTTCCGTTTGGTTTTCCTACAAGAAGCTTCCACGCACACCTTTCATTCCCCATTCGGGCCAAATGTCCTGCTCATCGCAGTCTATGAGACTTAACTGTTCTTATTATATCTGGCTTCCTATAAAGACTACATAGTTTACTGTTATGTAGTCTTCCCCATTTACCTGCCTTCATATCTCTTTGGTCCTAAAATGTTCCTAAGAACTTTATTCTCAAGTATCGTAATCTTCTTTCCTCCCTTAAAGTAAGAGTCCATGTTTCGCATCCATATAATATAACTGGTAGAATAACAGTTTGATATATTAATTTTAAAAATTATTTTTCTTATTTGTACAATTTTACAACCACTCATTAAATACAGATGAACACAATTTCAACCAAACTTTATAGCCGGAAGCTCCGAACTAATTACTAATTTTCTCATCAGGTGATATATTACAGCTGCATTAAGCAAATATATAATAAACGTCTCACTGTGAAACATGTCTCAGTATAGACTACTCCCTTCCATTTTAAGTTGCATGAAAATATCTTTATTTGTGAAGGAGTTACGGAGTATATCAATTTTAATGTTGTCTTGTGACTGGAAATCAAGCTTATGGTAAACCGAAATTAAATATTATCACTATGCACATATGAGTAAAAATTCTTACTTCTATAATGGCATTCAAAAGGCTCATGAGGTCATATACATAATCCACTGGATCGATTTATTAAAATGCCAAGTTATAGACAGACGTTTAAGCAAAATAATAAAAATGTGAAATGTAAAAAAAAATTCCACTATTTCATATAACCCTCTTCTCCTAAGTACATTTTGAAGAAACAACGAGAAAAAATCCCTTACGCAGGAAAACCGTAAACTAAGCGAATGTCTCAGCAAGTCGAATTTATCATCCTATTTTCCTGGTTTACATAATATAGTATATTTTCTAAGTTAATTAATTTGTATAATGCAATTATATTGCGTGAAAACAAATATGGTGGCTGCTAGAGCAGTTTTTTTAATTTCGAGTTTCAGGTAGGCCTACTTCCCCCACTTCTAATAGGCATATTTGGCTATCATTGAATATTGGAGAAAAACTTCCTTGTTTCATTTCAGTAGCACGTACTGACTTATGCTGCGAAATAATCGAAAATTTCGGACGGTAGGAGATGTTTCAATTTTCGTTTCAGTTGTAATTATCCAATTTTCGCTCGTTAACGAATTTACAGTTTTGATTAATTGCTATATACCGAGTTTGGTTCCAAAAAATTTCGACCATTAGAGCATTGTTTTATATATAAAGTCCACCGCTGTGGTCTCGGGGTAGCGGGCTGCCTTGTCACGCAGTGGGCCCGGGTTCGATCCCCGATCGGGGCAGTTTTTCTGGGTGAGGTTTTCATCGGGGTTTTTCCTCACCTGTCTGACAAATGTCAGGAAAACTTTAAGGCCCAAACGGTCCCCGAAATCATATGGCCATTATCACCATCATCATCCTTATCATCACCATCATCCTTCACCGGTGTGGAAAGCAACGGGAAGCTACCACACCTACAATTCCCTAGTAAAGCTGCAAGCATAGCATGGAAATGCTATGATTGCAGTGAAGTACCTGCCTTCGGACAGAATTACTATATATATATATATATATATATATATATGTTATAATTAAATGTTTAACATTGAGCAATGCAAGCTTAATATGGTATGATAAGAAAAATAAATGCCTGGACGGGATTCGAACCCGGGCTCGAATCCCGTCCAGGCATTTATTTTTCTTATCATACCATATATATATATATATATATATAAACAATACTTTTAAACTTCATTATGAAACACAGTTGAGGTCACTATGAAAATTCTAAGAAAAATAAATGCCTGGACGGGATTCGAACCCGGGCTCGAATCCCGTCCAGGCATTTATTTTTCTTATCATACCATATATATATATATATATATATATATATATATATATATATATAAACAATACTTTTAAACTTCATTATGAAACACAGTTGAGGTCACTATGAAAATTCTAAGAAAAATAAATGCCTGGACGGGATTCGAACCCGGGCTCGAATCCCGTCCAGGCATTTATTTTTCTATCATACCATATTATATATATATATATATATATAAACAATACTTTTAAACTTCATTATGAAACACAGTTGAGGTCACTATGAAAATTCTAAGAAAAATAAATGCCTGGACGGGATTCGAACCCGGGCTCGAATCCCGTCCAGGCATTTATTTTTCTTATCATACCATATATATATATATATATATATATATATATATATATAAAACAATACTTTTAAACTTCATTATGAAACACAGTTGAGGTCACTATGAAAATTCTAAGAAAAATAAATGCCTGGACGGGATTCGAACCCGGGCTCGAATCCCGTCCAGGCATTTATTTTTCTTATCATACCATATATATATATATATATATATATATATAAACAATACTTTTAAACTTCATTATGAAACACAGTTGAGGTCACTATGAAAATTCTAAGAAAAATAAATGCCTGGACGGGATTCGAACCCGGGCTCGAATCCCGTCCAGGCATTTATTTTTCTTATCATACCATATAATATATATATATATATATATAAACAATACTTTTAAACTTCATTATGAAACACAGTTGAGGTCACTATGAAAATTCTAAGAAAAATAAATGCCTGGACGGGATTCGAACCCGGGCTCGAATCCCGTCCAGGCATTTATTTTTCTTATCATACCAATATATATATATATATATATATATATATAAACAATACTTTTAAAACTTCATTATGAAACACAGTTGAGGTCACTATGAAAATTCTAAGAAAAATAAATGCCTGGACGGGATTCGAACCCGGGCTCGAATCCCGTCCAGGCATTTATTTTTCTTATCATACCATATATATATATATATATATATATAAACAATACTTTTAAACTTCATTATGAAACACAGTTGAGGTCACTATGAAAATTCTAAGAAAATAAATGCCTGGACGGGATTCGAACCCGGGCTCGAATCCCGTCCAGGCATTTATTTTTCTTATCATACCATATATATATATATATATATATATAAACAATACTTTTAAACTTCATTATGAAACACAGTTGAGGTCACTATGAAAATTCTAAGAAAAATAAATGCCTGGACGGGATTCGAACCCGGGCTCGAATCCCGTCCAGGCATTTATTTTTCTTATCATACCATATATATATATATATATATATATAAACAATACTTTTAAACTTCATTATGAAACACAGTTGAGGTCACTATGAAAAAGTTAAAAAAATAAAATTCCTGCCTGAGATCTCAGTCGTCCTCAATTAGACAAAATATTAACATATGTTCTTCGGAAAGGCTTTTAAAGTATTTTACAATATTTTACATAGTTGAGGACGACTCATATATCAGATACTAATTTCAGTTTTTAACTTTTACATATACTCTTGATGTCCCAACTCCTTTCAAAAATGTTAAACTGAAAATAAATAAAACTATTATTCTACCAGTTATACTATATGGATGCGAAACATGGACTCTTACTTTAAGGGAGGAAAGGAGATTACAAGTATTTGAGAATAAAGTACTTACGAAAATTTTTGGACCAAAGAGATATGAACAGATAGGTGAATGGAGAAGACTACATAACAATGAACTACATGGTCTTTATAGGAAGCCAGATATAATCAGAACAGTTAAGTCTCGTAGACTGCGATGGGCAGGACATGTTGCACGTATAGGGGATGGAAGACTAGAGGGAAAACGCCCAGTTGGTAGACCAAGAATGAGGTGGGAGAATAACATTAACTATGATTTGAGGAAAGTAGATTAAGCAGGGAATGATTGGAAAGCATTAGCTCAGGATAGGGATGTATGGAGAGCTTATGTCCGCGCGGCCATGAACTTACGGGTTCGATAGAGCCAGTGAGTAAGTAAGTAACTTTTACATATAGATGCTTGTGAGTCATTTTCAGTGTCTTCTAGGTGGGTCGATGAAGATACAGTACTATGTAGTCTAAGCGTTTAAAAAACATATAACTTATTCAGAACAACCTGAATGTCTACATTCCTTCGGAATTTGCTAAAAATGAAAGTGTGTTGGCACAGAAGGGGGGAGTTGCTTATATCCTACATAAATCCGAAATAATCCCAGCGTCAGATAACGTGAGGAGTTCTTGTTAGCAAGAGAATGGGTTGCATTCAATCCCCTGAACCTTTTCTATCCGCAATCAAGACGCGACTTGTCTAATTGCAATTTCCTTCCCTTCGCGAAGTCTTTTCCTTTTTAACGACATCTCATATTGTAAAGCCACACCACACACCGGAAAAAGAAATGAGATTGGAAGTCGAGAGAAAAAGAGCAAATCCACAACAGGTCTGTCCAACTAGTGTGCCTCATCTGGCCACTAACAACTATCAAAATTACATTAAATTAAAAAAATATATAAAATTATAAAAACGTTAAAATGATATCAAAACATATATGTTGTGTTCTTTCGCACAATAACATAAAATAAATAATTTTATTTCTTTCTAATTCTTAGTTCAATCTCTCCCTGTAAGTACTATGAGTGTCCGATGCCATTCAGATCTTTTAGTGTTGGGAGATGATATATTGTTTAAACTTTCAAACACATACTTATTTTTTTAATCACGCACTCCATGTCCTTGTGTTCGGATTTATGTAGGATACACGCAACTCCCTCCCCTCCATGCCAACACACGTTCATTTTTAGCAAATTCCGAAGGAATATAGCTATTCAGGTTGTTCTAATTAAAATAGTTTTGAATACTTAACTCATGCCCCAAATGGGAGTCAATGACCAATCACGTTACAATGATTTTTGATTTACAACCAATCACAGTCGTGTTTCGCCTAGAATTTACCAACTAAAGTTTATCATAATAAAGAAAGCACTTCCTTTTTAACATTCTGAATAGGTCATAGCTTTATTTAGCAGTGAATTACTTCCCAAGAAATACGGTTACCAGATTGTATATATAGTGCATGAATGTCAACACATACCGCATGCGGGAGTTACAATAAAAACATTTGTAGCAATTGATTATACCACCAAAAAAAGAAACCACTGTTTGCACTTTCTTAAATGTATTTTTTCCCAGAAAAATATAATTGTCATATTTACATCATAGGACACCAGAAATGAATTAATATACATTTTGATGTGTTTCATTTTTTCTCCACTAGAGAGCATTCTTACAATATTGCGTCCCTTTGGCAATAAATAAGATGATCTGGTTGCAGTGACGAACAAAAGAAGCAAATGAAGCGTACCAATTGTTTCTCTTTGTTTTCAAACATCGCCGTTTACATTAAATATATAAATATTTTAAAATAACTATGTTTAAATAATGATTTGTGAGTAAACAACTTAATTTTATTCGTTAAATAGTCCTAACAAATACCACTCTTGATTTCCAAATTCTCTAGATAAATTCACTCCTCACTTCGTGAGTCGTGAATTTATCGATAATTTGGAAATCACTCGTGGCATTACTTGTGAAAAATGTTTAGACTACATAGTATCTTCATCGACCTACTTACAGATACCAATTTTGATTAAGACAATACGAATGTTTAAGAACATTCAAACATTCATTAATAATACATACATTTTAATTGATTGTCCGAGAAGTTAACAATAGCATAATTTTTTTTTACTAAACGAGGCGAATATGATGGAATGATTATGATGTTCAAGTGCTGTTCGGGGACTATTTGAGTCTTAAACTTTCCAACATTTGATTTATAGTTAAAGAAAACAACCGAAAAATCTCATCCAGGAAACTTGTCCCGACCGGGGAACGAATTCGGGCCCATTGCATACGAGCCAACGACGTTAACTTGAGATTCATATTGATGACAATAATAATAATAATAATAATAATAATAATAATAATAATAATAATAATAATAATAATAATAATAATAATAATAATAATAATAATAATAATAATAATAATAATAATGATAATAATAATGATAATAATAATGATGATAATAATAATTATAATGATAATAATAATAATGATAATAATAACAATAATAATGATAATAATAACAATAATAATAATAATAATAATAATAATAATAATATTGATGATAATAATAATATTATAGGGCAAAATTCATATTATATATTTATGTCTGCGTTGTCTCCAAGACGGATATTTAAAATCCCCTACAATGCCAGGATCCAAGGGGGGGGAAGGTAGGGGCTCTGTCGATTATGCCAAAGTAGCGAACTAAAATCATACAGAATGTCCGGCACTGGAGTTTGAACCCAGAACCTTCCGAATACGAGTCTCAAACGCTACCGCCTAAGTGAACTGGCTCGGTTCCAAAACTTGTCTCCTAGATACAATTTATGATTACGCTCTTGGCTAAAATTTCAGAACCTTTTTATATTATTAATCATTTGTATATTTGAATTTGGACAACCGTGATCAAGAATAAAAAGAGCGTACATTGAAAAAGTGAGATTGATCCGAGAAATGAAAGAAGGGGCTTGGTGGTGTACAAAATGGTGTATACAATAAGAAATAATGGCAAGAATGAGAAGGCTGGATGGAACGTGAAAGAAAAACCGAAGTAGAAATAAAAGAAGTGGAGTAGGGGGAAAATGGTGAAGACATTGAACCAATTCATCCATTCCAAGTCCTCTGTCTTCCATGATGAAAAAATCTTGCTACGGTGGTTATCTTAAAACTTGGAATACTGATACTTGTCCAGCGCCCTGACTTCAATAACATCGGGCTGCCAGAATTCCTCACGAAATTCATCATTTCTACTTTCATTAAAACATTTTTTTAAATAAATTTATCTCACCGCACCCTACCAGTGCCTTGAGATGGAGCTACTGCACGTGAGCTGGTTCTACTTCTCGTGGTGGAAGATATTTTCTCATGAAATTTCTCACCGTGTAGGAACATCCTGAGGAATTTGGGTAGTTTCAATAAGTATCCCCAGCAGTTACAGGATAAAAATATAATTACCGGATATTATAAATTTAGAGTAAGCCAAATGTGCTTCTTAGGATCACTGTTAGGAATTAATAGACTGGATCACCAAGGAACACTATTATGAGATAAAAACTTAAGAGTACCAAGTTTAGATGATGATATAGAAAGATACCAACAAGAATGGAAAAATCATCTGAGAAGAATGGAAAGAAATAGACTTCCAAAATTGGCGTTCCAATATATTCCAACTGGACATAGAGACTAAGGAAGACCAAAATATCGGTGGAAAATCAAGACCATCTTCGTTAGGTTTACCGTCACAGGTCGTATGGCCTAAAACGGATTTGTTCAATATGATATCGATTGAGGGACCTGATTTGCCGACTACATGTCAACCTATAACGTATGATCATCCATCTCTGTGAATTACATATGTGGATGTGAAGCCAGAAGTCGGCTGGTTGCACATATGCATTCAGACATTAATAAGAGATTAATATTTGTGAATGGTAGAATCTGCATTACTTTATGGGAGCGAAACTTGGGTAGTAACCAAAAAATTACAGAGTAGAATACAAAGCATAGAAATTAACTTCCTTGGAAGAACAAAAGGCTGCACAAGCTTAGATCGGATAAAGAATGAAGATTAGGCATATAAGAACAGAGTTTATATATATCCACTGAACGAAAAAAATAAAAGAATATAGAGATAAATGGTTTAGATATGTAGAAAGAATGAATGTAACAAGATTACCTAAGAATTTAAATAAAAGCCAAGATGATCAAGGAATGTAAGAAGACCAGTGAAAAGATGGACAGAACAATTGTGAGGCGAAACAGGCAGTTTGCCTAGACCGTGAAGTGAAGAAGGAGGAGGAGGAGAAGAAGAAGAAGAAGAAGAAGAAGAAGAAGAAGAAGAAGAAGAAGAAGATTTGTGAAAAAGTCTGGATGTTCACAGACATTATACCATTCCCTTTGTTTAATGACTTCCAAAGTGAAGTGCAATGTAGAAAAACTGTCTATTTTTTATACTTTGATTTATCTTCGTCCAAAATTGCTCGACGTACTGTATTGTTGTCCACAGTGAAACCTCGAATTTCCCGGGGATAGTAACCAAGAGAGTTCTAAAATAGCGATTTTATTAATTTAATGTAAACAAAATTAAGAATATTTCAAATTGAAATTTCTTGAATAAACCATATGCTACAGAAATCCTTGCTCATGCCTTGCGATCTTTTCCTTTCGGAGAAATCTTGCACATCACTAGGCATATTAATAATAAGAACTCTCAACGCTGTAACACTCAAAACTGCTCACGGTCCACGAGGAAGTTGACGGGGTATCTGAGAATGGCAATACACGCCGTATTGATAAGATTGTTATTATACTTTCCACTCTTATCATCATCTATCCTACAATACGTTTTAAATCCACCCTTAAACAACCAGATGAAGCGAACTTAAATAATACGAGCTTACTATCCCTTATTATAAGGAAAAGCACCATCTGGAGACCATCTCCGTCCATGCTTTACTTATAGGCACTAGAGATACAATACAAAAAAACTACGAACTGGCAAAGCTCTCTCATACCACGTAGTTACTATATTGTTGAAGGACTGTATCTGCATCTTGGTAGATCATTTATATGACCAGTTTCCAAATTCTGATTCTTAATTTTCTCATTTTAGAAAATTATCATAAGTAATGCAACGAGTGATTTCCAAATTATCGACAAATTCACGACTCACGTGTGGAGTGAATTTATCTAGAGAATTTGGACATCAAGAGTGGCATTTGTTAGGACTATTTAACGAATAAAATTAAGCTGTTTACTAACAAATCATTGTTTAACTATAGTTATTTTAAAATATTTATATATTTAATGTAAGCGGCGATGTTTGAAAACAAATCAGAAATGTGTGGTTATGTTCATTCACTGCTGCTTGATCATATTATTTATTGCCAAATAAGATCGCAATATTGTAAGAGTGCACCCAAGTGGAGAAACAATGAAACACATCAAACTATATATCATAATCAACATTACGGGTTATTCATTTATTTTTTTAGTAAATAACTCAGTAAAATCAAGGAATCTTTTCATTATTTGCTATATTCAATGTATTTGTTGGAGAAAAAATAATGCTTTGACCTGTTCAGAACATTAAAAAGGAGGAGCTTTCTTTACCACAAAAGCAGGAGCTGATAAAGAGAATTCGATAAAGAGCGAGGTGAAACACGTCTGTCATTGGTTGTAAAACAACATTCATTGAAACGTGATTGGTCATTGACTAGAATTTGTGGCATGAGTTAAATATTCACAAGTAATGCCACGAGTGATTTCCAATTTATCTAGACTATCTAGAGAATTTGGAAATCAAGAGTGGCATTTGTTAGGACAATTTAACGAATAAAATTAAGCTGTTTACTCACAAACCGTTATTTAAATGTAGTTATTTTAAAATGTGTAGGGCCTATATATTTAATGTAAACGGCGATGTTTGAAAATAAACGAGAAACGATTGGTATGCTTATTTGCTTCTTTTGTTCATCACTGCAACCAGATCGTTCTATTTATTGCCCAAGGATCGCAATATTGTAAGAATGCACCCTAGTGGAGAAATTTATAACCAACGTTATAGGTATTAATTAATTTGATGTCCTATGATGTAAATATGCCAATTATATTTTTCTGCAACGTCATTTCCTGGAAAATAATTCGTTGAAGAAAGTGGAAACAGCATTTTTTTTGTGGTATAATCAATTGTTACAAATGTTTTGATATTATTTCTCGTATGCGCTTTGTGTTGACATTCATGCACTATATATACAATCTGGTAGCATTATTTATTTGCGAGTCAATCACTGCAAAATAATGCTTTGACCTATTCAGAATGTTAAAAAGGAAGTGCTTTCTTTATTATGATAAACTTTAGTTGGTAAATTTTGGGCGAAACACGACTGTGATTGGTTGTAAATCAAAGATCATTTAAATGTGATTAGTCATTTACTCTCATTTGAGGCATGAGTTGAATAGTCAGTAGTAATGGCAGGAGTGATTTCTGTATCATCGATAAATACACGAGTCCCGAAGGGCCGAGTGAAATTATTTATAAGATTTGGAAATCAGGAGTGGAATTTGTTAGGACTATTTAACGAATAAAATAAAGCCGTTTACTCAGAAATCATTATTTAAATATAGTTACCGATATTTTAAAATATTTATATATTTGATGTAAATGGCGATGTTTGTAAACAAATCAGAACTGTATGGTTGTGTTCCATTGTTTGTTCACAGCAACTTGATCATATTATTTATTGCCATATAGGATCGTAATATTGTAAGAATGCTGCCTAGCGGAGAAAAAAAATGAAACACACAAAACTGTATATTATAAGCAAAATTACTGGTTATTATTTTATTTTTTTAGTAAACAACTCAGTAAAATAACTATTTAAAAACGCAATTATTGAACATACAATTATCAACTGTGTAGTTTGAAGGAATCTGTTCGTTATTTGCTACATTCAATTTATTTGTTGAAGAGTTAGTCACTGCAAATAATGCTCTGGCCTGTTCAGAATATTAAAAAGGAGGAGCTTTCTTTATCACAAAAGCAGGAGCTGATAAAGAGAAATCAATATAGAGCGAGGTGAAACACGACTGTCATTGGTTGTAAAACAATATTCATTGAAACGTAATTTGCACTGACTCCCATTTGGAGCATGAGTTAAATAGTAATTTGAATTAGATTGGAGTTCTATCTTGTTAGTACAAATTTCAAATTTTATGTTTTGTCACTGTATGAAATATTTTTCGAGTTTTAATTGTGTATTGTCAATTATAATTTGTCGCTTTTGGTAGACCCTAATTGGGAAAATGTACATCCTCGGAGGAAGACGTACTGGATGTGCATTCACTGTCTATCCATCTCTTGGCAGGTCTTCCTCTTGTTCTTCTCCCATCCATTGGTCTATCTTCTTTAGCTCTTTTGCAAGCTGGTTTTCTTCCATTCTTTCTATATGATCCTTCCAATATTTTCGTCTATTTAATTATTTATCTATATACAGATTTTCAATGTTTACACATCTTTCTGTGCCAAAATTTTATATCCCTTCTCCACTCGTGTCTATCCATCCACTCCATGACCTCCAGTCCTCTTGTTCTAATTCCAGTTTTAATTTCTTGCATCCATGAATTTCGAGGTGTTATTTTTATTATCCTTCCTAGTGGACACCTTCCAATGTTTACTTGGGTAACCTTTCTTCATGCATTCGTTGTACATGGCCATACCAATTTAACTGCTTACATACTATATAAACTACTATTGAATATTCAATATTAATTTTTTCTCGTATGACTTTATTTCTTAATTTTTCCAATTTTGAAAATCTTGCTACTCTCCTCAAGAAATCCAGATCCATCGACATAAGTTTTTGTTCTAAATTTTTGTTGAATTTCCATATTCTGTTCCATATGTGACAACACTTCTTACTAATTAACTAAATTTTTGTAATTTATTTTTCCTGCTTATATTTATGTTCCATAGAACACCATTTAAGATTGGGAAAGTTTATTAAAAATAATTATAATTAAAAAATGGTATTCTCGGACGTTGGTACGTATAATTGTAATTCATTAGCCAGCGTGAGAAGAATTTTAGAATAGTAATAATGAATGTTTGTTCAATTCGGGAAATGCATGCTATTATTCATTACAGAGACTCTTGACGTCCCAACTCCTTTCAAAGAACGTTAAACTGAAAATATATAAAACTATCATTCTACCAGTTATGTTATATAATGCGAAACATGGACTCTCACTTTAAGGGAGGAAAGGAGATTACGGGTATTTTAGAATAGGGTTCTTAGGAACATTTCTGGACCAAGGAGAGATGGAGAGATAAACAGATAGGTGAATGAAGAAGACTACATAACAGCGAACTACATGGTCTTTATAGGAAGTCAGATGTAATAAGGACAGTTAAGTCTCGTAGACTACGTTGGGCAGGACATGTAGCACGGATGGGGAATGAAAGACATGCATGGAAGCTTCTTGTACGAAAACCAGAAGGAAAACGTCCAGTTGGTAAACCAAGAATGAGGTTCTAAAATACTATTAACTATGATTTGAGGGAAGTAGATTTACAGGGAATGATTGGAAAACATTAGCTCAGGATAGGGATATATGGAGAGCTTATGTCCGCGCGGCCATGAACCTACGGGTTCGATAGTGCCAGTTAGTTAATACTGAATGTTTAATTAGAGTGTAACAATATTTGAGTAAAATGTTCGCCACATTAGTTTATGTCGTAGCATGATTTTTGACTAGTGATTCAAGGTTGGACTTTTTAACAATACAATTTTCAATCTCGGGGCTGATATGGATGGTAATAAACAATTTGTAATCGCTAGATTACCTGAAGCCTGGATTGAATTCCAAACCCCTCGCAAGTATACGTATGTTGGGGAGACAAATATTAAAGTTGATAGTGAATCGACTGTCGAATGGGGACGATAAACCTGGAAGTTCTCTTGGTACTTTTCGACATTGATAGGCTACGTGCCTGAATTCACTTCCCACCTTCTATTCATCATATTCACATTCCTTATACAATGCACTTGCGCTACACAAACATTTATACATAAACTCATTCTAACTCCTTTGCACAAAATATGAATATAAAAGTTACAAATAATGAAATGTGTACCTGAGATCTCAGTTGTTACGAATTACAGAATATAGCAATTAATAGATTAGAATAGCGGGAGATTGTGCATTTTTCCTGTGCCACCATGTTGTTTTACAACAATTCTAGCATTGTCTTCTGGCATTGAGAGAATTGTAACCCACTACTGACCTTGTGTCGCTACAAAAGTGGAATTGTTATCCTGCTGATATAATGGGCAATAAATGATAAAGAAGCACTATGAGAGTCCTTAAACCTAAACTTATCCTAAATTTCAGACCATGGACGCCAATACAAATAATTCCCTTTGAGGAATAGTTTTTTGACTGGAAATCGAACCCGGGACCTCATAAACTGATAAACGGACTGGCTATTAGATATAAGGTTCGTCATAATAATATTATTACTGTATAATTATTATTATTGTATTATTATTATTATTATTATTGTATTATTATTATTATTATTATTATTAATATTATTATTAGGACGGAAAATTCGGTAAATTTTGCTTAGAGGCTTTTTCATTCGGAGGGAACGCTGACCACGGACCACTCAAATAACATCTATACGAAAACAAGTGTAACTAAATTAGTATGGTTCAAATTCTTCTCTGTTAAGGGAAAATATGGGCTTAGAAGATTATTATTATTATTATTATTATTATTATTATTATTATTATTATTATTATTAGTATGCCACTACTCTACAAACTGAATATTATGGCATATATGAAATACTTATTTTTGTTTTAATTTTCAATGTTGTGTGATATTTATTGTATATATCGTAATTTAAGTCACATTTTTCAATGATGATCAATGCCACCACGTTGTGATTTCGACATTCTGGCATTCTCTCCTGGCATGGCGTTACTGTAACCCACTTCAGAGTGGGGCGCCTGTGAGGCGGAGTTACGCTGCCTTGATATTATATGATAGGTGATGATGATGGAATGATGCGCCAGGGGAGCTCTTAATCCTAAACTTAAGAATATTTTAATGATGAAGGCCAGATGATGTTCGGGGACCGTTTGGGCCTTAGAAGTTTCCTGACATGTCATACAGGCGAGGAAAAGCCCCGAAAAAACCTCACGCAAGAAACTTGTCCCAACCGGGGATCGAACCCCGGCCCGCTGCATAACGATGCAGCACGCTACCTTGAGACGACAGATGTTATAGTTTCTAGTTTATATCTAATGGCTGGTCTTTTAGAATTGCGAAAACAGTATATCAAAGAACAAAGAGTAAGGCTTAAGAAATCACAAATCAGAGTATTACGGTGACTTGATAATACAGTAATACAAAAATTGAACTGAAAAAAAAAATAGACAAGAGATGTAATGTTGGCTATAGCATTCAAATGTTTTAATGTAATTTGTAGTCTTATTTAAGGAATGGTGGATTTGTTCCACTTGAATGAATTGAAACTTGTATTTACTGCCTCTGATTTATATATTCAAATGAAGCAATCATAGGAAGTAGTGAGAAGTTTGTTTCCAAAGTCTTATACATGGGGGCTTAGAAGACAGCTGAGTGTTTGTGCAAGTCTGTTTGGAATAAGCATCAGGGGCTGCTAGTTGATGTAACTCCCAACACATGGAGTGAGAGGAAATGAAGCTACTAGGCGCCCGTCGTCTACAGTACATGACAAAAACAACCCTCTTACCTTCACAGCAAACAAAACATCTCCATTGTATTGTCTTTCAGGTTACAGTAAATAACATAATGTCTGAAGGCCATGAATTGATTAGTACATAATTTTAATGGCTTGTTTCTTTTATATCAATCCTTGTACTACTGAAACCTTTATATTCCAATTTGAAAACTGACTTTTTGGCTCAACTGCACTTCTACTAGCGCTTGATTTTTCAGTTATATTGTTGTAAACTATAGCTCTTCTTTTGTATTTACTAACATTATTTAATAAATATAGGGGGCACGCCGTAGCGTAGTGGTTAAGGCACTGAGCTACAAGCCGGAGGGTCGAGGGTTCAAGTCCCGTTGGGGTCAGGATTTTTAAACTGACCCAAACCCTCTGTCGGCACTATGGCCCTGGGGTCGACTCAGCCTCTAACGGAAATGAGTACCAGACGCTTGTTCTGGGGGTAAAGGCGGCCGTCACGCAGGGCTGACAACCCGGCTGACATAAAGTGCCGATTGTCTAGATAAAGTGGGAGCCCTAAACCTCCTACTACCCCAAGGGCCTCCGGGTCTGTTGTGGGATCACTTTTACTTTTTTTATTTAATAAATATAAACTTTTTCAAACAATTTTTATAACATTATTAGACAATTTTCAAGTATTTATTTAAGTATGCAAATCACAATATTATGACACTGTTAGACAATATTGTGATGCTAACTGCTACTTTCTCCAGAGAGTATATTACTTAGTCTATGATTTTTCTATCGCTGTTTTGGGTTATCGCTGGTTGGATCTGCGTTAGGGAGTGATACGTAAGCGTACACCCATTTTTAATGAACGTTTGGTAATTTTAATATTATTAATACATTTTTAACACAGATTTGGGGATTTATTGCAAATATAGGTCATATGAATTTCATAGCGACTGATAGTAATCGAGGATGATAATCGATATGTGGTTCGGTTGTGGCTCTATAAACTCTGGCGCATGCGCACTGTTGTTCTATATATTTTCTTTGTGCAAAATTTTTAAGTCACCCCATTCTATTTAATGATTTTGATTAATTCTATGTTCACTAATTATCGAAAATTCTATACCTGGTATACTGATGTTCTTTTTATGTTCGCCAATTATTTTTCTTAGAAATATTTTTGTTTGGCAATCACCACACTGAATTTTGCATACAACATCTGTCAATTTATTACTATCAATTTTGCCTTTGCCAGTTTTATGAAATTTCTTTCATGTTTGTTAGGAACAATATGAGCAAAAAACAAATTTGAATGGTTTCAATTTATTTTCCAATACTTCATTTAAACCTTTTACAAATGAAAACTTTGTTGTTTAACATCTAGATTCATTTGATCTAATTCCGTAGATGTTTTTCTGTCTTCCAATGTTTTCAATATTCTCTTAATTTGTTCATTAACAAACCCTTGTGGATAATAATTTACGTCATAATCTGTTTAACCAATTTGATGTTTTGTTTATGAAATACTTGATTGGAAATGATCTTACACAAGTAGATTGAGAGCTTAGTATTGAAGATAATATGGCGATTGTTAAATCCTTAAATAATACATTTACGATTAAAGATGAATGTGTTTACAATGAAAATGTAATGTTTTATACAAACTACATAAACATTAAGAAATATCAATACTAATAAAATTCATATCAAATTCCGTTCAGGTGAATAGCCATAAGATAAAAGTTAAACATTAAAATGTACCTGTTGGCAGGTGCAGTCGTCCTCAACTTTGTTAAAATGGTGTATATAAAATTAACTGGAGGCCTTTCGGAAGTTAACTTCCATCATCAGCAGGTTGATCTTCTACTCGTTGTTGTTTACGATGATGTATACTCAAAGTGTCCAAGAAGTCAGTCGCTGCTACAAACACTTCGAATATACATCATCGTAAACAATAACGAGTAGTAGAAGCTCAACCTGCTGATGATGGAAGTTAATTTCCGAAAAGCCTCCAGTTAATTTTATATACAGCATTTCTAACAAAGTTGAGGACGACGGCAACTGCCAACAGGTACATTTTATTTTTTAACCTTTATCTTATTAAGAGGGACACGCCGTAGCATAGTGGTTAATACACTGCGCTACAAGCCAGAAGGTCGAGGGTTCGAGTCCCGGTGGGGTCAGGATTCTTAAACTTACTCTAATCTTCTGGCGGCACTATGGCCATGGGGTCGACTTAGCTTCTAACAGAAATGAGTACCAGAGGCTTGTTCTGGGGGTAAAGGCGGCCGTCACGCAGGACTGAGAACCCGGCCGACATCAAGTGCATATTGTCCAGAAAAGTGGGAGTCTTAACCTCGTACTACCCCAAGGGCCTCCTGAGGCCTGTAGTGGGATCACTTTACACTTTACTATCTTATTAAGAAATATAAACGAATAAATCCGTCGATTTGAATAAATTAAATATTTGACTGAGATAACGATTAATTATTATTATTATTATTATTATTATTATTATTATTATTATTATTATTATTATTATTATTAAATACTCTCAGGAGTAATATTGATAAAACCATTAAATACGTGTACAGTAAGATTAATAAATATTTATTAAAAATAATTAACTTCGACATAGTGTGAAATAGAATTATGTATGTTGCAAGATTGAAAATGTTTTGCAAATGCGTTTCGAAATTCCGCCCTGAGCGTGAACATCTCAACTCAACCGTAAAAATTCACTTCCAATCCTTGTATCGTAAATAATAACAGCAATTCTTTTTTGCAGCTGAGGTCGTTAGTGTCACACTCCAAAGATGGGCGTGAAAGAGCCGGCAGACCATAGTAACAGGCCTTTTTATTTCAGGTTTGAGATTATTTTTGTGCCTTAAAGTTATAACGATTTTATTTTCTTTCCGAAAGATTTTTACGTCCTGTAAAAATCCAACGACCTCGCCCGAGTCTGAAACTACAGGATATTGATGGGCTATACGCTGTAGATGAGTGGAGACACAAAGATACAGCGAATTGCCCTTCGACTGGAATAACCTGTATTCCAGTGATGGATCATTTCTTCGGCTCCTTTCCTGAAGAAAGTGGAACCCCGGGTTCAAAGGCTTAAGCCCATTTGTCCCCGTTGTTAAATTTTGAGTGTTAAATTAGTAGCTAATGCCGCTGCGGCGGGCTTTTGGGTCTATTTCGACATTTGTCCTTATACCAGGGTAACCGCAGAAAACCCTGGTGGAAATATTCGGTCCCGGGACCTTGGTCAAATTTTACCTTTGTTTATGTGCCTCATGGTGACCATGAAAAGGCGCAGCTCCCTATCCTTTATTTGCCGAGTGGAGCAATAGGCAAATCCCGATGTTCAGTACACATAATGAACTGCGAAAGCATGGCCTATCGATCATTTTGGCTAGGAGAGTTTCCAGCAAGACTTGTCAGAAAAGTTACTAAAGCATGATGACTTGGTGCATAGTTTCGGGACTTGTGCTGATTTGGAGATATTTTCTCGTGGAATTTCGGCCAGTATGGGACCGGTGCTCACTTGGCAATGTGACGAATTTGGGTAGATACAAAAAAGTAGCGGCTACAGAGTAGGAAAACGAGCTATAACGATTGGGGAATCCGACACGCTGACCACATGTCATTCCTATAATGGCTGAATGATCGTCCACCTCTGTGACTGAACACATGTGGATGTGAGTCCTTCAGCCGGCTGCTAGACCATGGGCTCCCTAGACCTGTCGCACCATGGATTTTTTTTCTTTTTTTGCAGACAGAATTTAACTGTTTATTCAGTATTGCATGCTGACCACATGTCACCCTTACACCGGCTGGATAATCATTCATTTAGAGGTAAATTGATCTCACTACAAACCTTAGGAGGCCCATGGGATAGGCTTTGCATTAATTTTTTTAGCGGAATATGCAAGAATTTTATTTATGAGAATGCTTTTTTGTGGTAGGCTCCCACTTTTTTAGACAACCGACCCGAAATGTCAGCCGGGTTGTCAGCCCTGCGTGACGACCGCCTTTACGAGCAGATCATAGGGTAGTACATGGCTGAGTCGACCCCGAGCCTTGGTGCCATCAGAAAGTTTAGGTCAGTTTAAAAATCCTATCCTTGCCGTGACTCGAACTCTTGATCTTTCGGATTATAGCGTATTGGCTTAACCAACTATGCTTTGGCGTTCCCCCACCTTTGTAAATAGTTCACTTGAATCTGAGGTCCGCAGCCGTCTGATAGTCGAGGATCTTCTAGGCCTTTCGCAACAGTGAGTAACTTATAGTTTCTTTCATTTAAAATGCATATTGCACTGTTGCCAGGAAAATTGTTCCTAGTGAAGGAAATTGAAGACTTTTCACCAGGGAAATTTTGTTGTTATTATTTTATGAAATTTGGTCATCGTGTCCACTCCCCATGATTCATTTGTTTGATAACAGGGTGCACTTAGAGACTTTAACTTAATGGATCTGGCATCAACGCAAATTAAAAAAGAAAGAAGGGGTAGTTTATACAGTAGGATTATATGACTATTTCTCAGCTAATGTATGTTATTTAATTCAACACAAAATCTGTATGAAGTAATACAATATTGTCCAACGAATGCAGTTGTCATACAGCGAATAGTCGATTCATTTACATATTTACTTTTATACAGTATTGATCGACACTTGCCCTAATGTTTAACAAAATGCTCAATGGAAATACAAACCAGCAACTAGACCAGATATTAGTGAAGACCCTTGAGATAGGACGTTACGGCTCGCACCTTTCTAGACAATCGGAAGAGGTATCAGCTGGGTTGTCAGCCCAGGTGACGGTCGCCTTTATCCCCAGAACAAGTGTCTGATACTCATTTCCGTTAACGGAAAGAGTCGACCCGAGGGCCATAGTGCTGCCAAAAGTTTAAGGCCAGTTTAAAAATCCTGACCTCTAAGAGTATTGCTTTAACCAACTATGCTACAGCATTCCCCTTTTTTACGATAAAGTAATTGGATCGGATATTTCGTTCCGAGCTACCAGAAAGCATAAACAAAAGATACAAGGAAAGAACAAGGATATATTTTGTTGCAACAATCGTGAATATGTCGAAATACAAATATTTTTTCCTGGAGTTTAATGTTAGTTATTATCCTAGACAATGAGTTAATTTGTATTTTGACTCCAGTCACAAGTTATTTATCCGACGGGAATTAACTTTACTTACAAAAAAAAAAGATGGATAAATACACTATCTTGTAAGTTTCTCTGTTCGTTCATGCTAAAGTTATGCGACATCATTTAAATAAGCAGCTGGTGTCAAATTAAAAAATAAAATACATCTAATAGGATTTTAAAGTTATATATTTTGAGTTTTGCTTTTGTTACAGGGTTGTGTATATGTATAACGGATAATATTATATAAAACTTCAGTCTCTATAACTAACTCATTGGGACTATCGAACCCATAGGTTCATGGCCACGCAGACATAAGCTCTCCATACATCTCCATCCTGAGATAATGTTTTTCAATCATCCCCTGTATAATCTATTTCCCTCAAATCATGGTTAATTTTATTCTCCCACCACATTCTTGGTCTATCAACTGGATGTTTTCTCTCTGGTTTTCCTATATGAAGCTTTCATGCACCGCTTTAATTACCCATTCGTGTCACATGTCGTGGCCATCGCAGTCTACGAGACTTAACTGTCCTTATTACATCTGGCCTCCTATAAAGACCATGCAGCTCACTGTTATGTAGGCTTCTCCATTCACCTGTCTGTTCATCCCTCTTTGATCCAAAACAATTCCAAATAACTTTATTCTCGATACTAGTAATCTCCTCTCCTCCCTTAAAGTAAAAATCCATGTTTTGCATCCATACAACTGGTAGAATAACAGTTTTATATATTTTCAGTTTAACGTTTTTCTTAATGAATTGGGACGACAAGAGTACGTGTAATGCATAATACCATGCTTTTCCAGAATTGAGCCTATGTTTAATTTCTTTTTGCATCTCATTACTATTTGTGATTATTGTTCCAGGTATTTTAATTCGGGCAGTTCTTCAAAATTTCCCTCATTCGTCATGAGCTGTACATTTCCGAACTTCAGTCTCTATACTTAAATATAACCAAATTTGTAACCCAAGAACAGCTTTTGCTTCAAAATCACTACTACTTCAATATTAAAATACGTGACAAAATTCTGTTGAGGCATCCGTCACGATATAAAATTCTAAAAGTATAAGATTATAAAATCAATATATGTAAAGTATCGTCGTCCTCATACAGTTTAAAATTTAAAAAAACATATAGACCTTCCGGAAACTAATTCCATCCTCAACAGACATGGACTTTTAGAGGACGACTCCAAGAAAATCCAGATTGGATAAAATAAAAAAACATCTATAGAGAAACAATGGATATGAAAAAAGGGGATCGAAAAGAAGAAAATGAAATGATTTGGTCATGTACGAAGGATAACTGACATTTCATTTAATTATGATAATGATATAACTAATAAAATAGCAAAATTCCAGGGAATATGTGGTACGATAAAACAATCACTAAATAATAAAACAACAAGAGAGACCCAATTGAAATTTTACAAAACGTTGGCAGTACCGGTACTGCTCTATGGATCATAAGCCTGGATACATAAAAAAACAAGACCTAAGTAGGATAACGGGGGCAGAAATGAAATTTTTGAGATCTGTTAAAGGGTGCACTAAGGAAGACAGAATCAAGAACACAGAAATAGGACAGGAACTTGAAATATTTGCAATAACTGATAAAATAGATACATATAGACAAAAATGGAAGCAACACATAGACAGAATGAATGAAGATAGATATCCAAAACAAATAAAATACAAACCTAAAGGCACCCGAGATGTGGGCAGACCTAGAAAGAGATGGGCTGAAGTTGGAACGGGTCAACAGACCTAATCCATAAATGCAGATGATGATGATGATGATGATGACGAAGGATAACGACAGACAGAGGATCGAAAATGACAGAGCTAGATGGAGGTCAGAAGAGGAAACGGAAGACCTAAGACGCAATAGCTGGATAGAGTAAAAATTAGTATGCGTAACAGAGGGATAAATGAATACGTTATGGAGGAGAGATATTTGTTGATGACCTTATCCAAGCTATATGTAAACCATAATATCGTGGAAAAATCCTAAACATAAAAAATTATATTGTAACATTACTTTTCGGTAAAAAAAAACACTAACCCAAAAATAAAATCTTGCTTGTTACAAATTCACTTGATGACTCTAGAGAATACAGTGTAGTACATTCTAAATATAAAGTGAGCGTATTTATTTCTTTGTGTAAGAATACAATTTTAGTTTATTACAACTTAAATAGAAACATATATTTCTCCCCCACACATGGTGGGTAATCTGACACCCCTGAACAAAGCCGACATGTGGAGATGTAAAGTATATTTTTAGTGTGTGGACCAGCTCGATATGGTCCAACAAATGCTTAAGTTTAATGTGACAGCTTGAAAAGTTTGGCTGTGGTACTTTATGCTCGGCATGGGTGGCGCTGGAAATCAGATGCCGAGGTTTAACTATGTGTCGTAAAACTGAGATTCACTTCTTTATGATGCTGGCGAACTGGAAAGCGTCTGACATATGATGGCAATAAACTGCCTACAATGAACCACCACCAGGATGAGGGGAGAGATCTAGACGCCACGGATATATGGAATTAACCCCACAAGTCTTTCTGACTTGCCCCATTGTCCTAGAAAATTATGTCGAAACACAATTTGTCCCTAGTTAGTAATTTTATATACTGATATTTCTTTACTTATATACAACACTGTAAACAGCACAATCCAAATATTTCGCAACATGAAGAATTTTGTAAGAAACGGCAGATGGGAAGGAGAGACCGAGCGAATTAACTTAGATGATACTACTGTTCCTAAGCTGTTAGTTTATGCTGATGATGTAGTACTATTGGGCGATAGCGAAGAGATACTAAAGGCCAACACGAACACGCTATTGAGTAACACTATGAAATTTGGACTGGAAGTAAATATCAATAAAACTAAATATATGGTCACACATTGAAATATAATATATAATGGAAATGGACAGCTAATGACAAATGAGGGAAATTTTGAGGAAGTTGCTGAATTCAAATACCTAGGAACAATAGTCACAAACAGGAATGAGACGCAGAAAGAAATTAAATATAGGCTCAATTCTGGAAATGCGTGCTATTATGCATTACAGAGAGTATTGGCGTCCCAACTCGTTTCAAAAAACGTTAAACTGAAAATACATACAACTATTATTCTACTAGTTATATTATATGGATGCGAAACATGGACTCTTGACTTTAAGGGAGGAAAGGAAATTACGAGTATTTGAGAATAAAGTTCTTAGGAAAATTTTTGGACCAAAGAGAGATAAACTACATAACAGTGAACTACATGGTCTTTATAGGAAGCCAGATTTAATAAGAACAGTTAAGTCTCGTAGACTCCGATGGGCATGACATGTGAGACGAATGGGGAATGAAAGAGGTGCATGGAAGTTTCTTGTAGGAAAACCAGAAGGAAAACGCCCAGTTGGTAGACCGAGAAAGAGTTGGGAGAATAACATTAACTATGATTTGAGGGAAGTTGATTATATATGAAATGATTGGAAAACATTAGCTGATGATAAGGATGCATGGAGAGCTTATGTCCGCGCGGCCATGAACCTACGGGTTCGACAATGCCAGTGAGTGAGTTAGTTTGTTAGATACTACTGTTCCGAAAAACTGAGTTCAGTCATAAGACCGGCAAACCTCATCGTTTTCTTCGGGTTTTCTTCAGTCGTCAAAGCAAGACCAATATTGAAATTTGTTACAAAATCCATATGTGAAAACTAATAATGATTATTATTATTACATAGGATTTATTAGGATAATTGGCAGGATCACCTGCAGAGAATGAACCGAAACCGACTATCCAAAACATGTATATATGTGTGTGTGTGTGTGTGTGTGTGTGCGTGTGTGTGTGTATGTGTATGAAAGGCTTAGGGTTAATAACATGATAAGCCACATATTGTACTTTCTGAGATAGAAGGATTTTAATGTTTCATGAATTATAAATACTAATTAGGCAGTATTTTTGTTAATAGAGTACATTTGTGTCTATATGTTTTTTAACTCATCACTGTGCAATTATAAATGATTTTATGGATATTTCAATACATTTATTTGCTATCATTGTAATACATGATATTTCTTAACAGAATGTGGCCTATCATGTTACAGCCCTAAGCCCTTCATATATATTATATATATATATATATATAGTGTAAATTAATTATACCGCACAAATTTAACTGCATTTTGAGATAATGAACTAATGGTCTACGAATGAAAATGTCCAAGTTATGATTCAATTTGTAAAATGGTTGGCACGCCACTGATTGTTTCAAATTAAAATGGAAATAATATGATACAGAGATTGTAACTGGCAATATGCATGTCCTTTTGCTCAGTGGTTATAACAGTTTTACTATCGACGCAAATGTAAGATTGATGCATCAAGTTGGAAACTGGGTACAATATGTGTACCCTTTTTTTATTTTCTTCCTTTAATATGTACGTACTGAAAATAAGTTTTACACGTACGTAGATTTACTTCTCGTTTAATATTGTTTATTCAATATTTTACAGAATACGGTATTGGAATGTCGGCGCAGTACGTGAGTTACAAAACATATTGTTTTGAATTGTTTGAAAGGTTGTAATAATAATGCACATATTGTCGAGTAAAATAGGTTTCGCAAATAAAATGTGTAATTGTACTGTACAGTACTCATGTACTTAGATAAATGATAGAGCAGTGATCACAAGAGTAAACGCTCTGAAGAGGTACAGTGTCTGCACGCATGGCGTACATATTGTTATGGGGAAATAAACAATATACCTGAGCAAATCAGGAAAAAAAGTATCAATGTTCGAATCGCAAATCCATCCCTTTAACCATTAAGCCACACTTTATCTACATAGATTCTGCGTGTTTCATTCTGAGCTAAGGCTCCTATTGTACCAATTCTACTGTAACCAGTGCAGTGGCGTGCAATAATCTGCTAAGATCGACATTTTAAGGAATTTGATAACCCAATATTTCATAAACGTTGTTTATGAATTATTGAAATCAAGATCTCGGAATTAATACTAAGATCTGAAGTTATTCTAGTATAATTTTGTCTTCTACTTTGCTCTCCTATTGATTTATCTGTATCAAATGTCGATTACTTTGATTCCCTATAACTCGCCCATTATCTCTCGTAGACCAATGGTTCTCTATCTCATAACTTGTATAATACCCCTCTGTAAGCAGTCAAATTTGTGCGGTATAATTTATTTACACCCTGTATATATGTACACGTTTATAACATGTAACGCTTTACATGTTTTGCAAATGCAAGAACTTACTTGCTTGTACGACTCAAGGTTGCTAGAGAGTTACTCTTAGCAGTAAGTACTCCACATTTACAACTACTTTCCAGTGGATTTTTTCCCCCTTCCAATTTATAATTAACATATATCACATTTATTAATTAAATAAAAATAAAACGTAGTTTTATTTGATTTTCATATTTATTATATAATTCAGTGACAGCTGTTTCGGTACACTGTATCTTCTTCAGACATGTTAAATTATGAATTGTGTTTCAACTGATCTAAGCAACAATACAACAATATTTATTTCCGATTGAGGGTCTTTCCACTTTTCAGCGGTTGCCCTTTTACCAGCCGGCTGCTGGCCCTTCACATCCACATGTGTCAATCACAGAGGTAGATGATCAACAGCCAGTGTAGGTGTGACATGTGGTTAGCATGTCGAGTCCCCCAGCCGTTATAGCTGGTTCCTCAACCTGGAGCCGCTACTTATTGTAGCTACCCAATTGCCTCACGATGCTGGGTGGGCACCGGTCCCATACTGGCCGAAATACCATGAGAAAATTTCTTCCCCCATGGAGACTCGAACCAGCGCAAGTCCCGTAGCTCTGCCCCAAGGCTTCCTATCTTAACCGCTCGGCTACGGCGCGGGACCAATATTTATTTAAATTTTTAAATTTAACAAAGGTGATTCATTCAAATCAAGTTGAGAATTTAACAGTTTGTTACTATTTTTCAATTTATTTATTTCTACAGCCCCCAAAAGATCTAACTTCTTACTGTTATCACAAACATGTAAAATTTCAAAATTTGGATCGAAACAATAATTAAATTGGAATAGGTGGTTAGTTAGTTAGTGATTAGATGCTAACCACCTATTCCAATTTAATAATTGTTTCGATCCAAATTTTGAAATTTTACATATTTGTGATAAGAGTAAGAAGTTAGATCTTTTGGGGGCTGCAGAAATAAATACATTTAAAAGTAGTAACAAACTGTTAAATTCTCAACTTGATTTGAATGAATCCCCCTTTGTTAAATTAAATAAATATTGTTGTATTGTTGCTTAGATCAGTTGGAACACAATTCATAATTTGTTAACATGTCTGAAGAAGGTACAGTGTACCGAAACAGCTGTCACTGAATTCTATAATAAATATGAAAATCAAATAAACCTACGTTTTATTTTTATTTAATTAATAAATATGGATTTTCATCAAGTAAACATCAACTCAATTGCTTATATCACATTTATTTATATATTTTTTATTTAACATATTTCACATTGTTTATTTTAGTCTTGTTGCATTCAACCTACTGATATCCTCCTCCATATTTCTTTGGCATTCCAATCTCCATCGTTTAATCATTTTGCCCTCATGCTGCTTAAAATTCTATTAATCTACGTTATTTTAGAGTAACCTCTTCTTCTTCTACCGGGTGGAATCCATTCTAAATATTTTTCTTGGGAATCTGTCTTCTATCGATATTGTTTTACATGACAATACCATTTTAATTATTTTTAACCCACACATTGAAGTTTAAACTTTCATATTATATGAAGGGCTTAGGGCAATAACGCGATAAGACACACATTATCCTTTCTGAGATGTAAGGATTTTAATGTTTCAAAAAGTTATAAATACTAATTGTGCAGTATTGTTGTTAATGCATTGTGTGTCTATATGTTTTAACTCATCACTGGCGCACTTACAATTAATTTTATGGATATTTCAATACATTTATTTGCTATCATTGTAATATATGACATTTCTTAACAGAATGTTGCTTATCATGTTACTGCCCTAAGCCCTTCATATATGATATTCATACTAGCTAATACCCGGCGTACGCTCCTGCGCCTAAGTAAATTAAATATGTTTTTATGTTTAATTGAATAAATAAGTAGAAAACATAGTTATAAAATTTATATCGTAATACTTTTTCGATGCCCCATGCTGATTACCCGACATTGCCCGAATCAACGTATCCCGTTCTTCTTGCAATACTCTTAAATGAGCTGAAAGTAAAAAAAATGTTAATTATGAGTTATCCGTAAAAGAATACTCGCCGAGCGCTCTTACGCTTGTCGGGGTATCTACTCATCCCGATCTTCTTCGCATCATTGCAATGAAAGACAAAAATGGTTATTTTGAGTTACCCGTAAAAGATATATATGTTAGCGCGGAATTTTGTAGATTTTTATTTTAGATATTCAATTCTGTACATTACTTTGGTTGGAAATAGAGTATTCTCAGAATTTGATATGCGGGATGTCACCAACATTGTTCAAGATATATTTAGAAGATGTATTAATGAAATGGAGTAAGTTATGTAATGGGAATCACCATTAATGGCCATTTACTGCACAATTTATTATTAGCTGATGACCAGATTATAATAGGACAAGATAAAGAAGATATAGAATATATGATCAGAAAGTTGGTCGATGCATTTGAGGTAGGTGGACTGAAGATAAATTATATTAAAACAGAATATATGGCAATCGGAGGAAATTCAGAAGACCTACAAATAAATAATATGAGAATTAAATGTGTTGGTGAATTTAAATATCTTGGATCTATAATAGATAAATCTGGTACTTGTGAAAAATATATTATTAACAGAGTAAATTGTGCAAGGAAGGCGATTAGATCCCTGAATGATCTTTTATGGAATAGAAATTTGACCAGAAAAACAAAAAAAAGAGATTATATACACAATAATAGAAAGTATACTTACATGTGGATCAGAAAGCTGGACAATAAATGAAAGGATGCAGAAAAGAATATTGGCGACAGAAATGGATGGATTACGGAGTATGAGAATATCCAGGCTACAACATATTCGAAATACATATATCAGACAGGAAATGGATGTACAAGAAACTGCTATCGATAGGATAACAAAGAGAGCTCTACAGTGGTATGGACATATACAACGGATGTCGGAAGACCAGTGGCTTAAACAGGTGTTGGATTGGATGGTACCAGGCAGAAGGAAGAGGTGGAAAAGTAGAAGAGCATGGTATGAGGGAATATATGATGCCATGATGAAGAGGGGTATGGAAGATGGTCAATGGGAAGATAGGAGTCTCTGGAAAGCAAGAATCAAGGGCAAACTGCTGTAAAGTGGAAAGCCTGTATTATGTAAGTATTAATTAAGTAAGTAAGTACATTACTTTGGTGTATTTGTTATGGTTTAGGTAGCGTAAGCCATTTAGGCGTCCAAAAAGCGATTATTTTTAGTGCATCCGATGTTCTTTTTTATTAGCTCCGGTCGTATAGTAGACTACAGGTGGTAATATGTTATATATATTAATTGTCCCAGAAAAATCATCTAGTTCTGGTTCTTTATTTCTAATTCCTCTTGCATTCCAAGTGCCAATTTTCATTATTTCAGATATACCTAAATTTTTAGTCCTATTTCTTTCTTTAGTTGTCTTCATATGGTCAGTCAGGTTGCTTTCATGAGAACATTTAGTAATGTAAATTGTCCCCTGAAGGTGTTACTGGCACCTCGCAGGGTAAGACGATTGAAGGGGCTGCCTTCTTAAGGTCATAACCTCCCATTATACCAGCCCTAGTGGGAGAGTTGCCTCTTCCGCTCTTCTCAGACGGGTTGAGGGCTTCCTCCTTGTTACCTCGGAGATGGGTCCTTATATTTCGCCCTAAGGAGAGGGTTGCCTCTTCCGCCAATTACAACATTTGAAAGCTTGTTCCATCTTGTTGTTCTTGCCGTTAAGGTCTTTGCCCGTATCCCTGGGCAGGGGCTTTCGATATATCCCGAGAGACTGGGTCCCTGACAGGACTTAGTCACTAATATATTAGTGTTCACCCCCGCGACGAGAACGAGCCTGTCAGGTATTACTCAGTTGTAAACAGTTACAACCTAAGCCCCCTAAGTAACTAAATATTTTCAAACTTACAGACCGAATAATTAAATATAGGAACGACTGAAAGAACATATTCATAGAATGCCAGAAGAAAGATTTCCAAAATTATTGCTAAATTACAAACCGCAAAACCGCACGGAAGGAGAAATGTTGGACGCCCACTCAGAAGATGGTCTGAACAATTTTAACAATTCTAGCTTTCATGAAACCAGAACGAGCCAACAGGCTTAATCCCTGGATGTTGATGATGATGAAAAATTCTCTAAGTGATGAAAAAATTCCATTCACATCGGTCAAGTATGTTTTGAGTCCATAAAGAACAGACCAACAGACAGACAAACACCTCATTTTTACACCGTATATAAAGGTTATTCCGAATTTATTGGAATCTACCAATATCTTCTTTAAAAACAAGGAATTGCTGCAGGAATTACTGGTTTAGAAACTGATGTAAATTAGCTGACTTATTTATGGCGTATCCTATAGGCGAGGTTGAACACCATAATTTATATTTAATAAAACACAAGGATGGAATTGAGTCTCGGAGCCAGATACTTTATGGAGTGCGAGCCAGCTCGGTTTTCGTGTGTAATTTAATTCACTAGGCGAGAGGGCATCTTCCCGTCAACTGGTCCTGATGGGCTTCACATCCCTTGGGGAGGATCAGCCAACGTAATTTGTGTATATTAAACTACAGACATGATTATTATACCGTTTTCCTTTACATGCTTCACATGAAATACAACATTATTTGGAAAATTATACTAAATCCATTCATTATTTTTACGGGAGATTACGAAAATGTTTTCTTAATTTGACTGCGTTTTACTATGGAAATATTTATGAATATGTTGATTAAAATCGGATTATAAACAGATGCATCATTTTTAGCGAATTCCGAAAGAATGAAACTATTGGGATTATTCTAAAGAAGATATTTAAAAAAATACAAATCTTTCGGCCGCGGTGGACTAGTGGTTATGCTCCTTGCCTGTGGTCCCGAGGGTCGCGGGTTCAAACCCGGCCGGGGTCGATGGATTTTTTAGGACGGAAAAATCCAAGGAGCAAGTCCTCCGGAAGGGACTTTAAGCCGTGGGTCCTGAGTCTGAAGATTTTCAGGCTCGTAAAAAATCCTCAAGCCTGAATGAAAAGGCCTCTAGGCAAAATTTACCGAATTTTCTCGTCCTAGTACTACCTTGGTTTCCTAGATGTCAGTATGAGGCGGAACGCTGACCACGGACCACTCAAAATTACATCAATACGAAAACAAGTGTAACTAAATTAGTATGGTTCAAATTCTTCCCTGTAGGGGGAGAGCGCCTAAATCTCTGTAAAGGGAAAACATAGGCTTACAATACAATACATACAAATATTTAAAGGTCCTACTTAGTAAACACAAATACATACACGGGTTGTCCCATTCAAACCGCCCATATTTTAGTTAATCATGACTAGCATAGTGTGCGGAATTATGAAATGAGGCCGGTATTAAACGAAACAGAAACTCAAACAATTTTCATTGCCAGGCACTAAAATACCTCTATATGTGCACCATTAGTAGCATGAACAATATGAAGTGTGTATTCGATTACGTACCACGTTCTATCCAACATGTCCATTGATACTATTGCTATTGTGCTCGTAAATAATGAAGATCTTGTACTGGAGTCGCAAACACACGGTCTTTTACATACCAGAAAACACTTTGCGCTCGTTGCTGAGGAGTCGCCATTTTGTTTTGTCATTATTGTCCAACATGCGACAGATGAATTAACTGCAACAATGAAAACATTCTTTGAGTTTCTCTTTATTTTAATACCAACCTCATTTCATAATCCCGCATACTTTGAGAGTTATGATTAATTAAAAATGTGGGAGGTTTGAATGGGACACGGTGTGTATATGTTGCAAAAGAAACGCCGACAATGGAGGTGAGGTGTATATTGAGATATGTTGATAATTTCTTAATAAGGTACCAAAGTCCGGAAATCATGCTTTTCACACTACGACTAATTAATTAATAATAACATCAGTGTTAGTTCGAAGGATTTGAAGACTCATTACTTTACAACAATTCACAGGTACGGGACCTATGATACGTGGCTTCGCAAAGGAATGTGTCTGCAACATGACGGAGCCCCAGCTCACTTCCATGCCAATGTGAGGAGACATTTGGATACCTCGCATCCAGGTCGATGGATTGGAAGAGGGGGACCAGACTCATGGCCTCCGAGATCACCTGATCTTACCCTCTCGACTACTTTTTATGGGGCGACATGAAGCAGTCTGATTATCAGACTCCAGTAGAGTCACGTATGGATCTCATAGCCCGAATCCACGCTGCAACAGAAATAATCGTGTATATATATATATATATATATATATATATATGCGAGTGTGCGTGCGTGAGTGAGAGCGCGCGCGTGTATAAGTTCAGCGGGCAGTAATTCGTCATGGCGGCTAGCTACTAACACGCACAAGTTACGCTCCAGGTTTTAAGTTACTTTTCAGCAGGTGCCTTCGTTATTTCATAGTTAAAGTTGTATATTCGTAGTCAGTTTAAGTTTAAATTTATATCAGTTAGTGTCAAAAGTGTGTACATTTAACAACATGGGTAAAAACACACGTAATTCAAACAATGATTCGACAAGTTCTACGGAGGAAACAGTGAAACGTGTGGTGAAAGAGGCGCTGCAGGATCCCAGCACTCTGCAGGTGTTTGTGTCCATGTTGCGGGACCAGGTAGTGGCGGAACTGCAGAAGACCATCGAGGACAACACTAAAGTACGTAATTGAGGATCTGAAAAAGACCCTCGATGAAAAAGACAGAAAGATTGAGGTGTTGGAAAATAAATTAGACGATCTAGAACAATACCAGAGACGTCAATGCCTCAGAATTTTTGGTGTAAAAGAAGAGGCCGGAGAGGACACTGACCAGAAAGCCATCGAGGTGGCCAAAAAAATCGGTGTCGATCTATCAGTGACAGACATTGACAGAAGTCACCGTGTTGGTGTTAATAATGCAGAAAGACCGCGGGCTATAATAGTGAAATTTGTTAGTTACCGCAAGCGCAGTGAAGTTTTTCTAAGCAAGAAAAAGTTGAAAGGAAGTGGGGTCACTGTTCGCGAGGACCTAACGAAGTGTCGCTATCGCCTGCTACAAGACAGTATACAAAAATACGGTATTCAAAATGTATGGACAATGGACGGTGCCGTCATAGCCAAAGTAAATGGCGAAAAACGCAAAATTAGATCTATCTTATACGGATATCAACTAGATAGGACCTGAGTGTAAAATATGTTTACTTTATTTGTCTTTTCTTTGCGAACAATTATATTGTTAATTTATTTCTAATTTAGGTAAGTTTTAAGTTTATTATTTTTTATTTAGGACAACTTACTTGTTTTATTTTCATTTTTTAAGTTATTTGTTTAGCTAAATTATTTTAATTTTATTAGAGTTATTACAGTACATAGTTTATTTTTACTTTCTGCTATTGGCAACATTGAGCTGACAAATGATGAATTATTTGCAACCCTTGACTCACTCACCTTCTGCAATCACCCTCTTATTGTGCAGACAGCTTTTAACACAGGTAGCAACATTCCTCAATCCCTACCATCCCCTCCAAAAACAACTACCAGTCTACTATTGATAAATCATCACTTAAAATCGCTCACGTAAATTCACAAAGCATTCTGTCCCACTTTGATGAGTTTGAAACCATATTTTCATCTCTTGGACTGAGCGCCATTTTAATTTCGGAAACCTGGCTCACCCCATCCATACCTTCGTCCCTTGTTCACCTAGACGGATATACACTGCTCAGAAATGACAGAATAGATAAAAGAGGTGGAGGAGTTTGTGCCTTTATATCAAATGAGCTTAATACAAGAATTGTCCACAAGTCCCCTTCTGTATATTCCGCTCGCCCCGAGTTCTTATTCGTAGAAATTCAAGCCAGTCTAAAAAAATGTCTCTTATGCATTGTATACAATCCTCCAAAAATTTGGCACCTTTCGGATCTAGAAAACGCTCTGAACGATTCATTGCCTCATTATGAACACGTTATTGTCGCAGGTGATTTTAATACAAATCTTCTTCAGACTGACTCACCAGCCATACAACTTAAAAATATGTTCCAAAGCTTTAATATGACCATTGTTCCTCTCTCTGCCACACACCACACTGCTACTTCCGACACTCTACTGGACTTAATTGTGACTACACATCCACAGAAAGTACTGTCATATGGACAAATTCCTGCTCCTGGCATATCTGCTCATGACATTGTATTCGTAGAATACTCACTCCAATGTCCTAAAAGACGCTCTAAATTAATTACGTACAGAAATTTACAAAACATAGACGATACTAAACTAAAATCAGACGCTTTAGAACTACCTTGGTATTCAATATGGAATCTTAGATCAGTTGATGAAAAAGTAGACACATTTAATACACTGATACTACAACTATACGACAGACATGCACCAGTAAAAACCCGACGATTTTCCCGCTCCCCTGCTCCCTGGATGAATGATTCAATACGTGAACTTATGTCAAAACGAGACAAAGCATACCGAACATACAGACGACATAAAAATGACGAGAACTGGCAACTGTACAAAGAACTTAGAAACACAACTACACAAACTATACGTAATGCCAAACTACGACACGCCCACAGTATAATCGGACCTGAAATAAGTGCACGGGACACTTGGCGAAAGCTCCGTGCAATGGGACTTAGACAGTTGAATCCCTCAACTGACTCTATAGACATTTCTGTAGATGACTTAAATGAACATTTTACCTCAATACCCAAGACACCTCCAGACAACAAGACTAAAATAGACATTCTTAAAGACTTATCCCCATCCCCACATATAGGAAGAGATAAATTTTACTTTTACGACATTTCGCCTATAGACGTTAAAAAAGCACTCAAGCGGATTAAATCCAATGCGCAAGGAACAGATAACATCAGCATTTTAATGCTAAATAAAATCATTGACATTATTCTACCCACAGTGACTCATATTTTTAATGCTTCCCTTATAACTTCTATCTTCCCTATTGTATGGAAACAGTCTAGAGTTCGGCCTATACCAAAAATAAGTACACCTACTAACTGTAATGACTTCCGACCGATTAGCATCCTTCCGACATTATCTAAAGCCCTGGAATATATTGTACATAAGCAAATGACTGATTATCTCCAAGAAAATCACCTCCTTGATCCTTATCAATCCGGCTTTAGATCTGGTCATAGCACAACCACAGCTTTGCTAAAAATTACCGAAGATATTCGTGAAGCCGTGGACAGACGTCAATTGACTCCTTTAACCTTACTTGACTTCAGCAAAGCTTTTGACACAGTAGACCACGACTTACTTATGATAAAGCTCAAGCACCTACATTTGTCTGACAGCGCTGTATCCTGGTTCGACTCATACCTGCACGGTCGTCAACAATACGTTTCATTAAACTCTAGATCTTCGACTTGGCGTAACGTGCCGGCTGGAGTCCCCCAGGGCAGTGTTCTCGGACCTCTTCTTTTCTCAATCTACATAAATGATTTGCCAACTGTACTAAAGCACTGCCGTTATCACCTCTATGCTGATGATCTCCAAATTTACCTACATTCACCTCCTCATTCTCTCTATAACAGCTTGATGAAAATGAATGACGATCTCATATCCATCTTTAACTGGTCTTCAAGTATCGGTCTAAATCTAAATCCTAACAAGTCACAAGTAATTCTAATGGGACAACAAAGACTGCTTACAACCTTTGACATATCTACACTTCCAAACATTACTATAAATAATATAATTATCCCTTATTCTTCTTCAGTAATAGATCTTGGACTACATCTAGACGCAAATTTAACCTGGCAAACACAAGTGAAACACATATGTAAAAAGACTTTCTCCATCTTACATTATCTTAGACGTTTAAAGAATTTTCTCCCAGTTTCGTTAAAACAAATCCTAGTGCAGAATCTTGTGTTACCACACTTCGATTATTGTGACATTATATATAATGATCTAAACTATGCCTTGTCGCAGAGACTGCAGCGTGTTCATAATGCTTGCATTCGATTCATTTTCAATATCCGCCGTTATGACCATATTTCCGAACACTTTAATAACCTCTCTTGGCTCCGTCTTACTGACAGACGTAAATTGCACTCTCTTTCGCTACTTTTCAAGCTTCTGAATTCCTACATTCCTACTTACCTGGCGTCCAGATTTGAGAAGTTATCCTCCTACCACAATATTGACACTAGGTCACAAGATAGCAGTCTGCTAACAATTCCTCTTCATAGCACTTCCTCCTATTCTACTTCCTTCACAGTAGCCTCCGCCCGCTCCTGGAATCTCCTTCCTCAAGATATCAGGGGTTGCCGCACACTTGGCACCTTTAAGTCACGCTTATACAGTTACCTGTTGTCTAATAATTAATTTTTCTCTATTTATTTAATTTTATACTATGTCATTAATCTTTTCCTCGTTTTTTATATATTTTGTACATATTATATATTTAATTCGTTAAATTTAGAGTAAATCAAAATACATTATAAATATTAATTGTATTGTATTCATAACTTGTAATCGTTTATATATACATATTGTAATTTAGATTTAAGACTTTTCTTTTGTATTTTTTTTAAACCTGGTTGAGTGGTAGACAAGGCCTTAAGGCCTTAACTCTGCCAGGTAAAATAAAGCTATTATTATTATTATTATTATTATTATTACAATTATAATTTTATTTGTTACCACAATCATATCAATTGTGAAAGGTGTAGTTGCGTTCGTTAACCATTAAAACAGACCAATATAAGTAGGACCTCACCAAATGGGAAAGTTTAAAAATCGTTCTAGCGCCCGCAATTTTGTGTTTTTTTGCAACGAATCTCGATATATGCCGTTAAAATGATATTAGGATGGCATTCCCCAACTAACTAACACATTGGCACTATCGAAACCATAGGTTTATGGTCGCGCGTATATAAGCTCTCCGTACAATGCTATCCTGAGCAAATGTTTTTCAATCATCCCCTGTATAACCGATTTCCCTCAAATCAGGTTTAATATTATTCTCCACCTCATTATTGATCTACCAATTTTGGTTTTCCTGCAAGAAGCTTCTATGCACTACGTTCATTCCCCATTCCTGCCACATGTCCGCCCATCGCAGTATACGAGACTTAATAGTTATTATAACTGGCTTCCTATAAAGACCATGTAGCTGACTATTTTATGTAGTATTCTCCTTTCACCTATCTGTTCATCTCTATTTGGTCCAAAAACTTTCCTAACATCTTTATTCTCAAATAATCGTAATCTTTTCTCCTCCCTTAAAGTAAAAGTCAATGTATCGCATCCATACAATATAACTGGGAGAATATCAGTTGTATACATTAAGGCATTCTCCAATCAGAAAAATCCGATCATTAAGAATAGCGGCTTTACCTGAAAACCGTAATTTGAAAATCGCTCTAGCGGCCGTCATGTTTGTTTTCTCGTAAGCCAAGTGATTTAATTAACAAAAGAGGGATCTATTCTATAAGGTTGTAGTTTTGCGGATTATTTTGGCCTGGATATTGTGGGACGGACAACGACAGCTAAAGAAGGAATATACAATATGGATTATGGAACGACAAGAATTGGACAGAAGAACAATGGAGATAATATAAAATGGATGAACGTTCTGTCATGGGATCACCTTTTCGAATCATGTTAATGTTCTTAAATAAAATCGATTTATAAACAAATTATATCTTGTGATGTTCTTACAAACGTTGTTAAGGATGGGAGGAGGAAAAATGTGATTTGTAGAATCACCAACCGTTTATAAAAATAACCACAAACGTCATATCTGACATCTGCAGGAAATAAGTAAATATAATATTCTCAACTCGTGTCCAACTCAGGGTCGGTCGAGGGATGAAATGAGATGAATCCCTTATATTTATAGAGGTTTGTAAACGACAAGAGTGCCGGTCTGACGCACTGTCTCAGGGGCGGATGAACGAAATGAAATGGATGAGATGAGTATGGAGAAATTATGAAATGAAATTTGTGGCAGAGGAAAATGGGAGACATCCCGAGAAAAATTTGCCCGAACTCCGTTTCGTCCACCACGAAATCAACGTGGAGTGACCGAAACTCGATCTCGAGAGCCCAATGGTGAGTGGTGAGCGCCTAACCACTTGCACCTTGGAGCAGCTAGGAAATAAATATCAAACTTTATTATTATTTAGGAATTTTGCAGTTGATGCACCTTCCTGTTCCCAATTTCCATCTTCCTCGATCAATGACATCATCTTCTTGAAGTCCATTTGAACAAATATCGTCATTAACTTTTTTACCATATCTTTTTGTTCTTTCCCGCATACTTCTTATGGTTGTTGTCCAGTGAAATATTAATTTTTTGCGAAATAGTGCGTTTTGTCGTACTTACAGCAATGGCGACCATGATTGAAAGTTCAACTTCCTACATTTCGGGGTTGCCAACCTAAATAACTATACTGTAATAAAATAACTATACTGTAATAGTACATATTACAAACCACGTGTGGGAAATAAAACCATTGCCCTCTATGTATACTACGTACAGTGTATATACAAAATAAATAATAGTTTAAAAAACTAAAACAACAAACTTTAATAGAAAACCGAACTAAAAAATGAAAAATAATTTTAATTTCCAACACGCTTAGGATAAAATTAAAGTGGTCAACAAAAAAATCATCTCCAACACATCTAGAATAAAACTAGAGTTACCTACAAAAAATACCTTCAAAAGCGTGGGGTGCTTTTTATAGTTTTTACGTTTTCTTCTTAGAGACTTTACTTTTACCAATATATGTTTATTATCAAATATATTAATTGATATAGAGCACTCCACGCTTTTCACGGTAAACTTTTTTTTTTGTAGATAACTCTAGTTTTTTATTCTAGATGTGTTGGAGACGATTTTTTTTGTTGACCACTTTAATTTTATCCCAAGCATGTTGGAAATTGAAATTATTTTTATTATTTAGTTCGGTTTTCTATTAAAGCGTGTTGTTTTAGTTTTTTAACTATTTTTTATTTTTTAGTATTAATATCTTACAGAAATAGATAAAAATGTAAATATTTTTTAATTCGATACAATTGTAGTATGAGCTAAAAGTAATACTCTACTAAAAGTCCTCCAGGCCGGATTTGAACCAGCGACCTATGGATTACTGAAATTATATATCACTACAGTCCATTGCTCTACCAACTGAGCTCTTACAGCGATTGAGTAAGAAGTTGATAAGTCCGGAACCTATTATACGGGTTTTTATTATTTTGATTTTCTGCTGATTCTGGCCAGAATTTTAGAAACATTTATGAAATTATTGTATTGTCATTGGTCCTTTATAAATATACAAAGTTTCAATTCGATCCAATTATTTTAAGTGGATGAAAATCGTGTTGAAAGATTCCGTTTCATAATTACACAAACACTTTTTTTTATTTTCTGATAATTCTGGCCAAGATTTTGAAGAAAAAATGTATGAAATTATTGTATTATCATTGGTGCTTTATAGTATACAAAGTTTGAAGTCCATCCATTGATTTTAAGTGGGTGAAAATCATTATAAAAGATTCCGTTACATAATTACACGGACACTTTTTTTTTTTATTTTCTGATAATTCTGTCCATGATTTTAGAACAAAAATGAAATTCTTATATTGTCATTGGTCCTTTACAAGTATATAAAGTTTCAAGTCGATCCAATGATTTTAAGTGGGTGACAATTGTGTTGAAATATTCCGTTACGTAATTACACAGACACTTTTTTTTTATTTTCTGATGATTCTGGCCAGAATTATAGAAACAAATTATGAAATTATTGTATCGTCATTGGTCCTTTACAAGTATACAAAGTTTCAAGTCGATCCAATGATTTTAAGTGGGTGAAAATCGCTTTCAAATATTCCGTTACATAGATAGAAACAGGCCAAGCTAATATAAAGCGTGTAAAATATCCAAAAGGTAGTGTTAATATACATTATACGAAACAAATCACTGTATTTTAAATGAACTGAACTTTATTTGAAACAATATAAAACAATAAATACGTACTTGACGTAATTTTATCACTATTGGGGTCACGGCCTCCTGTAGTTTCAACTAATAAATATTTCCCACACTGTTAACGTTAGTCAGTTGTTTATAACGAACGCAAATATTTCCAACAAAGATGTTATTATTTTACTATTATTTATAATTCTGAAAACACCACCGCGCAAAAAATAATGTACAACGCACGTTTGTGAAGTGTTTTACAGAAGCGAGGAAATTTTTTAAAAACCTCACTATCGCTCGGTTTTTAACATTTTCCTCGCTTCTGTAAAAACCAAAACCACTTCCCAATCTCGCATCGTAATATAGACCTACTATTTTAAGTCATCGTTGTTATTGCAACCACATTAGGTATCAAAACCATATTACGAATAACTTTCTCTTTTAATTTTATTTATCACATTCTCCTTTGCTCCTATCCCACTATTACTTTCTTCATTCCGAATTCTTCCCAACCCTTCGATTATATTGTTTTCAAATAATCCATTTCAATTGTCAAAAACCATTTATTTTATATTTTCCATTTACAAGCCACAATGTTGTAGCATAAAACAAATTCAACTAATACTTTTCAAGTGTGTAATTTTAAGCTGCTGGAAATATTTCCAGTGTCAAACTAATCGCAATAAATTTGACCTAACAGCTAGAAAATTACTGAAACACGGTTTTCAAAAAATAATTTCAACTTTTATTTATGTTATTGCATGCAACATTAATTTTGTTTGCCTGATGTATTATGTATGAATCATTTTTAGTTTTGCAGTGAGATTCTAATTAAACAACCAGTAACAACTGACATTATTATATGCAATGCAAATGAATAAGTAATTACATTCTGAATGCATTTATAAAAAAGTGTATACAAAGATAATTTTAAAATACCCAATGCACTATAATTAATTCCATTACGTAATCAACATTCGACGATTCATACAGAGAAAAATAATTTTTAATTAATTTGTTGCATATCTATAAAACATTTTACGAAATGTTTAATTATTAATTGAATCAGTTCGATTTTAATAAAATCAAATTATTTTGCATATGCGTAAAAGACAACAGGCGTAATTAATACAGAAACACGAATATTGGTATAAAAATTAACAAATCACCAAATTAAATGCATTTAATTTCCCTGGATTTAAAAAATCATGCAATAGGAGGCAAAAGTGATCTAACTAACAAAATTATTTTATAGTAGTTATTATGTGTTAACTGCGTATGTAAGACTATATAATATACTGTATAGTATATAGCAATTTAGTTTACAGTCTTACAAATAAATTTGCAATTAGATCGAAAAAATACACATTTTCATTACGATAATAGTACTGTTAAAAATTACCCACACATTTTTATATAAACAGTATGGCGCGAAAGAGGTAGAAAGGTCTTGATCTACCAGTCGGTTGCTCGGGCTCACATACACATGTGTTTATCGTAAAAGTGGACTGCCATCCAGCAAGTATAAGGGTGGCATGTGGTCAGAATGTTGGTCCCCAGCCGTTGAACTGGTTTTCTCAATCTTGTTCCGCTACTTATTGTACCTTCATGATGATGGGTTGGCAGCGGTCCCATAATGGCTGAAATACCATAAGAAAATTTCTTCCCCCAATGGGGAGATCGATCCAGCACAGGTATCGTGGATGTGAGCTAAGTAATGAATGCCTTAAACCGTTGTGCTATGGCGTGGGACTTAATATGTGTAAACATCATACATTCAAATTTATTTGAAGTTATATTTTTAATTTCTGTTTTAATTATAACTGCCTGTTTTTATTTTTAATTCAAATTTATTTATATATACATTAGAGTTTAAGGTCATATAACTGTATTAAAATCTTAAGGTGTTTCAGTCGGCTATGTGTTTCTATTATTGCATTGCAAAATTCCCTCCTTTGGCCAGTACAAATAATTCATCTTCATTGAGTTTCCTGTCTGTCAAATGCACATCATCTCTAGAGTTGGGTAGTTTGCTTTTGGAATCAGGATGATATTTAGCGAATTTTTGCAGTTTTAGTTCAGTATTCCTTTCCATAGTTCGGCAAAAACTCTGACATGTGATGATATCAACTTTATCCCAGTCTCCTGGCCGACTAAATGAAACTAGATTCTTAATTAACCGATCGGGGGTATTTTATGGACAATGTTGTCTTAGAAACGGAGCTTGGGCAGGTTTTTCCCGAGGTTTCTTCCGTTTTCTCCTGCCATAAATTTCATCCCACCATTTCTCCATACTATCAACCATTTCGTTCATCCGCTCCTTTGACAGTGCGTCAGGCGTGGTCGGCCGACACCTTCGCTGTTCACAGACCTCTATAATTATATGCTTCATCTCGATCCAATCCTAAGTTGAACAAGAGTTGAAGTTATCATAAGTAATGCCAAGAGTGATTTCCAAATTATCGATAAACTCGCGACTCACGAAGTGAGGAGAGAATTTATCTAGAGAATTTGGAAATCAAGAGTGGCATTTGTTAGGACTATTTAAAGAATAAAATTAAGCTGTTTACTCATAAAGCACTATTTAAATATAGTTATTTTAATTTTTTTTTCAAATGCCCCAGGTTTGTCTTTCGACATTCCTGGTTTCTCTCCTGGCATGGCGTACTTGTAACCCACTTCAGAGGTTGGGGCGCCTGGAAGGCGGGGTTACGTTGTCCCGATGATATGATGGATGATGATGATGGTAATGGTGCGCCAGGAGAGTCCCTAATCCTAAGTTTAACATGAATGATGATAATGATGATGGCCATATGATTTCGGGGGCCGTTTGGGCCTTAAAGTTTTCCTGACATTTGTCTTACAGGTGAGGAAAAACCCCGATAAAAACCTCACCCAGAAAAACTGTCCCGACCGGGGATCGAACCCGGGCCCGCTGCGTGACAAGGCAGCACGCTACCCCGGGACCACAGCGGTGGATTTATTTTAAAATATTTATTTATTTAATATAAACGGCGATGTTTGAAAACAAATGAGAAGCGATGTTTGAAAACAAATGAGAAGCGATGTTTGAAAACAAATGAGAAACGATTCTTACGCTTGTTCATCACTGCAACCAGATTATATTATTTATTGCCAAATCGCAATATTGTAAGAATGCACCCTAGTGGAGAAAAAATGAAACACATCATTACAGGCTATCAATTAATTTCTGATGTCCTATGATGTAAATATGTTAATTATATTTTTCTACAACGTTCATTCCTGGGAAATAATACGTTTAAGAAAGTGCAAACAGTGTTTTTTTTGTGGTATAATAAATTGCTACAAATGTTTTTACATTATCTACCGCAAGCACTATCAGCTGGCATTCGTGCACTATATATACAATCTGGTATCCGTATTTCTTGAAGAGTCAGTCACTGCAAAATAATGCTATGACCTATTCAGAATGTTAAAAAGGAGGAATTTTCTTTAATATGATAAACTTGTTTGATAAATTCGAGGCGAAAGACGACTGTGATTGGTTGTAATTAAAAAAATCATTGAAATGTGATCGGTCATCAAATTCCATTTGGGGCACGAGTAAAATAGTCATATTTAATTGCATATTTTGTAAGAATATATACAGATATGGGCGCTCCATGGTATCTTTACCTTGTCGTGCTGAAGTGGCTTGCGTGCTTAAATGTTCCTGAGAGCTATGCCGGCGGTAGCACTGCGGTACCCATGCCGAACTGGTTGAAGGTGATAAGCCAGACGAAAAAAGTACCTTGATCGAAAGAGTGACGATCTTTCACCGTAAAAATACAACCGTCAAGAAATGCAGACATGGGTTCAACTTTGGTAAAATTTTCCGGAGGTCAAATAGTCCCCCATTCGGTTCTCCGGGCGGGAACTACTTCAGGGAAGTAAGTAAGTATATACAGATATAGGCCTACCTGTAAAGTGAATATTTTAAGTAATAGGCTATTACATTTTTAGTTCATAGGGACATTCGGAGTTCTGCTATACATCTATTATTTAGTATTTTTTACTACAGGTCTCATGTATGGGAATAGTTCAGAAGTGAACCATGTAAGTTGAGAATTAGCTTCTTCTAAAGTGTATTGTTCAGGACGTCAAAATAAGAAGCAAATAACATATACTCTACTGTATATCTTATGAAAACAGATCAATCAAAACATGCCAAAAGGTAAGGCCAAGGGAAGATTATTCTTCCATTATGCATAAGTGACGTCAGAGGTGCCGGCTGACTTCATATTCTAATTCTAACTCCATTTTGAATTTATCAATCGAAAACTTGCATGTCATCAAAAACTTGCACGACAAGATAGATGAATGAATACAACCAAACTTAATAGTTGACGTAACTAATCACGCACCTACCGTTTTTGATTTTATGCCAATTTTTTTAAAGGAATGAACCAATTAAATAGATACGAGTTTTATGAAAAGTTATACTGTATCACCAACAAGAGTTTTACTCTCCTAAATGTATGTACTTTATTCAATGGTATGTCTTCCTATTTCGTGCTTTTGAGCCTAAATTTGCCTTTTTAAAATTGTATTGTACCTAAATACCTATTTTACACTATTTTGTATTTTGAACAAAAAATGCTTTTTTAAATAAAATTTACATAATTCATCTCAGTTCAACGTTGCCAGGATTCTACAGATCTTCGGAATTTTATCAGAGTATCGCAACAAATTGACAACTTGACACTAATTTTACTTTATTGGTAAACAAATACATTTTAAAAGGCCAGGATATAAACATAGACGATGAACGCATAAAAAAATAAGAGAGAAATTCAAGCAGCCCTGGGAAAGAGGGCCAAAGAGGAGCGCGAAAAAGGAAACAGCGAGGCGAAGGTCGGATACCCCGATGGGCCGAATTCTTCAGGAAGAAAGCAGGAGTTCAATGGACGAGTAGAGTAAAAGACAGATGGCAGATTTGGAAACATCCGTCCTCAATGTTTAGTGTTTAGTTTAATGTGATGCGAATAAAAAACACACAAGAATGTATACAAGGTGTAACAGGACCTCACCGACAAAATGATAGGAATGATAGGCCATGCAGAGAGGATCATTTTTTGTGAAGGAACATATAGTCGCAAACACGTCATTTATGAGTTATTCGCAGATGAAGGTGTTCACCGTAAGGGTCGGAATTGAATACAATTTTACACATACAATTTTATTCAAAAAGATATGTTCTTACAATACGTGTTCAAAAAATAAGTGTTTTGACGACGTCAAAAAAATCCTGCCACGATTGATCATTGCTGCGACGATATGAACCATCCAATGATGCACAGGACCTAGGTCTCTAGCTTCCATACTTCTCTTCACTCCAATCATCCAACGTTCTCTAGGCCTGCATCTTCCACTTCTTCCATTAGCTTTCCAATTAAGGATCTTCATTGGTATTCTCTCTTCTTTCATTCTTATGAGGTGTCCATACCATTTCAAACGTTTTTCTTGTATTTTTCCTAATATTTTCTTTTTAACTTGCATAATTTCCCTTATTGTGCTGTTTCTGGCCTTATCCCTTCTTGAAATTCGTGTCGATCGCCTCCAAAAATCCATTTTTACTGCTAACAGCATGTTGGCTTGTTTTCTACTCACTGTCTAGGTTTCGGACACATATAATAAAATGCTTTGTAACAGAACTTGGAATATAGTTCTTTTCGTTCTGTATATTCATTTTTAATTCGCTTATATCAAAAGTTAGACCCAATAAATAGTTGAATTATCCCCGTAATTGTAGCATAACTTGTTTCTGAACTCTTATCTTCCTCTTATTATGAAAGCATAGAACTTCCTTGTTGAAGGTTGTACATAAATTACTATATTATAAAACTTGTATATGGGTAAGGACATCATGTTCTCTGAAGGAAACTTTAGCATTATTGTACATTCAATTACATACTGTATATTGTTGGCTAACAAGTAAAACGTGTCACTTTTTTTTTTACCTGGAATTTTATAGTTATGGTTTTGCTTGATAGATGTCACTATATTAGACTTGTAAATTTCCATCATCCATCATATTTATGAGACTTACATATTATATAAACGTGCGTGCAAGAAACTGCGCACAAATCTTGTCCTTTTCAGCACCTCTCTTATTCATAGATAAAAAAGTAAAGAATATATATCTGCATTGAGAAATGTCACAAATGTAAATTATGTGTTACGAATGAAAGAGGAAATGTATAATTTTACATTACAATTTATAATATTGTTTATTCATTGTACAGAATTCATGATATGTCAGTAAATGTTCAAGGTTACAGGATTTTTTAATCAACACCATCATCCGGTATCATGACAGCTGCCGTCGTCTTCCGGAAACCAAACGCCATTTCTCTCTGTTCATCCATCGATCTTCCTCCAATCCTCTGATAATCATAGCCGCTTGCACACCTTCTATCCTGGTTTTATTTGGTCTTCCTTTCTTCCTCCTTTCCATTGGGATCAATTCCATAATAATTTTAGGCAATCTTTGCTCTGGCATTCTTTTGACATGGCCATTTCACTGTAATCTTTTCTTTTCTATAATGTACACCCTTCTCTTGTACACCCATAATTTCCCTTGTTTCTTTATTTCGTATTCTATCCAATCCAGATTTTCCAGCTGATCTTAAAACATCCATTTCCCTACTTAAAATCCTTTTTATTTCCCGGGTAGGAATGTGCTAAACTTCAGCACCACATGTTAAAATTCTCTAAATTATGGTTTGATATATTTTTAATTTTCTACTTTTTGTAATATTTTTTCTCCACCAAACAGAGCTTAAAGCATTTATTTCTTGTTTTTTGTGCGATTCTATTTTTAATTTCCACTGTGTTATCGCCTGAATGTCTCGCGCCATAGCGAGGGGTTAAGGAAACCTTGGCGCAGAGCTACGGGAGTTGTGCAGGTTCGAGTCTCCATGGGGGAAGAAATTTTCTCATGGTATTTCGGCCAGTATCGGACCGGTGCCCACCCAGCATCATGAGGCATTTGGGTAGCTACAATAAGTAGCGGCTCCAGGTTGAGAACGCAGCTATAACGGCAGGGGGGCTCGACATGCTGACAACATATCACCTCTACACTGGCTAGATGATCTTCTACCTCTGTGGTTGACACATGTAGATGTGAGGCCGGCAGCCGGCTGGTAGGCTAAGGGCCTTCTAGGCCTGTCGCGCCAGGAGTTTTTATCGCCTGAATGATCTAATTTTGTTCCTAAATGTGGAATCAATAATCTGTAATACCCACTATATTTACTCAATTACGAGGAAAGCTGTGATAAAAACTGTCGCGAATCTTACTCCTTTTAATATTTTTTAGCCCATTAGCCTTCGTAATGAACATATGAAACAATATTTGATTTTCTCAATGGCCAAACTCACATGGAATGAGTGCCGAGACTCGATCTCGAGACCTCAGCGGTGAGAGGCGAACGTCTAACCGCTTTTGCCATGAATGCATGTGTGCATGTATGGTACGTGCGTATGCATGTATAGTAGGCTCAGTTATTTAGTTTACATGCGGCATCAAAGGCAACTGTTTCCCTCTGGTTTAAAAAAATACATTGTTACTGCCAGGCAGAGCCGTCGAGTTGTTGTTAGAGGCTTCTAAGATGCCGCTCCAATCACCAAAAACTGAAAACTGTTCTCTACCAATAATGTATTCGCATTTTTAAACGATGTTTCGATGTCTACTCCACATGGATATACTTATTTTAATAGTGTTGCAACTTTTGTCTTTTGCAGTATCTTTAGTTGGTAAAATGTATTCTAGTGAATAAAACGTGACACAGCCGATTGATGTGCTACATACTTCTGCGTGCAAAATAGACCTACCTAACCACAAAGCAAAGCGCCTGTAAACTAAATGACTAAGCCGACTATATGTATATACTGTATAGCTTATACACCATACGTCACACGTGGGGCCATGGGTGTTCCCTAGTGAGAATTTCTTAACTAAGCTAATTTAGTCACGCTTATTTACCTACATATGTCAACGCCTCAATGAGACATCTAGCAGATAACTAAAGTATTACTTGGATGGATGAAGGTCGGTTAAATTTTACACAGAGGCCTTTTTATTCAGCCTTGAGGTTATTTTACGAGCCTGAAAACTTTCTGACTCGGGACCCATAGCTTAAGTCCGTCCCTCCCGGAAAAAATTGTTTCTTAGATTTTTCCACCCTAAAAATCCATCGACCCTGGCGGATTTGAACATGTGATCCTCGGGACTAGAGTCAAGAAACATAACCACTAGGACACCGCGGCTGACTACACAATATAATTAATTAAATATAACCACATTCAAGAGTTTTTATTATCCTTTCATAATTTGTACTTTGATTATGAAGTTAATATCGTATAGGCCTAATTAAATTTTACGTATATTTGGTATCGCTGTTTATATTTTATGTAAAACAATTAATTACATATCTACATTCTAAATCTGATGCACTTTCCTTCCAAAATAGTTAATACAAAATGACGCGGAAGTGGTTAGATACTCACTTCTTCCACCACAAGTTCATGAGTTCGCGTCTGAGTCACTCCATGAGGGGTTCGTCGTGAACGAATTGGAGTATGGACAAGGTTTTCTCGAGTTTCTTCCACTATCATTTGCAAAAAACTTAATTCCACCACTTTTCCATACTCATGGCATTCATTCCGTTTCGATTAATTAAATGTTATCTGCCCCTATGATAAGCCTGGACTGTCTGAATCCTCGTAACTTACATACCTTCAGTAATAGGGCTAATCTCATCCCATTTCTCGACCTGGCATTACGAATAGAGTGTTTACTTATTTATACTCATGAATTAGATATTTTCAGATAACCTATGAACATATGACTATTTAACTCATCCCCAAATAGGAGTCAATGACAAATCGCGTTTCAATGAATTTTGATTTACACCGAATCACAGTCGTGTTTCACCTGGAATTTATCAAACAAGTTTATCATATTAAAGAAAGCCCCTCCTTTTTAACATTTTGAATAGGCCAGAGCATTATTTTGCAGTGACTGACTCTCTAAGAAATACGGCTATCAGATTGTATATATAGTGCACGAACGTAAATAGATAGTGCTTGCGGGATATAATAAAAAACATTTGTAGCAATTGATGATCTTGAAGATTTCCGGGCTGTAGGCCCGTGGTCTGGAGGCTTGAAGTTTCCCGACGTTTCGCCAGAGACTGCGTCTGGCATCCTCAAGGGTTGTCTTGAGACTTGCAATTTTGTCCACTGTCTGTCCTATTTATACTGTTCACCGCGATGTGTTCGTAGGTTATATCTCAAGACAACCCTTGAGGATGCCAGACGCAGTCTCTGGCGAAACGTCGGGGAACTTCAAGCCTTGAGATCACGGCCTACAGCCCGGAAATCTTCTTCAAGATCATCATAGCAACTCTGGCTGTGAAAGCCTAAGTCAATACATTTGTAGAAATTGATTATACCACACAAAAAAAAACAGTGTTTGCACTTTGTTAAACGTATTATTTCCCAGGTAATAACGTTCCAGAAAAACATAATTGATATATTTACATCATAAGACATCAGAAATTAATTAATATACAATTTGATGTGTTCCATTTTTTCTCCATTAGGGTGTATTCTTACAATATTGCGATCCTTTGGCAATAAATAATATGATCTGGTTGCAGTGATGATCAAGTGAAACATAAATGTTCCTCATTTGTTTCCAAACATCGCCGTTTACATTAAATATATACATATTTTAAAATAACTATATTTAAATAATGATTTGTGAGTAAACAGCTTAATTTTATTCGTTAAATAGTCCTAACTAATGCCGCTCTTGATTTCTAAATTCTCTAGATAAATTCACTCCACTTCGTGATTCGTGAATTTATCGATAATTTGGAAATAATTTTTGCATTACTTACGAAAAATAACCTTGACTTAACTTACTTATACTTTTTAACATTTTAGCAGTAATTGTAAACTAAAATTACTCATAATTTAGCCTATATTTGACACGTTTTAAGAATTGAACCGTAGCCAAGTAGTACAGAACTACAGCGGCATGCGTTGGTTCTAATCCCCATGGAGGAAGATTCTCATGGAATTCTCATGGAATTTGGACTAGAATGGGACCGGTACCCATCCATCATTGAGAGTAATTTTGGTGCCTACAACGGGTAGCAGCTCTAGAATGAGGAAATCAGCTATAACGGGTAGAGGACGAGACGCTACCCCGAAACCACAGCGATAGACAATTTATTTCTTCTATGACATGATTTTCAGATAGATAGATAGATAGATAGGTAGGTAGAACTTCGGTTGATTAATGTCTTTGGCATCATCCGATTCCCGATAGCCAATTTTGTCGGTCCATGCAATCTCCTGGTTGCAGATATGTCTCCTTCATGTATAAATATATTCCCTGACTCCAGGAGGTTTTAGGTCTTCCTCTGCCTGGTCTTTCTTCAGGTTTCCATTCCAAAACAGATTTTGGTTGCCGATCCTCTTCTATTCGCTGGACATGTCCGTACCATCTTAATTGCTGAGTTTTAATATATTCTAAAATAGTGTCTTCAATCTTCATTTTCTCCCATATAACTGAGTTCCTAATTTTTTCTCTTCTTCTTGAAGTTCTTGCTGTCCCTAGCATAAAATCCATTTCAAGTTGCCAAAAGATACTTATTTGTTTTTGTTGTTAATGGCGAAAGTTCTGCTCCATAAGTAATTATGCTTTTAACAATTGTATGATATATATTCTATTTTTTTATTACTTACATTTTTATCCCTCAATATTTCATCGAGGCAAGCAATTGCAAATTTTCCTTTATTATTTCTATTTCTTACTTCCGCTTCATAACTCCCCATTTTTATTTATTTTAATTCCTAAATATGTGATCTCACTACAAGGTTTTCAGATAACCTGAACGTAAAATTACAGCATATCTAAATTAAAAAAAAATTTAAATACAAATTATATTAGGGGAACTGATGTCTTTACAATTCTAGTTTATTGATTGTTTATGCATTAATTTCTTTTCATTTTTATTAGGGATATACCATACTACAGTGGTTCTCCTTCAAAGTGATTTGTCGCCAGGGATCTCTCTCTAATTCATCTTCCTGCTTATGATCCCTTGCTTCGTACTCCATCCATCTAAGTTCTTATGGTCTAACTCTTCCATTCCTTCATCTAGTCCCTCATTTAAGGATCCTCTTTGTAATCCTATCTCTTCTATTCGTTTAGGGTCATTAATCGCCTATCCGGCGCCTCCGAGGGGGGGTGGATAGGAGAATACCTCCCAGATATGGAGGGTATTGGGGAAATTAAATACCCGAGGCTAACCAAGACTACGAGTTGCTGCCTAGTAGCGCAATGTTGATTCATTATGGAGTAGGAAGACAACCTAGGTGACAAATTACCCGGTCCTCCAGATGGGCCAGATCCCCATTCTATACAAAATATACACTGCTAAAAGACCTAAGAAGAATAAAGTCGGATTAAATTATTTATCATAATTAAAATATAAATATTTAAATTTATTCTATTCTCAAATAATGTAATAATTATCCGAACATGAATGGCTATTCATGCGAGAAACCCAGTTTTAATTAGTCTTGTATGTTATTTATTCCCTATTATTTTGTAATTTATTAATGTTTATTATTTCTGTAAGGAATATAGACCTATTTTTATAATGTTTATAAATTATACATGTCAATATTCAAATATAATAAATTGTGTTTTCTGATGAATCGGCAGTATTTAACCAATCACAGTTATTTTTACAATCATAAAATGTCAACTTAATACACGGCTTCTTAAATACTGCATGTAGCTGACAAGGAATAGGCCAAAATTTATTGAATCATTTTGTATTGACCTTTGTTGATGAAACGCCTAAGATTTTGACAAACAGTCAGATATTTGACAAAATTCACGCTATTTTAATTAAACCGGCCAGGAAAGATGAGTTGGAATCTGAATCAAGTTTGATTTTGATCCTATCCGTGTCTTTATTATAATTTTATTTCTACTTATACGACTTTAACTATATTATTTGGAAATAGCTGAATGATATTTTAATAAGAGCGTTAAGATTAAGAACAATTTGATCAATCACAGCAATATAAAATACATAGAAGGTTAATTCTATGTAGTTTCTGAATAAATGTTAACGTTCAAGAGCATATTTATTTTTTTTTTCAATGCCAGGTAGCAATATTAAAGTTTGACATGACAGTCTTGTTTACAGACTACAAATTTGCCATTCAAGCAATAGGTTTTACAAACAATTTCCTACTACAGCTGAAATATCAATATGCTGATATCTATACAATAAAAACCAAGAATAAACATGTTATTCTTCAATGGATTCCTGGACATTGCACAATTGACTCTCGACAAGCAAAGTTCAAATATACTTCAGATGTATAACAGATCTATATACAGTGAAGACACAGTGTAGAAATCCATTAAAATTACATGTCAGCAATATTTTTCAAACTGAGTGTCACATACGGGCTGAATAAAAGCATTAGAAACCTTCCAGATTCTCCGTAAGTGTAGCAGTTGTTGAATTCCGACTGGTTGTTGGACATGGTTGCCTACCACACCACTTGCATCGTACCAAGTTCAGTGAGTCCGATGTATAGTATAGAATATGGAATTTATTGCCTTTTTTTCAGAATAAAGAAAATACATATGCATTTACATTGCGCACGGGCCTGCTTGGCCGTACGTGCATTATTTTTCCATGAATAAAAAAAATAAAACTAATAATATAAACAAATACCTACAAATACACCTGTATCAAAAAACAATAACAGGCTACATATAAGTAAAATCTATGTCTGCACTAAATCAAAATAATACATATCTACATTCATCCACATTCCGTACATTAATATTAAAAAAAAATGCTAGAAAACAAATTAGAAAAAAAAAAGCACACACACATAACCCACACACCCCCACACATATACACACCGCACGCTCATACCCCCCTCCCCCCGTCCGATGTATGACGAAGGGAAAGTGATCAACAAGAGGCATTTAGTAAGATGCCCAGGTGTAAGGCAAGAAATCCAAGTATCAGATACTGGAAAACAACAAGTAAATGAGGATAACTAATTGTTATATTCTATCTTTGTTTCTGTCCATTTACCTATCGAAGATACCAAAGCTAATTGCAGACCTTGAAGTCAAAGAAGAAATAAATTACATTAAATTATTCGACTTCGTTGTATCTCTACTAGTACTGGACTATTTAAAAATCGCAAAAATCTTAGAATGAATTTTTTAACACTAAGATACAGAATTACTCTTGTTAGTGATATAGCTTTAGAAGCCATGAGTAGATAAAATATGAGTCTCGTAAAAGTACTTTTATATATTGTTTTTTTACCTTTTAACAGCATTATAAAACACCAGCTGCTTTTCATCTGTAACAAAGAAAAAATATATAATTACGTCACTCATTAGATGACGTGGTACCAACATATTCAGATTGAATATTTTTAGAAAATGAAGAGTAGAAATCGATTAGTAAATTCCTCAAAGAGAGCAAAATTAATATGCAATGTACTATAAAATTATTACATACTATCGGAATCCATCCATCCATAGCAATTCTGCCCGAGGGCAGGTCTTTCACTGCAATCATAGCATTTTCATGCTATGCTTTGCAGCTTTACTAAGGGATTATAGGTGAGGTAGCTTCCCGTTGCTTTCCACACCGGTGAAGGATGATGATGATGGCCGGATGATTTTCGGGGACCTTGGGCCCTAAACGTCCTGACATTTGTCTTACAGGTGAGGAAAACCCCCGAAAAAAACCTCACCCATGAGCCTGTACCGACCGTGAATCGAACCGGGCCCGCTGCGTGACAAGGCAGCACGCTACCTCGAGACCACAGCGGTGGACACTTTCGGAATAATGTCCATAAAATAAGGTAAGACTATTAATTAAGAGACTAACCTGACTTAGTTATCAAAAAAGTAATTAATAACATATTCAGATGAAATATCCAAATTATATTATTCTATATTCAATATTTGTTTCCAAGTCCACCGCTGTGGTCTCGGGGTAGCGCGCTGCCTTGTCACGCAGCGGGCCCGGGTTCGATCCCCGGTCGGGACAGTTTTTCTGGGTGAGGTCTTTATCGGGGTTTTTTCTCACCTGTAAGACAAATGTCAGGAAAACTTTAAGGCCCAAACGGTCCCCGAAATCATATGGCCAACGCAATCATCGTCATTCATATTCATCTTAGACTAAGCTTAGGATTAGGGACTCTCCTGGCGCACCACTACCATTATCATCACTCATCATATCATCGGGGCAACGTAACCCCACCTTCCAGGCGCCCCTACCTCAGAAGTGGGTTACAAGTACGCCATGCCAGGAGAGAAACCAGGAATGTCGAAAGACAACCTGGGGCATTTGAAAAATAAATAAATAAAAATATTTGTTTCCAAATTTCTAGGTAGCAATTATATTTTATTTTTACATAAAAATGTATTTTACATTTAAAATAAGAATTTCACGTCATATCTTATATTACCAGCCACCAGGCAAGAGATCTCTGGGCAAACCCTTCAAACGTTGGACTGAGACCGTAACAGACCACTAGGTCTATCACATGAAAGGAAGATGAATAAGAATTTCAGAATAGATTTTGTACCATTGAAGTTCCAAACGTTTGTCGGCGAGGTCTTGAATGCCCACGTATATTTCAAGTAATTTTCAAGTTAAATACAGTACACCTAATCATAATTTTGGAATTTCGTCAACGAGAACATAATATTAAGTTTTTATCATCTACTGGTATTCTCATACTGACTTCTTTTTTCTTCCAGTTCTCAAAAGCGTTTACAGATTTTATAGAGTGAAGGCGATATGTGACACCCTTATCGAATGCCCTTATTGATCTTAAAATTTTTCTTTTGTGTTTCCTCTTAATAAAGAACTTGATAACACTGGTCGACAAGGTTCTTCACAAGAAATCTGATTAGTGAATCTAGTGCATTTATTCATACTGAATTCAGATATGTAGTCAGAATTTTTCAATCAGGCACAGTTTTATTGTGACATTGTGGCTGATCTTCTACATTCTTATAAAGCTATGGGATGCAACATATCCTTAAAAATGCACTTATTGGACTCTCACTTAGACTTGTTTCCGGAAAATCTTGATGCTGTCTTTGATGAGCACGATGAGCGTTTTCATCAGCAAATTTCCACAACAGAAAGAGGTACCAAGGCAAGTAGAGTTATAATATGCTGGCTGACTACTGTTGGACCAAGAAGAGAGATGTTCCAGATGCAAAATATGCCCAAAAATCACTATCTACCACTTTCTAGGTAAGTCAGAATGAGTTAGAGTTACATGGATTTTATTAAAAATTATGAAAAATGTAAATGAATATCACAGAAAACTCTTGCTTGATAGGAAAAAACTGAAATTATATTTAAATTCAGGATGAAAAATACTTCTAAAATCTCATTTTTATTCTTGCGAAAGAAAAAAGTTCATTTTTGTCGACCAGTGTACTTTAAGATAGTATTGACAAAGGTAATAAATTTTTTTATTACATACAACTTTCCTCATTAGAGGATTGCCTCAAGGACAAAGCGATACAGACAATTATTTTTTGGAATTGATGAAATACATTTTGTAAATACATTAAAAAAAATTCAAATTGTAGGCCTAATTGAAGTATACATACTATAAAGTAGAAATTTTGTAAATATGGTTCCTTAAAATTGATCCGCTAATGGCAGCGATGGCAATTAGAAAGATACACCCTGTACATCATAGCAGTTGGTAACTATACAACAATTTCTTACCTTGGTAAACAAACAGGAACATTTTCGCTAATGAAAACAATCATCATAATCCTCTTTGTCATTACATTAGAATTTACTCTGTTCGTCTTCAAAGGGTGTTCCTTTTGTCTGCTGTAAAATTTGTTTACACACCACTTGCCTTGTGTTTATTCCATTCTTGAGAGATAATTCACTCCTTAAGAACATGCATTGTCTCTCTTCTATGTGGAACCACACAAATTTGCCTTTCTCTCATCAGAATAGTTTTGTTACAGTCAGCTATCTTTGTTCTTAAATCTCATTGGTGCTTTTATAACCAGATTTGAATTATACATATAATAGTATTACCACAGAAACCTAGCATTACAGCCAACAAATATTTGCCGTTAAAGTCGACTCGATTTACAGCGTTTCCAATTTGTATTTTGGATGTCCTGAATTCAATTTAAGGAGTCTATTAAAACTTTCCTGGGTTTCTTTAATTTTCATAAGTCGGCAACACAAATAATGGATAGGAATTTAATTACCATGCACCATTAGTGATCACTAATTATCTTATAAATGAAATTTGAACAATGAATTTCCACTGATCACTCAAGAGGCTACAATGAAAGATTGCAAATACAATATTACTCTACATATAGGTTCTAAGGAGAGAGACAAAGTAAATCGTAATAAAAAATTCATTTCTGATTCTAATTACCTGACATTATTTAAATATATTTATTTTATTTATTTATTTAGCCTGGTGGAGTTAAGGTCAATATGGCCTTCTCTTCTACACACCAGGAGAAACATATGTATCATTCACATACAAAACGTCACAATAATATTAGATATTAAATGATTATCTGGCCTAACTGAACAATAATAAAAGTAAGGTCTAAAAATACATTAACGTTAATGATAATTAAAATTAAAACTGTAAAATAATATATTGCACAAAGCAAGAACAGCTCCATCACCTATACATGAAAAAATACAATGAACGTAATGAATTGTTATTAATTATGTAATATATATATATATATATATATATATATATATATATATAAAGTGTGTTAATTAAGTGTAGACTAAATTTACCTTTAAAATATATAATCCGATTTTAGTTTATCATAAACCATTAATTCCAAATTAATTTTTAAATGATTGAAGTTTGACCATTCAATATTTATACTAAAATACCGTTTTTTTCATCTAATATAATAAATAAGAAAGAGAAATTTTTATTTCAAGTGCTCATGATAAATGTAAATCTGCTCTAGACATTTTGCTGTTGTACATTTAATATTTTGATTGCAGGATATGATTTAATTTTAACTTCGATTATACGTAAATTACTGATTTAAATAATATTTGAGAAGTGTGGACGAAAAACTTCACACCCCACACAATAGTTTTACTGAGAAAAGTAACCTTAAAGTTTGATACGTGTATCATAAATCTGTTCAGAAAATTTGGTTTTATTAACTATTAGAAAGGAGTTCGATTATTATTGTAGAAACAATTACACGTTTCAAAAAAATTAATGAAGAGGTGGATAATGCAGGAAAATAATTTTTGACAAGTATGTGGGTATCACGTTTTTAGACCACATCCCTCATTTTTATGGCTAATTTGCTGAATATTTTACGGGATCTTTATCATTTAGGCCTACTGAGTCAATTGTTTTGAAAATTACATATATGTACCTCGAATTGTTCTTAGAAAAGTGTACGTAAAGGATGATTTTCAGAAATTATTTATAAATTAATTCAGAGTGAATGTTTTACGAAATATAAAAAATACATACACAATTTTAAACCGAAATGTGCCATTAATTATCAACAGTAATCTAACACGATTTTTTTCTAATGATTTTGTCAACCTCGCGTTGGATTTGGAGTGACTATTTAGCGAATAATAGGCCTACATCAGAAGCTAAAAATAATTATAATGTTTAATATTTACCAAATGTGAGGTTATGTATTCCGATCTTACTTCCGGGCGATTTCTAAGCCGCTTGTATAGTTGTAAATATCATATATTTACTGTTAAATATCTTTGGGCTTGTTGTTTTGCGACGCTTTTGAGATCAGCGGCCATCTGGTCAGTAACTACCAACGACGCTGAAAGCTGCCGATGTCAAAAGCGTAGCAAAACAACAGTTAGTAGCGCATATCCTTCTGCTGATGATGGAAGTCGGTTTCCGAAAGGTTTAGTTATTTTTTTATTTATTCTAACCTAGTTGAGGACGACGGCACCTGCCAGGTATTTAATTTAATATTTTACCTCGTACCTATGTCTGCATTAATTTACTCCTTAATAAGATACATGAGATCAAAGGGTTACTTGTATGAAAACGTACAATCAACATCCATGAATAAAACTCAACATTTTCTCTTTAGAATTAATTTGTGTGTTCTTTAGTGATGTGAATTTTTGGATCACCCTTTAGACACAGAGGCACGAAATGAGACAAATGGAAGGAAAAGGAAGGGGAGGGGTCCCTATCATTCTGTAATTGTGAATCAAGGACTTAAAAGCTTTTGAAAATAGGACTAGATAAGAAGTCCTCGTAGCAGCTTGAAAGGTTTAATATTACATATATCTTAAAGTACGTCATTAAGAAAAGCTTTATGAATCGAGTTTCGTCCTGTTGTACGGCTTGTAATGCTTAAGTCTTCTGGCTGTTGAGAGAATATTTCCAAGGTGCTTTATATGAAGTAGTTAAGTTTCAAGAGCCTTCTCAAGACGTGGGCTGGACAAGAAACTAAACTGCTTAATGACTGATCTTAGAGAGAGAGAGAGAGGGAGACATTTAAAGGAACCCCCATTCGTCAAAATTTTGCAGAATTAAATTTGCATTAAAACACAAATTCATTTTATAAGGTGATGGCAGTACCAACACTGATATACTACAGTGAGAATAGGGTCTATAACATATCAGACAGAGGAAAAATAGAAAAAAAAAACAGAGATACAATTTTTAAGACGTACAGCTGGATATAGGCCCCTACACTTGCAGACCAGGTAAAAAAAGCCATTGTTAGTGAATAATGAAATATTTTCAATACAACAGAAACATGTAAACAATACAATAGAAGTGGCAGTCCCCTTACTGTTATATGGTAGTGAATATTGGGTTTTAACTAAAAGATAAGAGAAGAGAAGATCATAGAAACAGCTGAAATGAGATTTCTGAGAAGTGTAGCTGGCTGTCAACTTTTATATATCAACTTCTATAAGATTCATGATGTGTTCCGTTGAGGTATTATTTAAAATTAAAATATAATAATATGGAATATTCACCTCAAAGGTCCGTCTCCTCAACTTAATTAGTTATTTAACTGTAGCGCTACAGTTAAATAACTAATTAAGTTGAGGAGACGGACCTTTGTGGTGAATATTCCATAATTTTATATTTTAACCTCTAGATAAAAGAAGAAGTGAAGATATTAGAAATCAGCTAAATATTTTTAAACTTTTAGATAAAATAAAAGAATTTAGAAAAAAACTAGAAAGAACATGTTCAAAGAATGAAAGATGAACGAATACCAACTATTATACTTAATTACAAACCAAAAGGAGACAGGAATGTTGGTAGACCGAAAAAAGAAATGGATTCAACTTTTTGAATGAGAATCTATGAGACCGGAACAAGCCACATGGGCTAAATCCGTGATTGATGATGATGATGATGATGGTGATAAAATAGAATGGATGAACCATATTAATATGATGGTAAATAATAGGATTCACAAGTTATTATTAGAGTACAGCAAGAAGGGAATAGAACTGCCGGAAGACCTATAAGAAGATGCCCGGACAGACCAAGAGGCATACACCAAGATGATGATGCGTTTTATTCCCAACGAAAATTGCATAAAGATTGTAAATATACAAGCACTTGCATATTCAAATCCATCAGCATATTTCATTAAAATATCCTAGTTTTACATTTTTCTTAGGAAACTCATCCTAATATTGTAGGCTCTGAAATACATATCTCCAATCATTTGTACATTGGATTTAAGTATTTATTTTTGTTATGATTTTAAATATCTAAAAAATCAATTATGGATCAATATGTGAAAATCAAATATATTTTGGATTCTTTTTTCTCCAGTACATTTCATTTAAATGTTCTGGATTTACATGTGTATTAGAATACATGCCCATATTTTACGATGTGGAACAATTAGACAAAAATATACTAAATTTACTTCTGCAGAACATACAAAATATTTACAAAGACAACACCATAAAGATTAAATTAAATACGTAACAGATTTTCTAAAGAAGAAATTACAAATCGTGGTGTGAGACAAGACTGCCCCCTATGCCCAACACTCTTTGCGATTTATATCAACGAAGTAATATGTTGTTGGAACAAGAAATATAAATTTGGAATAAGAATATCAGAAAATACAAAATTAAATACCCTATTGTTTTCAGATGACCAAATAATAATTGCAAATTCAGAAGATAATCTGCAGAAAGGTTTGTATGAACTTAACAAAATTGCAGAAGAATATGGATTGAAGATATCTACAGAGAAAACAAAAATTATGGCATTTCAAGGTGTAGATCCAGTCAGAAGTAAAATTGTACTTGACAATAAAATTTTGGAGCCAGGTGTATAATTTTACATATCTAGGATGCAATATCTCATATGAATCATATGTATTGTTTCAAATACCTCAACGGAATTATATAGTGCATTTTATTATTATTATTATTATTATTATTATTATTATTATTATTATTATTATTATTATTATTATTATTATTATTATTATTAATGATATAAATAGACATATGCCACATATAACAAAACTAAGCTTGGCTATAGAATTAGGACGTGAGCCTGTAATAGAGAGAGGCTGAGACGCTGGTGGAATGCTAGAGATGGATTTGGTACCCGACTACAGAACAAAGGATGTCAGACAAGTGAAAATAAATTACCAACCTCACTTCTGAAAGCATAAAATTGTTTTGAGATTCGCGCAATTCCTCTCACTTCTACTTGACGGATTTTAGACATTTCTGACTGACATGAAAGGACATTTGTATTTTTATTAAAAAATTCCTATATACAATAAATGTTCACACTCAAGAATCACAAATTTCTTCATGTGTTATTCTTGTTTAGAACGAATAAAAAAACAATGTACTTTGACTTTATCATAAAAATCCTCAATAAATAAAAATTGAACTACATTTAGTATTTTCAGAAAACGCGGGGAGACGACCTGACAACAATGCGAAATAGTGCGTCTCTTATTGACACATATCGTCATCATCACTAGAACTTCTTTAGAAGTATATTCCAGTCTTCTTTGATTAAACATTTTTTTACAGTTATCATATCGGTCATTCTCTTCCGTTCCAACCATTTATGTTTTATAAATTTAACAATATATTTTTTTAGCCCACCGCTGTGGTCTCGAGGTTGCGTGCTGCCTGGTCTCCGGTCGGGACAAGTTTCCTGGATGAGGTTTTCGTCGGGGTTTTTCCTCACCTGTAAAATAAATGTCAGGAAACTTAAAAAGCCAAAACGATCCCCGAACATCATCTGGCCATCATTATCATTAATATCATATTCGCCTAATTAGCTTAAGTTTAGTTTAAGGCCTCTCCTGGCACATCATTACTATCATCATCAACTCTCATATCGGGGCAGCGTAACACCGTCTTCCAGGCGCCCCAACCTCAGAAGTGGATTTCAAGTACGCCATGCCAGGAGAGAACATCAGAAATATCTGAATGACAACCTAGGGCATTTTTTAAAAAATATGTTTTTTTTTATGTGTGATTTGTATAATTTCCAGTTATTCTCTTTTTCCATACTTCATTCAGTGGACAAGTTGCAGACCCACTGGGGCAAAGCAGATATAAGGTTTGTTCTTCTGAATATTGTATAAAAATTGGCAGAGATAATCTTTAACGCCATCAAAACTCTATGCAAGTCCTGTTGGCGCTGCTGTTATTTATTATGTGGGGAGATATATATATATACACATACATACTAGCAAATATCCGGCGAGCGTTGCTATGCCTAAATAAATTAAATATTAAAGGTTAATTAAAATGTATGATATACGCTGAGATGAACCAAACATGACGGTTGCTAGTCAGTTTTTAATATCGGATTTCAGATAAAGTCCACTTCTAATTGTCGGATGTCGCTCATTATTGGATAATACCTACCTCGGTTTATTTTAATACGATATACTGAGTTTCGTTGTGAAAGATCGAAAATTGTGACCGCTAGAGCGATTTTTAAATTTTCACTTCAGGTGAACTCCTACACCTAATGGTTTTAGAGGGTCCAATTGTGAATCTAAAGCAACGAGGGACTCGCTCAAACACGTGAATCTAAAGCAACGAGGGTCTCACTCAAACACACACAAAAAATTCATTAAAAAACAGTCCAGTCTTTTAAGAGTTCAGTGACATACACACGTACCGAACAGCTATATATATATATATATATATATATATATATATATATATATGTTCAGACTATACAGAAGGTTCCAGAATTCGTGCCCAATATAAAAAAAATTGTAGAGGGTTCATACAAGCATTTAGTGATAATGAATTTATGGTCTGTAGTATCTAATTTCAAAGTTATGAGGCGTTCGAGATTCGGAATTGGTACTGATATGCGAGTATAAAAGGAATGTACGTTATTCATCTTGACAACGCATCATTCAGAGTCCGGTAGACGAGAAAATGTAGTAGAAATACAAAATGGTAAAGTGTTTTGAAAATCAGAGGTTTTGCTCTTAAGATTTTACAGTTCTGCTGAGATCCCATCTGAACCTGATGCTTTATACATATTCAAATATCGCCATTTCAATCTCGAATTTAGTTGGCTCTGTGACTAGCATTTCTACTGTCTGTACCTCATTCTCATCAATAACTATTATTATTATTATTTATTTATTTATTTATTTATTTAGCCTGGTGGAGTTAAAACCATGTGACCTTCTCTTCCACTCGCCAGGACAAACATATGTTACATTTAAATACAAAAAAATTACAATAATATTACATACTAAACTAGTTTTGCATATAAATTTAATAGCTGAATAAAGTTGTCTTTCCTTCTATTTAATAAACTCCTAAGATCCGCATTCATATCCCCATTTTCATTCCTAATTACATGTGTTCAATTCTGAAAACTTTTTCCCTTGATAGAATTCTCTGAATTTCTAGTTTCTTGCATTCATTTATAGATCAATAATATTCTCTCTCAGATATTTACTCTTTTTTACTCTTTAAAAATCTAGTGGTTTCCCGTCCGTTTTTACCCATTTGGCTAGTATAACCAATTGATTTTTGTTACCTTCCTTTTTACAATGTCAGCACATACCTTATCAAATTATTTCTTATTTTGCCTCTATCGTTTAAAGATAACTCTACATACTTTGGCTAGATTTTACATGACAATTGTAAAAATAATTTTATATATAATAATGATAATATACAATAATAATATATGAAGTATCATACTATAATGACACAATATAAGATGATAAATAATAATGATACTGAATGATGATGATAATAATAATAATAATAATGATACCTAATAATAATAATGTGATTGAATAGAATACTTATTTATATAAATTGTTATATTGCTGAACCGTGTGCGTGAACTTGTAAATTAATTATTATTAAGCAGCGAAGTAAATGGAGGGATAGCAGCAGCAGCAGTAATAATGTGGTTGAATAAAATACATTTTTATATAAATTGACATATTGTTGAACAGTGTAGGTGAAATTGCAAATTAATTATCATTAAGCAGCGAAGTGAATAGAGGGGACGGCTAAAATGTTTCATTCTGGAGAAGAGGATGGTGTTTTCAAGAAATTCGGTAACCACCTACTAGACATTCACTTGAATCATATGAACGCCCGGTTAGCTTTAGAACTTCACTAATTAAGAAGGAAAAAATATAAACTTTTTTTCACGTCACTCGGTGAGACGCGAGGTTCATATGGACACGAGTTTTTTGATATCACAGTGAGTACTCAACTCACAGTGTCATAATTCCCAAGTTCAGTGCACATGGTAAATATGGAAGCCTCAAAGCTGTTGGAAGTGTGTGCATTTTAGCTGATGGATACCATTTGCCACATATTCGTGTAGTTTGCCTATATGCAAGATGTCGCTTTAGGATCAAAAGCCTACATTCCCTTAGGATACAGGGTACGTACGTCATTTCAAAGAGATGAAACTGAAAGTCCTACTCTTTTCCCTCTTTAATGTCCTCCGAAAAAAAGTGTTATCTGTACAAATTCAGAAGGACTTGTCACATATATTTTCAAGAGAAGAGAGATATTTTCTCTGTATTTGCTTTACACTTTTAACTGGGACACTTATTTTTGTTAACATTTGAATTTACGTAAAAACGTCTCAACGCATTTAAAAGCAAATTAACGAGCGTAAATACTGTTTAACTTTACAAGCATTTTATGGGTTATGTGTAAAAACCACGAGAAAACATGCGAGGTAAAATTTAAATTATTAGAGAGCGTAAAAAAATCCTCATTAGGATAAAAAATATCGAAAAAATATATTAAAGTAATTATTAATTTGTCAACAAGTACCCTAATTATATTTTAATTTATACAGTCTTTATATTTCAACTTAAATTCTCATTTTTATGTCCTTAATATATAGGGAATGTATGATAAGTTGGCGAGTGTTTGTTTCGTTAAAAAGTATTAATTTTCTTAAGAATATAACTAATATTCTGGAAGTTTATTTTAGTGCGCATTAATTACACTACTACTACTTTCTGAACACACAAAACAAATGACAACGAAAAAAATAGTATTAAAATTTGTATTTAATTCTAAAAATGTATCATGGAATAGTTTATATAATTAAGTTACCTATCTTTACCCTAATCTGAATTCGAAGCTGGAAAAATTAATTAAAATACATGCTCGTTACCATAACATAGAACAACAAATAACTCACCACACAGCAGATAGGAAAAGCCTAGACAGAACTATTGTGGCAAGAAGTAATAGACTCGTGAGTACATTAATAGTAATAACTGAAAGGCGCACAAACGTGCACACGAGTCTATTACCAACATAGAAACCCAAACGAATGGTACCTACCCTTCTAAGCTATAATGAATAGCATATACACTTGGAGTGGGGATGGGAGGAGTCATCGCCCTTATAAGGCAAGGACGCGTGTGAAAACACTCTCACGCTCCTACGTTCTGCAATACTTAAGTTCTTAAGTAACCGTCCGCGAAGGTGATATTAAAACACGTGGGCGCAAATAACTCATCAACTCCACTCCGAGACAGTGAAATATCAAACATTGTAAATAAAATTGTGCATACAAATGTATCCAATAAACTAAAATAATAAGTGTATAATTTAAAACATCCCTGAGTGATCATATTGTACCCTGAGCAAACCGGCACACTATACAGTATGTCTATATTAGTATCGTATCCACAGTTCTTGGGCTCACTGAGGTGAATAGTGACACTCAAGATGACGTTTAGGTCCATGTCCAGCCCCAATTGGCATGAGGGGGTGAGAAGGATTGAAAGATAAAATGTCCAATATGACCGAGAATAGTGTCGAATCTTTTTTTATTTTTCGGGGCTGCTAATCTAATTATTGACAGGAAAATTGAGATAAATAGATATGCAGGCAGCGCCGTGTAATCATGTCGTTTAAATCTAAGATAAACACCATCGGCATGGGGTGGGGAAGAAAATGTTTTTAAAAAAATATCCAAAATGAACTAGATTAGTGTCGAATATATAGTTTTCGGGTTCGATAAGCTGATTGGTAAAACGAAAATTGAAATAAATACGAAAATATCCGTGCAAAATCAGATTATCAGTTAGAATTATATAAATAGTACTTTTGTCCTCCTAATAACACCAAGTCCAAGCGATCTAGGACATCCTGCTTTAGCGCTCTAATTCGAGTTATCTAGGGGAAGAATAATTGTATGCATTATCGCCAGGAATTTTGGTGGCTACAAATGCAAACCACGACGAGATTCACAGTGCATGGTTTCCCATCACTGGATTTGCCAGACAGAGAAATGCCACGAGCCGGAAGAAAAGTGCAAGTACAAACTATGTGGACTAATGTTATTCAATGTGGTGGAAAAAAGAAGGTAAACTCACAGACTTCTGTAAAACTTAGAGTGAACAAAAAAACATGCACACTGTGCGATATCTTACTTAATATAATTAACAGCTCCAAGTGACATGAAAGAGTAACAGATTGAGGACTATTCTTCATCCTGAGTCTTGAAAACCTTACTTCACATCACCTCTTCTGTGTTGACAGATACAACATTTCTATTTACTGTTGACATGTTTAAATCGCTGTCTATTAACAAACCGAGTCTTCGTATAAGTTCTCATAGGCAAAAAACTGGCAACGGTTAATTATAGATAGTTCTACTTCTGTTCCTTTGTCGGTTAAACCCCTAATGAGTGTCGCACGCTTGTCATATATATGACTGCCTGATTTTCAAGATTCTGGAAACATTTTTTTATCCCTATACTGGCTAGATAATTTATCAACTCTGTGATTGACACATGTGAATGTGAAAAATTATGCATATATTTATTTAAATATAGGGTAACATTCTTATTTTTTAATTCTTATTTTGTAAACAAAAAAAACGACAAAAGATAATGGATGAAACAGAAATGGGCCTATGGAGGCGATTAATTAACAAAGCTGAAATTGGACAGCAAGTAAACATATGAACAAGTAAATTCAAACATATTAAAACTTCCGAGAATAATTAACAGAACTGGTGATTTGAGCAGGGGCAGCATTGCTGTTTAAATTTTTTACTTTTGGGTAATTTTAAACTAACTACTGTAACCACTTCCCTATCTACGTGCTGACCTGTATTTACACTGAAGACTTTAATCAATCCGTGACTTAATTCGCATCACTAAATACTTAATCTATTGTAAGTAGTTTATTTTCAAACAAATAATTTATTTTGAACTTTTTTTCTCGCAGCATATTTTATTTAAATATCGATTATTTTTCTGTTAAGTATTGATTTTTTTCCTCTTTGGGTTTGAAGCTCTTAACACATCATTTTATTAGTTTATTTTCGAATGTTACAAATGCTTCTGTCATACTGGTTTCAGATGATTTTTCATTAGGCACAAACGGAAATTTCGCACACTTCATATTAAGAAAATTTGGTTTATTTTGATAATTTTGAACATTTTTAAAGAGTTCATTTAACAGGCTTGGAATGTATTCATTAAAAATAGATTGTGTTAAGTTCAATGTGGAGGATATTCTGATGCACTCGAAAATTCGAAAAAATGCACAAAATTTTCGAAAAATGGCTTAAAAATCGAAAATTTAAATTTAGAATTAGGCCCTACTCATATTGACTTGATTCTAAGATTTATCGGGATTGTATTTTTGGAATTTAGTCATTTTGAAAAATCTGAATCGCAACCATTTGAATTATGGAGTATTCATATTTCTCTGTTTTTAGTAGACGTCTGCCGTTTAAGCAAATTTTATGATTTTTATTCATCCACACACATATTTGTCTGCGGGTTTCAATTTTATTGTGTTTTTAATATCAGAGCTAGTTTTAACGTGAGTTTTAATTTTCATAACATGCTTGGTTAATTTATTCTAATAACCAATCAGACCATGAATTTAAGATTTTCTGTTATTTACTGAACCCTGAAAGTGAATACACTTTAAGTTACATTATCCTTTTCATCTAATTAAGTTTTAGACTGGCGGACAACAAAAATATTTCAGTTTATTGTCTTCTTCTTCTTCTTCTTCTTCTACAAGGTTTAGGCTATGCAGCCTGTTCCGGCGAAGTTAAAAGTGGAGTCCATCTTCTACGTGGTCGGCCAACATCTCTTGTTCCTCTGGGATTATACAGGAAGGTTCTTTTTGGTATTCTTTCGTTGTTCATTCTCATTAAGTGTTCTGTCCATTTCTTATTATTTTCGCTGATTTTATCTTCAATTTATATATATATATATATTTAATTCTTCTCGTATAGTTTCATTCATTATTCTATCCGCTCTTGTGCATCCTTTCACATTACGTAAAAATAGCATTTCCGCAGTCTGTATTCTGCTTTTATCCCTTGATTTCATTATCCAATTTTCACTTCCATACAACAACAAAGGAACAGACATTGTTTTATATAATTTAAGCTTCGTATCTTTCCTTGTTTTCCAACCTAAGGTTCTTTTTTATGGTTCCACAAATAGCCTGAAATTTATTTACTTAATTTTCTCTATAAGTTATATCACATCCTAAATATTGGAAATGTGAGATTTGTTCTATTATTTTGTTATCCAGTACAATTTTTGATCTAATTCCATATTTACCAATAAATGCCATTACTTTCGACTTATTTATTGATATTTTAAGATTTAAATTTATTGTGCTAGGTGTAATTCCTACATTTTTTGTAATTCATTTTTTCACATCCTTAAGAAAAATAATTAGTTTAGATGACGTGAAGTAGTAAGAAATAATATTATATGGGTGGTATGTGGAGAGAAACCAATGACAAATAGAGATAGATAGATACAGAGAGAGAGAGAGAGAGAGAGAGAGAGAGAGAGAGAGAGAGGGGAGAGAGAGAGAGAGAGAGACAGACAGAAATGCAGATGGATAGGTCATACTCTAAAAGAAGGGGGTTAGCCTACGTTAAGAAACGAGCACTGGATTGGAATCGGAAAGGTGAATGCAAAGTCAGAAGACCTTAACCAACATGGAAAAGGTAAATTAGGCCCTATGTAGGAGGCAAAGATATGTGGTAAAACCTGGAATGACTGGCCAAAATGTTGGCAAAGGATGGAGACAGATAGAAGTGTTTCATACATGCCCTATATATCCTCTTAAAGTAGGACTTCAGGACATACTATTACTACTGCTACGGCCACTTCTACTTCTATTATTACTACTACTACAACTACTACTACTACTACTACTACTACCTCTATCACTACTACTGTAGCTGATGCTTCTATTACGCCTACTATACTACTACTACTACTACAAGCTAAAAGTCTGGGAATCCGAAATGCTGACCGCATGTCATGCCTACATGAATTGTACGATCTTCCACCTCTGTGATTTACACATGTGGATGTGAGGCCAATATCTGGCTGATAAGCCAAGGGCCTTCTAGGCCTGTCGCACCATGGAAAAAAAACTATTACTACTGCTTATCACCAAATCAAACTCTAATGATATCCAGATGAAACTCAGTGCACGGACATTTCCGGGCAAAGCTGTCTGAAACATGGACATGCGACTGCCACAACCTGCTGAAGACAGCGTAATTCACGTGCTATATCACTGCACAACGCAATGTCACGGCCACTTCGAGATGAGACACATATGTACAAGAATGGCGATCCATGGATTTCATAATATCACCTGTAACAATCCAGCTTTCCATGAACCAAACGCAACATGTCTGTGCAAATTGTGTGAACAAAAATGTGATCGATACCATCTGGAACTTTGTACCAAAAGAACAATCTCAATCAATGAATATGCAAAAATGTAACCTAATTGTATATGGCCAATTGGCAGCAATACTTTTATTATTATTATTATTATTATTATCATTATTATCATTATTATCATTATTATCATTATTATCATTATTATCATTATTATCATTATTATCATTATTATCATTATTATCATTATCATTATTATCATTATTATTATTATTATTATTATCATCATTATCATCATCATCATCATCATTAGTATCATTATTATTATCATCATTATTATCATTATTATCATTATCATTATCATCAATATTATATTATTATTATTATTATCAATATTATCATTATTATTATCAATATTATCATTATCATTATCATTATAATTTTTTTTTCAAATGCCCCAGGTTTGTCTTTAGACATTCCTGGTTTCTCTCCTGGCATGGCCTACTTGTAACCCACATCTGAGGTGGCGCGCCTGGAAGTCGGGGTTACGTTGCCCCGATGATATGATGGGTGAAGATGATGATAATAATAATGGTGCGCAAGGAGAGTCCCTAATCCTAAACTTAACCTAAGATGAATATGAATGGTGATGATTGCGATGGCCATATGATTTCGGGGACCGTTTGGGTCTTAAAGTTTTCCTGACATTTGTCTTACAGATAAAACCTCGATAAAAACCTCACCCAGAAAAGCTGTCCCGACCGGCGATCGAACCCGGGCCCGCTGCGTGACAAGGCAGCACGCTACCCCGAGACCACAGCGATGGGCATTATTATTATTATTATTATTATTATTATTATTATTATTATTATTATTATTATTATTATATTACTGCACGAAGTACTGAGCTTTTAGAAGAGAACTCGAGGATGCAGCCGTGGTCGGAGAAGTTGAGTGGCCACCGCCCTTCTACTTTTGGTCAAGAAAACATCCCTTCAAAACAGTCTCACGTTATATTGGCAGAGTACTAAGACTAAGAAGTGACGAAGAGGTAACGACGTATAGTGGACTAATAATCACACACACGCACATACATACAAACACACACAAAAGCAAATAATTACAAAAATACACAATAAATTATTGTAACACTTACAGACAAACAAAATAGCCGAACTGTATCTCAGCGAAGAATATAAATAAAGAGTAAATAATAGACACGGACAAGAGCAGACCCGGGGGTTAGGGCATCATGACCGAGGTAAATCGGGGGGCGGGTGGCGGGGCTCTTAAATAATAAATATCCAGATGAAACTACTAGATGAGAAGAGAACAGCATACTAGGTTTACCATTAGAGAATCTTTCTTTCTTCCATTTGCTATCGCATTTAAGATATTTAGATAAATACGTGTAGTTACTATAGAATACTTCACTTTTATTGTTGCTATAAATTGCGGACAAAGTAATTAAAGGAAATAGAAAGTAAAAGAAAAGAAAAACGGAAAAAAATAGAAAACCACACTATTCTTACAAGCAATTTAACAAGCACTAAAGTTGAAAAAGGAAGAGACTAAAAAATGGTTGAATAAGTTGGCATGTACTGTACTAAATGGAAAGTGTAGAGGTTTTTTTGTTCAACTTAGAATGACTATGTTCGCAGTGTAAGGGATGCATTTAATAAATTCTCTTTTACGAGAACAGAGGGAAGCTTAATTTAGGCGGACCACCTCAAAGCAGTAATTGCTGGCCCCAGACTTTCTCTCGTTTAATCCTAACAAGTACCTTTCTAGTTAGTCCTCCGAAGTATTTCGTTTCTAGAACATAAAGCAGCATTATACATCTATTGTATGCATTCCCTGCGTTATTAAGCAGTTTCGGTAAAACCTACAGACTGCACAACTGTGAATGAACGGTACATTGTAAGCTTGCTAATGGTTCAAAGTTCTATTGTATCTGTTTTTTCATCACATGTAGTGATAGAATTCGAATTTATACACTATTGAGTACTAAATTTGATCGTCATCTACCATTGATTCACAACCTTTCTGTTGAAAAAAAAAGGCATAATCTTGGATGCAGTAATATAACGAGCCCGCAGTAGCCAAGCGATTTAAGACACCATGACTTGGTGCAGAGCTAGGGGACTTGCTCTGGTTGGAGTCCCCATGGAAAAAGGAATTTTCCGAAATAATTTGGGTCAGTATGAGACCGGTGCCCAGCTAACATCGTGAGTAATTTGCTTATATATATATATATATATATATATATATATATATATATGTGTTATAATTAAATGTTTAACATTGAGCAATGCAAGCTGAGTTCCGGGTTCGAATCCCGTCCAGGCATTTATTTTTCTTATCATACCATATATATATATATATATCTGTCTGTCCTTTATAAACTTCTAAACTATACAACAGATATTCGTGAAAGTGTGTACGTACAGATTTTCGATGCGGCGAGTGTATAGTCATTATCCATTATGTTCTAAAATTATTAGTAGGTGTAGGAGTTCACCTGAAACGAACGTTTAAAAATCACTCTAGCGATCGCAAATTTCGATGTATCACAACAAAACTCGGAATATCCTATTAGAATAAACCGAGGTACGTATTTTCCGAAAATCAGCGAAATCCGATCGTTAGAAGTGGAGGTTTACCTGAAATTTGAAATTAAAAATTTACTCTAGCAGCCGCCATGTTTGGTTCGTCGCAGTGTACACCATATAATTAATTATTTATTTAGGCGTAGCAGCCCACGCCGGTATTAGCTGGTCTACAATAAATATCGGATCCACATTCAGAAAACCAGTTGTAACGGCCTGGGGACCCGATATGCCGATCATATGTCACCCCTATATTGGTTGGATGATCGTCAACCTCTGCGATTAACAATGTGGATTTGAGGCCAGCAACCGTCTGGTTAGCGAAGGGCCTTTTAGGCCTGTACCGCCATGTAGTTTAATCTGTTGAGTCTAATCGTCATTTTCTATTGTTGTAATTAAAAGTTGAGTTAAAAATCATCAATTTCTTCCAACCATATCTGTAAAACTGTTCTTCTCTTCTTTCAGGTACCCTTTCATTTTTGATAGCCGATGCCGTCTACAATTGCGTTGAATATTCAAAAACAGTATTTTTTTTATATTCTTCTATAATTTAATAAAATGTCTTAAAATTACCTTTAGGATATTATTATGATGAAATGCATGCTGTGAGACAAAAGAGTTCATAATAAGTTATTTATTTAATTCAATAAAAATAAAACTTAAAGTTTTATATGATTTTCATTTCTTCAGACATGGTTACTATTACATGTCTGAAGAAGGTAGAAAGTGTCCAAACAGCTGTTACGAATTTGTATTGTAATAAATATGAAAATCATATCAAACTTTAAGTTTTATTTTTTATTTAATTAAACAAATGTGGATTTTCATCAAGTAAACGCCAAATCAACTGATTAATAAATTATTTATTTGAAAATAAACTAATTACAATAGATGAAGTGTTTATGATGTGAATAATGTCCCAGATTGATTAAAATATTAATTTCTAATCACAGTAGCGGAGAAAAGATTATGCGTATTTGAGAATAGATTTCTTGGGAACATTTTTGTATCAAAGAGAGACGATCAGACAGGTGAATGGAGAAGACTACTTAACAATGAGCTACATGATCTTTATAGGAAACCAGATATAATCAGAACAGTATCTTATACAGCGATGGGCAGGGCATATGACACGAGGGGCTTGGAAACTCCTTGAAAGTAAAACAAAGAGAAAGCGTCCGGTAGATAGTCCAAGAATGAGGTGGTAGAATAATATTAACCGTGATTTAAGTAGGAAATTATACAGGGGCGGCCGCAGTGTTCCTTGATTCTGACCCCGAAGGTCGAGGGTTCAAACACGGTCGGGGTTTGATTGATTTTTTAGAACGAAAATTCCAAACAGCAAGTCCTCCGGGAGGGAATTTAAGCGTTGGGTCTCGAATCTGAAGATTTTCAGGTTCGTAAAAGATCCTTAAGCCTGAATAAAGAGGCCTCTAAACACAATTTACCGACCTCCTTCATCCTATTTAATACACAATTGATCTTCTTGGTGATACAATATTAAAATATATATACAGTCAATATGCCCATTTCACCAATAAATGTTTAAAATGGTCAACAAGTTTCTACAGCCAAGCTGTCATTCTCAAGACCAGATATTGACTCTTCATCCTAGTAATACCTTAGTTGCCTACTAGACGTCTCATCTGATCGATCTAGAACTTTCTTGATATCAACTCTTGATTAAAATCGAATGCCTCATAGAGGTTCTTTGATCTTTGAGACTAAGCTATGGTCACGAGGGCACATGTCTGGTGAATTTGGTGGATGATCGAGTACTTCCTAATTACAACTTCTACACAAATTCTACTGAACATCTTTTTAGGACGGTATTACTTACTACATATGAGAAATTGTGAATGTATTCACAAAATATTGCTATTTCGAGACTTTCAATATTTCAGATTTATACAACAAAGACCGCTCAAGAGAATACTTCAAGGTTACAATGGTCACCACTAGGATCGCTAATTTATAACAGTGTTGCCATTACTACTCGAATGCCCTAGTATATAGCCTATTTGTCATTGCCATTTTCGGCGTCAAGGAAGTAAGGCCGATGGAGACTTTTTAAAATAATAAAAATATATTTAATGAGTACAACATATATTTCATTCGTTAAATCTAGAGTAAATCAAAATACATTATAAATAATAATTGTATTGTATTTATAACATGTAATCGTTTATGTTTATTGTAATTTAAATGTAGGATTATTTTTTGTACTTTTTAAACCTGGTTGAGTGGCAGACAAGGCCTTAAGGCCTTAACTCTGCCAGGTAAAATAAGCTATTATTATTATTATTATTATTGAAGCATTTAGACTCAGAAGTAAAAAGGAAATACAAATATAAACAGACATTCATAGTGATATTAGAAAACGAAGGTTAAAATTTTATGGCCATATTAAACGAATGAACTCAAATAGGCTTACAAAACAGATAATGGAATTCTACGCAAAAAGAAGTAAAGCTCCAGTGGATACTATGAAGTGGATTGATGAAGTCAAAAAGTGCTTAAAATTGGCAGGAATTACTAAAGAAGATATCCCAAACAGAGATATATTTAGAATTAAGGTGAATAAGTGGCAAGTTGACCAAGAGGACAAACCGAAGAAAAAAACTGGAACAACTTGGACAGATGATAGAAAACAAGCTCATAGCAAAAGAATGAAAGAAATTTGGGCTCAAAGGAAACGCCTCTAAGTACCTTGCGTAGTCCTACATGGGCTCATCCGCAATAAAATAATAATAATAATAATAATAATAATAATAATTTTTTATTATTATTATTATTATTATTATTATTATTATTTATTATTATTAACATCAATAGTTATACTCCTTAGAATTCGCTGATATGAGACCAATTTTATCAAACGAAACTTGCTGCTGATCTTTAATGATTATTAGGTAGTGCATTAGTCTACCAACAGCAAGGAGTGGCCTCCTACTAGTTTTAACAAAGCGCAATTAATCTAAATTATTCTAGCATTTGTTTGTGAAACAGATGCATGCGACAAAAAAGAATAGCACTAGGCATAGGGCCAGATGCAGTTAAGGCGTACTGAGAGTAGTCGATTTCTACATGTGTCTTGAATACCAGAGATTAGCAGAGAAATTCCTAATTACCCACATAAAACTCTTGCGGAATTGAAATTCGCTATAAACAGAAGGAATCCGCCTTCAGAATAATCTCCACCAATTTGTACTATTTCCAAATACATGTCTTAATTTCTTTGAAGATGCTGGAATAAAAACAATGCCTGCAAACTTATTTCCAATTCAAGTAACAATTTTTTAAGGATTTTTTATAGAAAACAAGTGACTGTGTAACAGGGGTAATTAAAATAACCAACATAATCTTGATAGGCTATGTTAAATCAAGAATTGAGGATAATTTATTAGGAAAAAGGGTCAGAAGATAGTTATTGAAGGCTTGAAAATAAATGTGTTAGGATACCTAAGTGGCTCAGATGGTTAGAGCGCTAAATGTACAGAGTTCAGAGACTCGGGGTTCAAATCCCGACTTAGGTATTTATTTTTCTTTTCACGTCATATTTGCTTTCATTGCCAAATGTAAAAAATATAGTTATAACATCTAAATATAGTGATTTTTTTAATAGTTATGAGAATAAAACAATTATTTCATCTTAATCCTTTTATAATTCAATCGTTACTGCTATAAAGTTAAATATTCTCTTTAACATTTTTTTACCTGTTATGGTGGCGACAAGATGACAATTGGAACGATATCCCGCTACCTCTCGTGTAAATTGAGAATACTAAAATATAAAAGTAATAAAATGTTTGTGTTAGGATTCCTGAGTGTCTCAGATGGTTAGAGCGCTAAACGTACAGAGTTCAGAGACTCTGGTTCAAATTCCGACTCAGGCATTTATTTTTCTTTTCATGTCACACACACACACACATATATATGTGTGTGTGTGTGTGTGTGTGGGTGATCTAAACTTTAAACATATTCTCCCGACAGGTGGTGTCACTGTAAGGCCCGGGTGGAATGTGCCAAAAAACAAAATGTTCATCTAAGAAAAAAAAACAATTGAATCACAAGACTAAAAATCAATAGATTAGACTGCAAAGTACGTGTCCGTTTATCAGTAAATATTAAAGTATCATATAATCATACCAGATTTCATTGCTGGGATCTGAATCCACGCTTCAAGGATGTATGTCTCTTAACACCCAAAGGCAAGATAAAAAAAATATCGTCATTAAAAACGGCAATTTTCGTCTCTGAAATAGATAAGACTGTATGATATGTTCAGAATTATACACTTACTACAAAATTTGTCTGGTCCTTACTAAATCTAGCCATGTATGAAACCATAAATTACCTTGACTGGAATCTACATAGCCTCAAGGTATATTTTGATCGAATATCGATAGGGAGAATCAGAAATTAAATTCTCTCGTAACAATAATGCGGATCTAGTGGTTCGCAAGCCATGTTGTAACCTTAATTCCTTTTTTTTTTCTTTTTTTTTTTTGATAATGATTAATTACTGCATGCTCCATTGCATGGCGCAATACTACATGCATGTTGTAGCATGGCACATCTTTTGTCTACACTATTTTAGTCTATATTATGCTTTTATTTGATTAGAAAGTCAAAGTCTAAACTATTTACGAATTTCTGGAAATGTTTTAAGTATTTGATGACTTTGTTGTTCTAAGGAAGTTCATTTCTACACTTCGTGTTCTACTTTGTAATTTTTTGGTCATTACCCAAGTTTCACTCCCATAAAGTAATGAAGGAACTGCCAATGTTTTATAAAACTTTAATCTAGTATCTCTTCATGCTTTTTTCTTTAAAGTTTTATATACAGTTCCACATATCATTTGAAATCATGACAGTTTCACATTTACGTCTCTTTCAGTTTTTGTGTTTATAGTAAAATAATATAAACCTGAAAAAGAGGCCTCTAACTAAAATGTGTCGGGCCTGTCATGCCCAAATTTGAATTACGATGCTAATGGCTTTGGATGTTAAAGAACGTCAATAAATAAAATACTTATTAGAAAATAAGATTTTTAACGCAGTTTAACCTCTTGCCTTAAAGGTACTTAAACGTGCCACACATCACTTGCCACGACCTGTGAGGCGAGGGATTTTTATTGTGGACCATACACATACTTTTTGACCACATAAAGGCATGGAGAGCTCTCCGAATGAAAGATCAGATCGATGTCAGGGCCTTATCCGAGACAACACAACATTAAGACCAAACACACCACTCATTCACATTCACTCACACACACACACACACACACACACACACACACACACACACACACACACACACACATTCATATACAAGCCTCACTATGATGGTTGTCCAGCGGCTCGCTTTGCTATTTATGATTAAACGCAGATATTCTACAACCGCCACTATAATAATTCCGCACGTTTTCTTTCCCCCCCTCCTTCTCGTTTTCTTTCGTTTACGCTGTTCTTCCTTTTTGTTTTACCTTTGTTAACCTTTTTATCTTATTCACACATATAAACACAAGACAGGACACACACCCAGACCCAAGGCGTGGAGATTTAAAATCCCCTACCCCGCCGGGAATCGAACCCGGGTCACCGGAGTGGAAGGTAGGGACTCTACCGACTACGCCACGGCGACGGACAGTTTTTTATATCTGTTTTTGTTTTTTTCCTTTATCGTTTTCTTTCGTTTATGCTGTTCTTCCTTTTTGTTTTACGTTTGTTAACCTTTTTATCTTATTCACACATACAAACACAAGACAGGACACACACCCACACCCAAGGTGAAGATTTAAAATCCCCTACCCCGTCTGGAATCGAAGCCGGGTCGCCGGAGTGGAAGGTAGGGACACTACCGACTACGCCACGGCGGCGGACTAATGTTAATCATTGTCAAGCACGGTCGCGCTGCACCAGCGTTTATATAAACGGACAATCATCATAGTGAGGTGATAATGCTAAACATGGCAAATATGACAATGAAGATTGTGATGGCCAGATGATGTTCGGGGACCGTTTGGATCTTAAAGTTTCCTAACATTTGTCTTACAGGTGAGTAAAAACCCTGAAGAAAAACCATCAACCTGAAACTTGTCCCGGCCGGGGATGAAATCCGGGCCTGCTGCGTACGAGAGAGCGACGCTACCTCAAGACCACAGCGGTTATATCTACAACGATATGTAATAGCGTAGCCCAATGTTGAGCCATAGCCTCTCCCTTGTCAGGAGTCACTAGACCAAGTTAATTTAGTTACCTTATTTTGCCCATATATGTCTTTAATGGCATGCGATCAACACACCGATTCAATGTGACATCTAGCAGGTAACAAATGTATTACTAGGACGTCTAGGTCGGTATATTTTGCTTAGGGGCCTCTTTATTCAGGCTTAAGGACTTTTCACGAGCCTGAAAATCTTCAGACATGAGACTCACGGCTTGAAGTCCCTCCCAGAGGACTTTATTCTTGGATTTTTCCGCCCTAAAAAATCTATCGACTCAGGCCGGGTTTGAACCCGCGACCCTTGGGGCCAGAGGCAAGGAGCATAACCACTTGTTCACCGCGACCGACTAACATCATATACCAGATAAAAACTTTGTGACGAATTGTTGAGCTGGCTTTTCAATTTCGCGGACGGCGCAAGTCGGATTCTCGTTTTCATAGCAGATAATACACGTAATGCATTGTTCGGTGCAAATTCCGGTAAACCCGAATCATTCGTGAGTTGTCGACTCGCGAATCGGAAAGCCCGCGGAGAACTTTCCACTTGCGTCTTTGCCTCCATACCAGAAATGTCGATTCTCGAATCTTCTACCCGAGAAAAGTCTCGACTGGACACCCAGAATGTTCCTACCCTCGCATATATAAGCAGTCATGAGGGTCGAACGAGCCAGTTCTGTTTGCATTGTGAACAGTGAAAGGATTCCCCCTTAAAAATACAACTTTACAAAGTCTATTTAACTCATGCCCAAAATGGGAGTCAATGACCAATCACATTTCAATGATTTTTTATTTACAACCAATCACAGTCGTGTTTCGCCTAGAATTTACCAACTAAAGTTTATCATAATAAAGAAAGCACCTCCTTTTTAACATTCTGAATGGGTCATAGCATTATTTTGCAGTGACTAACACTCAAATAAATACGGCTACCAGATTGTGTATATAGTGCATAAATGTCAACACGTTGCGCATGCGGGGGTTAATATAAAAACATTTGTAGCAATTGATTATACCACCAAAAAAAGAAACCACTGCCTGCAGTTTCTTAAATGTATTTTTTCCCAGGTAATAACATTCCAGAAAAATATAATTGTCATAGGGCATCAGAAATGAATTAATATACAGTTTGATGTGTTTCATTTTTTTCTCCACTAGAGTGCATTCTTATAATATTGCGTTCATTTGGCAATAAATAAATGATCTGGTTGCAGTGATGAACAAAAGAAGCAAATGAAGCGTACCAATCGTTTCTCATTTGTTTTCAAACATCGCCGTTTACATTTAATATATAAATATTTTAAAATAACTATATTTAAATAATGATTTGTGAGTAAACAGCTTAATTTTATTCGTTAAATAGTCCTTACAAATGCCACTCTTGATTTCCAAATTCTCTAGATAAATTCGTGAGTCGTGAATTTATCGATAATTTGGAAATCACTCGTGGCATTACTTATGAAAATGAAAATAGCTGGAACTACAACAAATTTTATAACTTTATCGTCTACTCTACATGAACATTCTAGAGTTCCCCCAATGTAGATAAATTCCAATTTAATTTTATCCCCCTTTAGATAAAAACTTAAATAATGTTATAAAATTCTCAACAGTCAGATGAGAAGATGATCTAAGAAAAACCGTCAGCGAGAAGAAAAAACAGGGCAATCAAATAAATTGTTAAACTAAATGAAATAAAGAAAAACACTAACATTATTTGGTATATAGTTTAATTCTAAGAAGCAAAACGCCAAAGCAAATTCAACTTTGAAGGCTCTGTGACAAATGAATCGAGCAGGCAATACACGTTGGATTCAAACGATAATATAATTATAATTAAACAAAGTGAAAAGAGCCAGATGGAATACCTCTCTTTATTGACAACATATAGCCGGAGGATATTGAATGCCTATATGTTAATACCATCAAATGAACGATAAAATTCCACGTTGGTCATTCCATTTTGCATCGATAGCGGATAATCTACTAATATTTCATTCTCTTTTATGACGTTCCACATCCATTAGGGAGCAAAAAAAAAAAAAAAAAAATAGAAAAAGAGAGAGGGGTTTAAAAAGGGCGAAACTGCAATTCTGATTTTGTTTAAGTTTCATTAAATTATAATGAAAATAGGATTCATTGAACATGGATGAAACGCCCTAAATTTTAACTTCATAGTGATCGTGATTATACGTGGATGCCTGAGGTGGTGAAGAGATGGTTCATATACTTTTTTTCAGTCATTTGCTTTCGCTTTGAAGTTGAATATTTGATTCATCAGATCGTAAAATATTGACATTAAATTTTATACATTAATTTCCAATCGAATTATACCTTAAATTCTGAGACTAGGCTAAATTATAATAAATATTAGAACATAGTTCAGAATATAAACAATCAGCCTATACGACAAATTAAAAAGTCCGTCACGCAAGAACTGCGTAAACTAAGCGAATTTCTGAATATATCGAATTCAATATGTAATTTTGTTGGTTTACAGAATATAATTTACTTTCTATGTCAGTTAAATCGTATGTATAAAGTTTGTTACAAGAAAACAAACATGGCAGTCGCTAGAGCGAATTTTAAATTCCTGCTTTCAGGTAAACCCCACGACGATACCCTTATATTTTATTTCAATTGCATATACCGATTTTGGTTGCGAACATTTTAAACTGCGACTGCTAGAGCGATTTTAAATTTTCTCTTCGGATGAACCCCAACTCATAATTATTTGATTTTACTGATTAACGAATTAGACCTCACTTTTTTAATTGATTTCTTTAGATCGACTTTGGTTCGATAAAATTCGAACGTTAACATGCACATATATATACTACATATAAAGATTTTAACTAAATTCACATTACAAACTTTGAGAACGTGAAGTGGGGATTAAGACATTTACGTATAACATAGGAACTCTTTAATGTAACGAGATCAACTTAAGTAACAAGTCACATTAACAATGTTGTAATCTGAATATTAAGTCCGGGAACGTACCTTTTCCTGCTACACGCACGCAAAATATCAAAACACACGTTGAACACTCCCGCATGTTCTCTCAACTTGACCCCGCTAGACTATTACCTGTAGGGTCACATGAAATACCTGATTTACCTGGTATCCGAGAAAGACCTACCGCGAGGATTATGGTTGCAGGACCAAAAATTGGTGACCGTATGTACCAGAACATGGTATGAAGGTACCTTATCTGTGTTGATGTAGGTCGTCGTCATATCGAGCCGTTTTCTTGTGGACCCAGACGACAAGCAGCAGGCGTCGGAGAGAGCAACATGTGCTGCAGTATTTTACGTATAGCGGGAAAAAGGTATGTTTCCGGACATGAGTTCATATGCTAAACGTAACGGTCTTTGGTCATCACTACACGTCTTGAAAATCTTTAATGGGAATTTAGTTAGATCATATATATATTCGCGGATATATGTATAATTAAGAAAGTTTTCTTGAGTTTTCCGCGTCCTGAATTCTAGGTCGGCCTCTGGCCGCTGATTCCGACGTTTCGGCATGATCTCATATGCCATTATCAAATAATGACATATATATATATATATACCACCGCTGTGGTCTTGAGGTAGCGTGCTGCCTTGTCACGCAGGGGGCCCGGGTTCGATCCCCGGTCGAGGCAGTTTTTCTGGGTGAGGTTTTTATCGGGGGTTTTCCTCACCTGCAAGACAAATGTTCTGGAAAACTTCAAGGCCCAAACGGTCCCCGAAATCATACGGCCATCATCATCCATATCATCATCATCATCATCATCATCATCATCATCCTTCACCGGTGTGGAAAGCTACGGGAAGGTACCACACCTACAATTCCCTAGTAAAGCTGCAAGCATAGCATGAAAATGCTACGATTGCAGTGAAGGACCTGCTTTCGGTCAGAATTACTATGGATGGATATATATACACAATAGTTTTTGTCATGCCATTGTTGATGTCTATTAATCGATGAAGATATACCCCCATTCCTTCAAAGTTCGCTAAAAGGATCCATGGACATGGATGAAGCGCCCTACATTTTGAACTTCATAGTGATCGTGATTATAGCTATTATGAATCTGGATGTCTGAAGTGGTGAAGAGACGATTCATATACTTTTTGAATAATCTGTTTTAGCTTTTAAGTTGAATGTCCCGCGCTGTAGCCGAGTGGTTAAGACAAGATGCTTTGGCGCAGAAGTACGGGACTTGCGCTGGTTCGAGTCCCCCATGGAGGAAGAAATTTTCTCATGGAATTTCGGCCAGCACGGGGCCGGTGTCCACCCAGCATCGTGAGGCATTTGGGTAGCTACAATAAGAAGCGACTCCAGTTTGAGAAGACCAGCTACAACGGCTGGGTACCCGACATGCTGACCACATGTCACCCCTACAATGACTTATGATTGTCTACCTCTGTGATTAACACATTTGGACGTGAGGCCAGCAGCCGGCTGGTAGACCAAGGACGTTCTAGGCCTGTCGAGCTTGGAGTTTTAAGTTGAATATTTGGTTATTCCGATCAGAATATAATGACATTAAGTTTTATAACTTAAATTTTATTTCAACTGAATCATACTCATAATTTTGAATCTAGTCTAAAATAACTAGAGCAAGGAATCATATGAATAAAATTATACCTAATACGAAATCATAAAAAAATATGAAAAAATATGAAAATTGGCTCAATATGCTTGTTCAGTAGGCTGAAAGGTGACTATTCCACCACTTGGAATATCTTGTGAAAAACTGAATCTTTCTAAGGGAATTTCATATCACACAAAACTATTTCAAGAAACAAAGCGGACGAATACCAATAAAAAACAGCTTTAAAATATATCAGTGAAAACTTTATTTTACACTCGAAATTCAAACCCGACTACAAGCAGACCAAAATAATTCTTACTGAGACAGTTAGGTTTAACTATATTAGAAAAAAAGAGCAAAACTAAGAGTCACAAATACTATAATGACATTCAGAGTTCTCAGAATAATTGGTAGGAACATTTGCAGCGAATGGACCCAAACCGACTATCCAAAAGATTCAGAAACCGAGGAATAATAACAGTAGTGGGTCTGAAAGTAAGTATGCCTGTTGAGGGAAGCAGATTATACAGTGGATGATTGGAAAACATTAGCTCAGGACAGGAATGTATGGAGAGCGTAATGTCCGCGCGGCCATGAACCTACGGGTTCGATAGTGCTAGTGAGTTAGTTAGTGGGTCTGAAAAGGCGATCTTGAGATTTGGGGCAGAATCAGGAAAAGAACCTAAACTTAATACGATAAAAACTAACATAAAACTATTATAAAGCAGATATTTTCAAGAAATATGTACTTATAACGGGCTTCCAATATAAAACCGGACCGACCTCACGGAGTTTCACCCGGCACGCAGTGCTGTCTCTTCCTCCTGCAATTCACCCTGCCTGCCACCCGTCCTTGAACATTTTCTTCTTCTTCTTCTTCTTCTTCTTCTTCCTTCCAAGTATTAGGCCAAGGCCTGTTACGATCCTATAGAAAATTTTCCCTCCAGCGTTTGAGGGAAATTCTCGTATAAGACTTGAAAGCATAATAATAGTCCCTTCGATTGGTTGCTGGCCAAAGGAAGGCAAGACCAGTGATGGGGCTGCCATCTTATAGCCTCTGGTCAGGCTTTTCTGGAGAAGAAAAGAAAATAAAGGAAAGAAGAAATGGAAGAAAGGAAAGACTCCCTAGCCCTCGGATGCCTTAATAGCGTCGGCGTAAAAAAAACAAGAGTTAACCAAGAGAGGTTAGATAGTAAAGTTAAAAGAGTGCGAAACACAAGTAAGTGGAAGAAATGTTTTGCACAGCTTGGGCACCTTGTGGTCGCCATCCACATATCCCCTAGATGAGGACCCCTGGGGGGTTTCTTACCTTATAGAAAATGTTGGAAATGTTGTCCTCCCGCACACGTGCTATGGGATCACCTTGGTTTAGACAATGAACACGTGTACACTTGTAAGGTTTGAGTTTTAACAATTTTGTTGCTGTATGTGCAGAAGATACTGAAATCCCAACTTGTTGTGCTAATTTCGGTAATGGTTTTTGTGGTGAACGTTCAAAATTTTTGCCAATTTCGTATAATTTTTCTTCGGTGAGAACCGTACGCCTTCGCGTGTGTTTCTTATTTTGTGCTGAACCAGTGGTCTCAAATTTAGTCACAAGATCGTGGATTGTCGATCTGGAAGGAGGTAATTGTCCAGGGAAGTTCCGAATAAATTCCTCACGAACGCGACGAGCTGACTCGTATTTATAATAACATTTACACACATAAATGCGCTGCTCTAATGTCAGCTGACGTCTCATCTTGTCGAACGATAGTAAACTGACTAGTTCAAGGACGAGCGGCTGTCAGAGTGAAATGCGGACGAGGAGAGAGCGCTGCCTGACGAGTGAAACCCCGTGAGGCCGGTCCGGGTTTATATTGCAAGCCCGGTATATTGGTACATATAAACGCTATATGATTTAAGGTGGGTACATACGAATAGGTATAAAAGTTAAAAAATAAAAATTTCACTGTACGTGTATTTTAATTAGCATTATCATTAATTCGGACCAATAGAAAATATGAAGCAATTTACTTGTAATAATTCTGAAAGGTTATATACATTTATATATATATATATATATATATATATATATATATGATATGAAAAGAAAAATGAATGTTTGAGTCGGGATTTGAACCCGAGTCTCTAAACTCTGTACGTTTAGCGCTCATACCAACTGAGCTACTCAAGAATTCCAACACAAACATACATTTTTCTTATATATGTAGTATTCTCAATTCACACAAGAGGTAGTGGGAATTCGTTCCAACACCATCTAGTGGCCAACTTAACAGTTAAGCAATTTTTAAAGAGAATATTTACTTTATAGCAGTAACGCTTGTATTTTTAGATGTTATAACTATATTTTTGAAATTTGGCAATGAAGGCAAATATGATATGAAACGAAAAATGAATGCTTGAGTCGGGATTTGAATCCGAGTCTCTAAACTCTGTACGTTTAGTGCTCTAACCAACTGAGCTACTCAAGAATTCCAACACAAACATACATTATATATATATATAATTCTTTTATTTATTTGTTTACAGGTTTCACAATGTTTCACATAATCTTCCTGCGCCCAGTTAATCAATTATTATGTAAAAGGCCCAAGAAGTAATCAATCATTCTCCTCCAGATCTGTCATTCCAATCTCCAACGTTCAATCTATCTTTTCTTCATGCTGCTCAAAATCCACGTTATTTTTGGCCTTTCTCTTCTTCTTCTTTTTCTTCTTCTACCAATTGGTACCTATTCTAGTATTCTTCTTGGGAATCTGTCTTCTGTCATTCTTTTACATGACAATACCATTTTTTTAATTCCACAGTTGAAATTTGAACATTTTTTTTGCTTAATTACTCTGTTTTTATTAGGCCTATACCTCTTCTAAAAATTCCAGCTGAATGGCTACAATAATCAATTTCTGCAGAATTTAATTCACTTATTGTTATATATTTTAATTCCCATGTTTCTGCATATCCTATCAATGGCAGGGCGTTATAGGCATTTCAGATAAGATAAGTACTATATTATTATTTATTTTCATGAATATACACAGACCTGAGTAATTTGGCAGCTGTAAGATGTATTGTAATTAAATACGACCGTAAGATATTTAAATCATCAGTGTCAGAGTATGGCTCCAACGTTCTTTTTTTTCGAAAATAACAAACAGGGCCGCAGAATAATTTTCGCAATATACGAGGGCGGATCGGAAAGTAACGCACAATAATTTTTTTTAAAAAGTTTAATAGTAAAAAAAAGGAAAAAAAATCACAAATGAACTTACATCTTTTACCTACTTTTCGACATAGTCACCAACTTTCTCAACACATTTTTCCCATCGTGTTACCAGTTTCAATATGCCCTGTTCGTAGAAGTCCGTTTGGTTGGAGTGTAGCCATCTTCGCACTGCTGATTTCACTTCCACATCTGTCTCAAAGCGTTTGCCGGCCAGGAATTTCTTCATGGGACCAAACAGATGAAAGTCCGATGGTGCAGGATCCTGACTGTATGGTGGATGCTGGAGCACCTCCCAACCAAATTCGGCGATTTTCTGACGAACGAAGCATGGGGGCGAGCATTGTCATGAAGAAGTTTAACGTTAATGTTGTGACGTTTGTCACGAATGGCACGATGCAACTTCACCAAAGTTTTAATGTAGGCCGCAGCATTCACAGTGGTCCCGTGTTCAGCAAAGTCCACCAATAAAACACCATGCATATCCCAGAACACTGTCACAAGCACTTTCCTGGCAGATTGAGTCACTTTGAATTTTTTCTTTACTGGGGAACCAGCATGTTTCCACTCCATTGATGCCTGCTTTGTTTCGGGCGTGTAGTGGTACGCCCACGACTCATCACATGTGACGATTCCTTCCAGAAAGTCATGTCCTTGTGCGGTGTACCGCGTTAAGTGGTCCAAGCTTGTCATCATTCGCTGGCCCTTGTGGTCGTCTGTCAGGTTCTTAGGCACCCAGCGAGCACTAACTTTACGGAATTTCAAATTTCATGAACAATATCGTACACCGCACCATAGGAAATGTTGAACTTCTGCGATAAGGCTCGCAGTTGCACACGCCGGTCGTTCAGAATTGCCGCCTCAATGCCTCTGACATTTTGCGGGATTGCTGCTGTTGTCGGCCGGCCGGAGCGTGGCGAATCACTAAGGTTCACGCGTCCCTCTTGGAAGAATGTGCACCACCTGGAGACATTGCTACGGTCCATACAATCATCCCCATACACGCCACGCATGTCCCTGTGAATTTCACTGGGTTTATGCCCTTTGGCCCACAAAAATCGAACAACACTTCTCTGTTCCTCACAGGTGGACGACTGTAGCATGCGCGCCATCTTTGTTGCATAGTTCAAGCTTCTCTCGCAAGAGGTGCACCTGAGAAAAAAATACCATCTGTAGTGAAAACTTCAAACTATATCTCTGTGAAATTTCAACATTCTAGCTGCAATACCAAGGCAGAAAAAAATTATTGTGCGTTACTTTCCGATCCGCCCTCGTATGACTTCTACATAACCATGGCACGATGTTGTACATATTTTCGTTAAAATAGCGCAAAACGCTTTAACCTTGCTTTGTATGCTGATGTAATTAATCATACTTTTTTGTGGTTTGCAGTTTTAATTATTTTTTTGTAAGGGAGAGAAGTAAAACAACTTTCCAGATTTTTTTACCGTGTAGTCATACGTAGATCCTTCTTTCACTATAATTCTGCTCATGCCGCTACTACAAGTAAAATGACTAGACCTAGAGCGAGTGCCACGGAGTGCATGTGAAGGCGGGCTATTCTGAAGCTATTTCTTCAAAAAGAACCACTTTAACGTACTTCTTGGGCCTTTTACATAATAGATATCACACCATTGGCGATGTCTGATATGTAAAGTGTCCAATACATCCATTAAAGTATTTTTCCTGGACACAAAAAAAAAACACATTCAAAATAGCCCTCCTTAATTTACTTTACACTAACTATGGTCGTGCTATGAGAAGGACCAGGTATTGAAAGATCTGGTAGCCGCTTCAACCCAAATACATTTTAAAATTATTTTTATATATCTTTGCAAATTAATAACAATTCGTTAATAAACTTAAATTGTATCTACCCAGTATTACCTCAGCAGACACACTACAATAATTACAACAATTAAAAATGATCCTTGTTATTTCTTTTAACAATTTGCCGACTGCAGACTGGCTGGACGCTCGAAACAATCTCCTATGCAGATGGCAGATGAGTTCACAGACAGCACTCATATTCTTCTGAGGATGTCTACCGCAGCAGTGGATGAAATATCGAGTTTCAATAAAACTGGACCACGACCATTTATGCCGGAAAACCAATTTAACAAGAATCATAACACCAATTGTGTAAGCCTAAAATTTTACATTTTGACTAATGTTTCCACCGTCATACCGTGAGTTTTTTCAGAGTCTTAGTATGGAGATGGAAAAGTAAGTTAAGAACTTTCAGATGCTGCGATACCCGGACAACAACTACTTTAGTAAAACATTAATATACTTAATTCCTATAATACCTGACCGGCAGCATAGATCTGAGATAATAATTGACTAAATAAAACGTTAAAATAGTAAAATATGTAGGGCTACTTGATTCACCTCGTAGACCGCGAAGGTCTGGATATGTGACACGAACGGGAAATAAAAGAGGGACAAGAATATTTATTGCAGGATAACCAAAGGAAAAACGCCCAGAAGGTATTCCAAGAATGAGATGGAAGAATAATAATATACATTATTTGAGAGGGGTAAAGTATATGGGGATGATTGGAAAACATTAGCTCAGAAGAGGGATGTATGGAGAGCTGATGTCCGCGCGTCCATGAATCCAGTGAGTTAGTTAATTATGTAAGGCCTACCTGAATTCTCAGTCGGCTTTAACGAAGTAAATTTTCAGTTAAAATAACTTCATAGGCCTTTCGAAACATGTTCCACCTTCCATTTAACTGCTAAAGTTGAAACATGTTCCGAAAGGCCTACGAATTTTTTTTAATGAAACATTACTTACCGGTACTTGTTAGTTGATAGGTATGTAATACCTATTTTATTGTTTTAACATTTTATGCAGTAACCTCAATGGCGATTCATAATGATTAGATTAATCAAAGATCAGCAAGTAATGTATTTTGTCATACAAGAATAAAATGTCTAACCCAGAGATAAAACAAACTTTAGGACTGGTTTTAGGGCCCAGGTGTCGTGTTAATAGATGGATTAGAGAAGGAGAGTACATCTCGTTAAAGTTAAAGTATCGGTTCATCATACCATTACGTCATCGCACTGGGGGATAATTCCCATCAGATCGGCAATTCTATCTTGAGGCAGGGAGAAACGCCAACTGATACAATGACAACCAACAGAAAAACTGCGAAATGTCCATTACAGTGAACTACTCATCAACACTATCGAACCAAAAGATTCATAACTGCGACGTTAAGCTCTTCTCATATTCCTATCCTCACTTACTTACTTACTCACTGGCACTATCGAACCCGTAGGTTCATGGCCGCGCGGACATAAGCTCTCCATACATCCCTATCCTGAGCTAATGCTTTTCAATTATTCCCTGTATAATCTACTTCCCTCAAATCATAGTTAATGTTATTCTCCCACCTCATTCTTGGTCTACCAACTGGGCGTTTTCCCTCTGGCTTTCCTACAAGAAGCTTCCATGCACGTCTTTCATTCCCCATACGTGCAACATGTCCTGCCCATCGCAGTCTACGAGACTTGACTGTTCTTATTATATCTGGCTTCCTATAAAGACCATGTAGTTCATTGTTATGTAGTCTTCTCCATTCACCTGACTGTTCATCTCTCTTTGGTCCAAAAATTTTCCTAAGAACTTTATTCTCAAATACTCGTAATCTCCTTTCCTCCCTTAAAGTAAGTAAGTGTCCATGTTTCACAATATTCCTATCCTCAGATTTTTTTATTAATTCCTGCATAATTTATCTCCCCCGTCTCAAATCATGGCTAATTTTACTCTTCCATCTCATTCTTGGCCTATGTTTTGGGTGTTTTCCTTTAATTTTCCAACAATAAATTACTATGCACTTCTTTCATGGCATGTCCTGCCATTGCAATTTGCGTGACTTATTTTGCGTTCTTATTTCATCTACAATTTCCCATAAAGGTTATCTAGGGTAACTCATATAACATCTATCAGTCACATGTGTATTCGTCTCTCTCTCTCTCTCTTTTTTGTTTTTGTTTCTTAATTCCTAGGTATTTTATTCTCAAATATTCGTAATCAGGCTTAGAGAGTGAAGGTATGTTACGGTTCAACGATGTGACGTCAGTACATTAAAGTCATATCCGCCCGCTATCAATAAAAACTTATCAAGTAAGCAATAAAAACTGTGTCCTTACAGATAGAACTGACAGCAATGAGCACTTAGTTTATATGTTACTTCGTACAAATTGTTTTCGTACTTAACAGACCGTAATGTCAAATCATTGCTTTATTTGCATTCAAAGTCTGTTCACAAAGAGCTCTTCAAAGATTGTGCAATATATATATTATATATATATATATATATATATATAAAATTTCATAGTTTACTCGTCCAGGTCTCTATATCTGCTTTTAAAGTAAAATTATGTTTTGCATTTTTATTCATTGAATACGGTTAAAATGCATAAACATCTTCCTGTATCCAAAGTTATAGCAGTTTAATTGTTTTCTCCATTTATTTTTATCTTTGTAATCTCTTTTCTACACCCCATTCTCCACCATTGGTCTTCTAAATTATTTTATCAATGTAATATTTGGTCGACACTACTTCTTTTTTCCCTGCGGTGTCCTATCAAACACATGTTTATGTAATCTCTCCACCGGCATTCTGCTGGCATCACAAAGCTAATATAATTGACTATATTGAATGAAGACAACTACGGAATTGTAGACCTGTATTTTCTGCCTGATAACAGTGTTTCTAATTATTTCCAATACAAAATGCCCAGCGATCTTCTTAAATAATCAATTTTTGTTGGTAATTTCAATCAAGTATTTTGATTCAGTTGCTTAGTTAAAAATGATTGCCATATTTAACGTAACATATGTTTGTCCTGTCAAGTGGAACAGAAGGCCACATGCCTGAATTCCATCAGGCTAAATAAATAAATAAATTCTCAGCTCCATTGTTATGGTAGTCCAAAATAATGCTATATAAATTTGCACTTCAATATCCTTTGTTATATTTTTACCTCACAATATCCCATTTATGGAAAGCAGCGGGAAGCTACCACACCTACCGGTATAATTCTCTAGTAAAGCTGCAAAGCATAGCATGAAAATGCTGTGATTGCAGTGAAAGACCTGCCCTCAGGCAGAATTACTATGGATGGATGGATGGATGGATGGAATATCCCATTTAACATTATTATTCCATTCATTATTATTTGATTCATATCATTATCTTGACCATTATTTTTGTTAATTTTAGCTAATTCCGATGGAATGAAGCTACTGAAGAAGTTGTTCTCATCAAAATATTTCTTTGTTTTTTTTTACTGATCTTCACCGATCCTATTCCAGTAGACACCGAAAATGACTATGGCAATACACAATATATATTTTGAATTTGTTTTTCTTCTTTTAATTAAGGGATTTGAATTTTGTTTAATTACAGTAATTATCATTAATGTAGTCCACCGCTGTGGTCTCGAGGTGCCTTGTCACGCAGCGGGCCCGGGTTCGATACCCGATCGGGACAGGCTCCTGGCTGAGGTGTTTTCGGGGTTTTTTCCTCACCTGTAAGACAAATGTCAGGAAACTTAGGGGCCAACGGTCACAAAAAATTATTCGGCCATCATCAACATCCTTCATTTGTGAAAGCAACGGGAAGCTACCACACCTATAATTCCCTAGTAAACCTGCAAAGTATAGCATGAAAATTCTATGATTGCAGTGAAAGACCTGCCCTCGGGCAGTATTACTATAGATGGATGCTTTTTAAATTCATATTAAAACACCGTTGAGGTTATGTAATAAGATGTTAATTATATAATTTTTACCTGGTAAGTCAGTCGTCCTCAACTAAATTATTAAACTTCTTCAAGTTATTCTCATATGGAGGCCTTTCGGAAACAATGTTTCATCTTCTGCGTTTAACTGGTACTGATGGTGTTATATACGTTGTATAACGGATTTATGTCTGCGGTTATGTTCTCGTTGAGTAGGTCTTTATTCTTTGCTTCTTTTAGAATTGACTAGTATCAGTTTATGGTTTAAATATTTGTAGTATATTTGTAGTATACTACACAGAGAATACAATAACAACAGAATCATAGAAGACATAGAGACATAGACATTCTTGAAGACAGAGATTCTAAAAGAAGTAAGGAATAAAGACCTACTCAACGAGAATATAACCACCGACATAAATCCGTTATGCAACATATATAACACCATCAGTTCCAGTTAAAACGCAGAAGATGAAACATTGTTTTCGAAAGGCCTCCATATTGGAATAACTTCAAGTTTAATAATTTAGTTGAGGACGACTGACTTACCAAGTAAAAATTATACAATTAACATCTTATGGATGGATCTGTATATTAAATTATAACTGGAAGTGAAAGGAACCTTAAATGTCAAAAAGAATAGAATGTACACTGATCACGATATGCGAATATGTCCAATATGCGGGAGCTTTGAAGACGAGATACATATATTAGGAAAATGTAACGAATTTGAATATTGGAGGCGTCAGTTATTACCGGAAAGATTTCTAAATTCAAATCGTGGAAGATTGGCATGCTACGAGTTACTGGTAAACCCAGAAAATTGGATAGACTTGGGTAGATTTCTGGACAAAACGCGGAAAATAAGAACAACGCTTATTCAGGAATAAATAAATATGTTAAATTGCAATACCATTAATTCTTAATAATTCTACATAACCAAGTTAATGTATAATGTAATTATATTGATATCTAATTATAATATTATTGTGGTTTTTGTTTTTTAAACAACTTATTGTAACGGACTGTCAAAAGCACGTACGGCTTACGGCCCGTTCGATCCATATTTGTAAATAACATTGTATGTATCTTACTTTTAGTTTAATAACGTCCTTATGTATGTATAAATAGTTACATTTCGAGAAATTCATGGAAATAACCAGGTTCGCTGTTGATAATGAAGATGGGGATCTCGAGAGATGTAGATAATATGAATGATGCAGATATAATTTAACCTCATGGCCTGAGGGCTGTATTAACACAATAATGACATGGGATGTGTAATGCATCACTGGTCTATGGCGACTTGCACAAGTTTGGTTGCATTGTACTAACGCTGTGTATTTTAACAATGACAGGCAACGACTACATAACAGTAGCTCGATCATAGACTCTCTCTCTCTCCGGAGTGCTATTCAAACACAAAGCAAGATCCCTCTGCTTCCAACTCGGCATTATACATTGATACCACATACGGATTACACAGTTGGTAATGGATATGTAGACTTCTCAATATTGATCCACGGAAGTCCACACTAACTGCAGTATTAGTTTCTATTGAAACATATTATAATAATCGAAATATTTGGCAATAATTATAATTTAATACCACAGATTTCATAGTAAAATAGCTAATACCCGGTGTGTGCTGCTGCACCTAAATAAATTAGGTGTTTTTGCACTTTTTTTTTAATGTTGAATGGAGTACTGTGGAGTAGGACCATGTCAAACCACACGAAGAGGAGAATTTTGAAGTCTGTTGTGGAAAGCATAATGACATATGGTGCTGAGGGATGGACTTTGGTAGAGGGACAAAAAACTAAGATCTTGGCAGTGGAGATGGATGGAATAAGACGCAGTGCCAGGGTGTCCAGGTTGGAAAGAAGAAGAAATGAAGAAGTGAGGCAGATGATGGATATGGAGGAGACAGTGGTGGAAAGGATCGAAAGACGAGCTCTTCAGTGGTATGGCCATGTCAGGAGAATGGAGGATGATAGGTGGCCCAGAACTCTTTTGGAATGGTGACCTTCTGGTAGAAGGAAACGGGGCAGGCCAAGAACAACTTGGAGAGGAGAGATCCATAGATTGATGAACGACCGAGGTCTGGAGGAGGATGAATGGCGTGATCGGCAAGAATGGCGAATGGGAATACAGGGTAACCGCTGACAAGTGGAGAGGCCCTCAAAAGTAAAAAAAAAGTAAGTTTTTGCACTTAGTTGAAATAGTAAAAGGAAAAATAAATATAAATGTATATCGTTATTATTTTTAGACACCCCGTGCTGATTACCTGGCGTTGCCCGGGAATATATGTATCCCGATGTACTTGGCATATATGAGCTGAAAGAAAATTCGTTATTTTGAGTTATCCATAAAATAATACCCGCCGTGCGCTGCTATGCTTGCCCGGGAATCTACTTTTCCCGATCTTCTTGGCATCAAGGAAAGATAAAATGGTTATTGTGAGTTATCCTTAAAAATAAACATGTGCTGTCGCGGCCTTTTCTGTAGAGTTTGAGATATTTAATTCTGTGTACAATAATTTTGTGTATTTGTTATGGTTTAGGCAGCAGCGTAAGCCATTTAAGGTTACAAAAAAGCGACATTTTTTCACTTTTTTTTTCACTACAGAAGATGATTTTAAGGGTGAAGGGCTTGAGCATTAAAACTCTCTTATAACCTACAACCTTCCCGTGAAAATCCTGAACATTTTACAAAAAGCCCCATGACAATTGGATGAACGGTATGGCAGCACATGCTCGCCCGGAAATCTACTTATTCCGATCTCCATGGTATCAATGAAATACAAAACTGGCCATTGTGTGTTAACTGTAAAAGATAACCATATGCTGTCGCGGACTAATTTGTAGAGTTTTTTTTAGATATTCAATTCTGTGTACATTAATTTGTGTATTTGTTATGGTTTAGGCAGCGTAAGCCATATAAGGATAAAAAAATGATTTTCATGTTTTTCACTAGAAAGGGTGTTTTTAAAGGTGTAGCAGTTGAGTACCTCAACTCTCTTATAGCCTATGTTCATCCCGGGAATCTCCTGAACATTTTGCAGAAAACCCCATCACAATCGAATCAACGGTATGGCCGCGCATAAAGTACGAGAACAAACAAATGTTTAAATATTAGATTACGTATAATTTTAACCTGTAGAGAGAGGAATGAGATGCAGAAAGAAATTAATCATGGGCTCAACTCTGAAAACACATTATCGACAATAAAAATTACAAGGTTTATCATTCCAACTTCTCTGAAAATATATTAAACTTCTTTTTATATTTTCTAATGCATCCATGTTGTTTTACAACGTTTCTGGCCTTCACTTCACTCCTAGCGTAATTATAACACAGTTCTCATGTTGGCACGACAGGAATACGGAGTTAGTTTCACAGATTATATAATGAATAATAATGATAATTAAGCACCATGAGAGTCCTTAAACCTAAACTTAGCATAAATTCCAGATCATTGAACGACCACAGGAATAATTCCCTTAAAGAGAAAATTATTGTGGCTTGGTCGGGAATCAAATCGGGCCCTCTTGAACTATTGTTTAAAAATAGGAGTATATCAAATGGATTTTTTTCAGTTATATCAATGGGAAATGAGATCTTTTTCTATAAGAGAAGTGAACAAATTATGAGTATTTTGAGATCAAAGATTTTAACAAAAGTTTTGCCTAAAGAGAGACGAACATACAAATGGAGAAAATTATATAATAGTGAGCTATATGACCTTTATGGAAAACCAGATGTAATACGAGTAAGAATAGCAGAGTCTTGTAAACTGAGATCTGGTTCGAATGGGAAATTGAAGAGAGGAATACAAACATATAGGTAAACCAAAGGCGAAAATTATAGTAGGTGGCCAAGAAGATTAATCCATTATATTATATTGTTTTTATACTTGTGTTTTTTCAGGTATACTAGACAGGGCTCCTATGCATATAGGCCTACTTTATTAGTTTTAATTTTGATTACACTGGTCAACATGATTTTTTTCTCATCAGTACCAATAGTTGTAAGCCTACTGAATGCAGTTTTTTTATCGTGTGTTTAAATATGTATTCGAAATTTCTCCATTACCCATAGTTTTTTATTTCAATTAATGGATTTAAATAATTATTTTTTTAAATAAACGTTTTTTCGTCCATTTGTCCATTGTAAAATCAAACGGGGAACAGCTTTCATCAGGAGATTTCAGCTGTGGAAAAGAGATATCAAGGCAAATGGATTCCTAATATGCTGGCCGATTATTGTTGGACCATCAAGAGGAATGCTCCACAAGCGAAATATAGCAGAAAATCGTCATTTCTTACTTTCTAGGTGAGTCCGAATGTTCGAATATTGTCTAGTTACGAATGTAGAAAATATTAATGTGTTTGAAATTATGAATTCCTGTCTCCGGAAACATTGCGTGATTGAGAAAAACCGATATCATATTTGAATTCAGAAGAAAAAAATACTATGATAATCACATATTTTTCTTTCTGAGACAAAAAAAAGTTTATTTTTTGTTGCTGAGTGTTATCAACTTTATTGTGTTTTAGATCTTAGATTTATTATTGTTCAGGTTGGTCAAATAATAGTTTTTGTATATATTTTTTATTTGTGTATTTTAATGTAACATAATGTTTGTCCTGGTGAATGGAAGTGAAGGTCACATGGCCTTAACTCTACCACGATAAATATATAAATAAGTAGGATCGATGAAAATTTGTAAAACAAATTTCAAAAACTTTTTTCATTGATACAACCTCATTATCAACATTCCTTCGGAATGAACTAATATAATTAAGATTGATCCTACGAAAAATGACGATGTTAAAAAAATATTACCTGACAAGGATCGAACTAACACTTTCTCCAGATAAAAATTAAAATATAAAATAGGTATCTGAGATCTCAGTCGTCCTCAACTCTAAAATATTGTGAAATGTCAAGAAGTACTTTCGGAACATGTCCCATCTTCTGCTTGTGTGTGTATTGGCGCCAATACAATATTACTTATGACATATTACAAAATTTTAAAGTTGATGACTGTGATCTCAGATACGTATTTTATATTTTAATTTTTACATACTGACCTCACCGGTGTTTCGTAATGGATTTTAAACTATTTCCTCCCGATATCAGAAAAGTGAAGAGTTAAGGTGGTCTCATTTTACAGGTGTTAAGAGTTTTTTTTGGAATAGTAGGAGGTTAAAGCTCTCACCTTTCTAGACAATCCACACGAGATATCATCCGGGTAGTGAACCCTGCATGACATCCAGAATAAGCGTCTGGTACTCATTTCCGTTCGAAGTCGACGATAGGTTCATGATGCTGCTTGAAGGTTTTTTAGGACAGTTTAAGAATCCTGACTCACTGAGGATCATCATCATTCATCATTCATGGATTAGGTCTGTTGACCCGTTCCGACTTCAGCCCATCTCTTTCTAGGTCTGCCCACATCTCGGGTGCCTTTAGGTTTGTATTTTGTTATTTGTTTTGGATATCTGTCTTCATTCATTCTGTCTATGTGTTGCTTCCATTTTTGTCTATATGTATCCATTTTATCAGTTATTGCAAATATTTCAAGTTCCTGTCTTATTTCTGTGTTCTTGATTCTGTCTTCCTTAGTGCACCCTTTAACAGATCTCAAAAATTTCATTTCTGCCGCCGTTATCCTACTTAGGTCTTGTTTTTTATGTATCCAGGCTTCTGAACCATAGAGCAGTACCGGTACTGCCAACATTTTATAAAATTTCAGTTGGGTCTCTCTTGTTGTTTTGTTATTTAGTGTTCGTTTTATCGTACCACATATTCCCTGGAATTTTGCTATTTTATTATTTATATCATTATCATAATTAAATGAAATGTCACATCCTAGATAATTGAGATGGTTCACCTGTTCTATGATTTTGTTTCCTATTACTATTTTCGATCTGATTTGATTTTTCCCTTGGAATGCCATTACCTTAGTTTTTTTTATGGATATTTTGAGATTATATTGTTCACATATTATGTAGTTTAAAAATATTCCTCTGAAGTTCGTCTTCTGTATTTGCTATTATTACCTGGTCATCAGCGTATAATAATGTTTTCAAGTAGTGTGTTTTATCTAATTTTATTCCTTTATTTGTTTCTTCGTTCCATTTTTTTATTATATCATTGATGTATAGGTTAAATAAAACTGGAGAGATACTGCATCCTTGTTTAACTCCTTGATTAGTATGAATTTTATTTTTACTTACTTCATTTCTAGTTTTTATAACAAAATTTGTGTTCCAGTACAAACTCTTTATAGCTGCTATTAAGTGTTTCGGAATTCCTTTTTCTTTTAAAATTGTCCAGAGTTTTCCTCTGTCTACTTTATCAAATGCCTTGACAAAATCAATAAAAGCTATGTGTGTTTCTATGTTATATTCTCTTCTTTTGTTTATAAATTCTTTTATCGTAAATATATTATCCATACATGAACGCCCTGGTCTGAATCCACTTTGTTCTTCTGTTAACATTACCTCTGCTATTTGTTTTAACCTAAATGTTAAGATTCTTGAGTATATTTTATAGCCTGCAGTTAAAATGCTTATTCCTCTGTAGTTGTTGCAGTCTTTACGTTCTCCTTTCTTAAAATAGATTGTACTATTGCTGTTGTCCAGGTTTCTGGTATTGTTGGCTTGTTTCCAACATAAATTTAAAAATGTAATAATCTCAGTTTAAAAAAAATCCTCCATATTTTATTAATTCCATATTAATTCCGTCTATTCCAGCTGCCTTTCTGTTCTTTGTTGTTTTCAGTACTTCTTCTAATTCTTCCATTGTTATCATATCTATTCCTATCTCACACTCATATATGTTATCTTTAGTTATTTTATTTTCATTATACCACAGTTTTTTATAATGTTCTTCCCATTGTTTCTCCTCAATTGCATTGATCTGTATTGTATCTTTTTCTTGTTTATTTAGATGTTTCATTATTTTATAGGCTATTTTTTGCTGCCCATGTATATCGTATTCTAGTCTGCTTATATATCTATCCCAACTGACTTTGTGTGCTTTCTTAATTTCTCTTTTGGCTATTGCACTTTTATGTTTGTAATCAGCTCTTAATTCTGGTGTTCTATTCTGTAAATATTTGTGATAAGCCTCTTTTTTATCTTTTATTATCCTCTCTAATTCTTCATTCCATATTCTTAAACCCTTCTTGTTATATATTTTATATTTTGTTCCTAATGCCTCATATGCTGCTTTATCAATGCTGAGAATCTAGCGCCCAACTTTCCAGCTTGTAGGGTGTTGCCTTAACTACCTACATTACTGCGCGCACCCCGACATCACAAGCCAGCATCTTATTGACTGGACCACTGAAGCGAACAATATGGATATTGCACATAGATAGTCATACGCCGCAGTGCCGCCCGATTTGAGCTCAAAGGAGACAGCATACATAACTTACTGGCGTGCATCTACTACTATAATGAGTTTCATCATCAATATTTTGAAACGCTATATATAAAAAATATAGGCTTATATATTACAGCGATGTTTAAAAAGAGTTAAGTACGCAACAAGAGAAGTAAGAAGTACATTACTAGTCTAGGACATGTTTCAGTCAGACCTTTAGCGAGGGCTAGCAAATAAGTTCGAGACTAGAGTTATGTACACCCGTAGACAAAAAAAATTAGTCATCTCTTGAACGCATATTTCTTCTCTAACTCCTACTCGACACAGCGCTGGGTTCACACTAGTAAACTAGTCATAATTGTGCAGGCCCTGAGCTACTGCGTTATATTGTGGCATGAACTGAGTGAAGATACTCCTACGTGCCTTGTTAGGTCAGCGGTAAAGCATGCAGTCACTGTTTCTGTTAATGAAGGTCGCAGGTTCGCGTCCTCAATGATGTAGTTCTTTCGTGATATTTGTATTAAAATGTTTCATGAATTAAATACATTTTATTTTGACAATTGAACTAAATCAATGTTAATGTCGTTATTGTAACTATTTTACCACATTCAGGGTTTATTCTAGGCAATGTCAATGTATTGATTTTAATAGACTTATGCGCACAAGTTCTGCGCAAAAACAACAGCCTCTAACAAGTTTGTTTATAATTAACTCTAATTGTCCTATAGATGCACGAAAGACGAAAGATGGCTTATGGGCACAAATTCAGGACGTCTGGGATGCTCTAGCCGAAATTCCATGTGACTGTAGAAATTTGATTGCATCAATGCCCCGCAGATTGAGGGTGGTAATAGATGCTGAAGGTTCATACACCCGATATTAATTTTGTGAAAGTTTTCATTTTAGAAGATATTATTTTCTTTCTTCATTTAATTATTAGAAGGTTTTCATTTGTGTGTTTTGTGGGTGCATTAAAGCCATAAAACTCAGATATAAAATTAAATATGAAACTATATTACAGGCGAAATGCTATCCTAACATTCAGTAAAAAGAAAAAAAAAGTAGAACGGGAATCGAACCCGTGAGCTTACGAACGCAGATGTGTGTTAAACCTCTCGACCACGGAAACACACAAGCTCTCTCTTTTATGTTACTCGAGTGCGCACTGCGTTAACTAGCAAACAACACAGTACAATTACTGAAAACGTGTTAATGTGAATAAGGCTTCTGCGAGTGCTCACGAAGTTCCCCCAATCGGTTGATAGAATCAAGAGATGACTTTTTTTTTTTGTCTAAGGGTGTACTTACTTCCCGAATTGTGTATATAATTTTATTCACTCCTATACTATAATTACCTTTAATTGTTATATTTCGTGTGAATTTATATCTTGGTTTGAAGAAGGAATAGCAAGGGAATGTTGATAAAACAACTCCAATTGTTTATTGTTGTCTGAATTACTTAGAGACATTTTAAATAACAGTTTCAGACTGCATATTAATTACAGATAAGATTCATTGTGATGTAGAGGAAGCGGCGAATGCTGCGGATGATTTTCTAGTGTGAGCAAAGTCAAAAAATAGGTGATATGTAGGTAACATTTTTACATTATTAATTAAGTCAATACTTTTATTCCCTAGGGAAGTAAGTTGAGTAATTACATGCCATTGTCAATTGATACTAAGGCCTCTCTGGTAAATTCAACTTACTTCTCTAAAAACAGAATGATAATTAGCCATTATTAATATAGGAGTGAACAAACATTCTTACAAATGTTCAATGATATGCCACATACTCCTTCCTTTAAGGACAGAAAATAGCTCGCATGAATTATCTAAAAATATTGACCTCAAGTAGTTTCGCCTCTTTTATTTCGGATTGCCTACATGTAGCCTTGATTGATAACGATGATGATGAAAATGATAAAAATGAAATTCAGAAGATAATATTAACTGCAATCCTTTATCCAACTTTCGAACGAGTTGTTTTAATTTTATTTTGTAGTCATATCTTCGAATTCCGAGGAATGTAAACCTATATATTGAGGTTGTTCTCATAAAAATATTTTTTTGTACAAATCTTCATCGAAACTAGTTACTAAAAATCCACTGGCACGATGGAACCCATAGGTTCATGGGAGCGCCTACATAAGATCTTCACACCTCCCTATCCTGAGCTAATGTTTTCCAACCACCCCTGTATAATCTACTTCCCTCATATCATGCTTATGTTATTTTTCCACCTCATTCTTAGTCTACTAGCTGGGCGTTTTCCCTCTGGTTTTCCTACAAGAATCTTCCATGCACCTCTTTCATTCCGCATTTGTACCACATGTCCTGCCAATGGCAGTCTACGAAACTTAACTGTTTTTATATGTGGCTTCCTATAAAGAAGGTCACTGCTATGTAGTCTTCTCCATTCACCTGACTGTTCATCTCTCTTTGGTCCAAAAATTTTCCTAAGAACTTTATTCTCCAAAACGTGTAGTCTACTTTCCTCCCTTAAAGAAAGGGTCAATGTTTTGCATCTACATAATAGAACTGAGAGAATAACAGATTTATATAATTTTAGTTTAATGTTTTTTAAAGGAGTTGGGACGACGAAACTAGTTAATACAAAGTAGATATCGAAATTATGTGTGTGTGTGTGTGTGTGTGAACGCTCTAGCGGCCGCAATATTTGTTTTTATCTTTCGGAAAGAAACTCATTATATAGCAATTCATTAAGAAAAGTAAGGCCAAGTTTGTTATCAGCACAATTGTACCATTAGGAGTGAGAGTTAACCTGAAGCGAACATTTAAAAGTCGCTCTAGTGGCTGCAATTTAGAATTTTTCGCAACAAAAATCGGTAGGCTTTACAGCATTTCAATCAAATAAAATGAGAAATGCATTCTCCAAAAATCGACAAAATTCATTCATTAGGAGAAAGCCAAAAATTAATATTGCTTTAGCGGTCGCCATGTTTGTTTTCTCGGAACGAAATGCCATGTAGGTTTACATTAAGAAACACTTCGATATAATCAGCAGAATCGATTCAATTGGGACTGGGGGAAGGAGATTAATTTGAAAGCTAAAATTTTAGTGAAAATATATTCAACGCTCAGTTGAGTCAGCTCAGTTGGTAGTATTAGAGAATCGTATCCAGAAAATCCCGAGTTCAAATCTTGGAGTCGAAAAATACGAAATATTCCTGGTGGTTTCTCCACCTGTCAATCTAATGCTGGGTTGGAATTTCATTATCGAGATCTATTCCATCCTCAACTGTCTTTTCAGATTTCATTTAAAAAAATAAAATTATTAAATAATAATCGACTAATTTATGTAGGAAACATAAATACAAACAATAGGCAAAGCCTACAGATGCATACACACAATAATGGACACAGTTTACATATAGAAGCGATATGAACAGTGATGTTGAAGCGTAAGAAAAAGAAACGCATATGTCAGGAATGTGCACACACAGAAATACATTATATAATGGAAATTGACAGGTAACGACAAATCTAATATATAAAAATGAATGTTTGTTTGTTTGTACTTTATGCGCGGCCATACCGATGATCCGATTGTCATGGGGCTTTTTGCAAAATGTTCAGGAGATTCCCGGGATGAACATAGGCTATAAGAGAGTTGTGATACTCAACTCCTACACCCTTAAAAATCGCCCCTTTGTAGTGCAAAACATGAAAAACATAGCTCTTTGGACGATTAAATGACTTACCCTGCCTAAACCATAACAAATACACAAAATTAATGTACACAAAATTGAATATCTCAAAAAGCTCTACAAAAAAGTCCACGACAGGATATGTTTATCTCTTAGGATAAGTCGCAATAACCATTTTTGTCTTTCATTGATGCCAAGAAGATCGAGACAAGTACGTAGATCCCTGTGCAAGCATAGCAGCACATGACGGGTATTCTTTTACGGATAACTCACAATAACGAATTTTGTCTTTTAGCTCATTTATGCCAAGAAGATCGAGATAACTGGATTCCTGGGCAACACCGGGTAATCAGCAAGGGGAATCTTAAAATAATTACGATATACATTTATAATTATTATTTTTCATTTTTACTTATTCAACTGATCATAAGAAGTACATTAATTTTTTGTCTTTCAGCACATTTATGCCAAGAAGATCAGGATGAGTAGATTCCCGGACAATGCCGGGTAAACAGCACGGGGTATCTAAAATAATTACGATATAATTTTTTCCTTTTACTTATTCAACTAAACGTAAAAGCACATTAATTTTCGTTTATTCAGGCGTAGCAGTGCACGCCGGGTATTAGCTAGTGAGGAATATTTTAGAAGTGGCAGAATTCAAATATCTGGTAACAATAATTACCATATATGAATGAGATGTGCAGGGATATATAAAGACTCGATTCTGAACTTGATGTTATTATGCATTACACAGGGACTCTTGCCCTAACTTCTCTCAAAGAACGCTAAATTGAAAATGTATAATACTTATTCTCCCAGTTATATTATATGGACTCTTACTGTAAGGGAGGAAAAAATATTATGAGTATCTGAAAATGAAGTTCTTAGGAACATTTTTGGACTAAAGATAGATGAACAGACAGGCGAATGGAGACGACTAAATAACAGTAATTTTACATTATCTCTATAGGGAACCAGATATAATAACAGTTAGATATCTTAGACTGCGATGAGCAGGACATGTAGCACACGAATGGGGGATGAAAGAGTGGCATTGAAGCATCTTGTAGGAAAACCAGAGCAAACGTCCAGTTGGTAGACCAAGAATGAGGTGGGAGAATAACAAACCATAATTGAGGGAAATATATTATGTTGTGGATGATTGGAAAACATTAGCTCAGGTTAGGGATGTATGGGGACCTTATGTCCACTCGGCCATGAACCTAGGGATTCGACAGTGCCAGTGAATTAGTTAGATCAATAAGTACTACAAGAATAGACTAATAGCTCTAGAAATTGATTATTTACGCAGAAGTGCCAGAAAGTCTAAATTAGAACATGTCACAAATAAGGAAATTAGAAACATAATGGAAGCAGAAGAAAGCATAATTGAAAGAATTGAGGAGAAGGAATTAAAGTGGTTAGGACATGTTTTAAGAATGGAAGATGAGCGTTGGCGAGCGGTTAAGGTAGGAAGCCTTGGCGCAGAGCTACGGGACTTGCGCTGGTTCGAGTCTCCATGGGGGAAGAAATTTTCTCATGGTATTTCGGCCAGTATGGGACCGGTGCCCACCCAGCATCGTGAGGCAATTGGGTAGCTACAATAAGTAGCGGCTCCAGGTTGAGGAACCAGCTATAACGGCTGGGGGACTCGACATGCTAACCACATGTCACCCCTACACTGGCTGTTGATCATCTACTCTGTGATTGACACATGTGGATGTGAAGGGCCAGCAGCCGGCTGGTAAAAGGGCAACCGCTGAAAAGTGGAAAGATCCTCAATCGGAGATGAGCGATGGCCGAAGCAACTATATGAATGGCATCCGAACAGAAAGAAGAAAAGAGGGAGACCAAAGTTAACATGGAAGGAAAACATGAAGACAGTAATGCAAGCAAGAGGGCTAAGCATTGAAGATGCCCAATACCGTAGGCTTTGGAGGTTTGGCACGGGAAGATGGCAGCAGCTGTAAAAACCCGAAGATAGAGAGATTTTTTTCCTCATAACGAAACTTGGTATATAGGCTACTATTTCATTTCATCAAGAAAGGCACGTTATGTAAACCATCAACTACAGGTCATTAGAATTGGACATTAACCTGAAATCCAAAATTTAAAAAAATTGGGCGAAAATTTTGTTTCCTTGCGACGAATCTGGATACAAGCGACTTAATTAACAAACGATATACTCCAAAACTGGTGGAATCGGGCAATAAATTCAACTTGCCGAGGAATTCGATCATTTTCCGCAGTTTCTGGGAATTTTTTTTTTGTCCGAGTATATCTGTCTATACTGTATACACAATACTGGAATATAAACGAGAGTTTTAGTATTTCATGTAGGATTAATGGCAGATTTTTCATCCCTATGAGTTTTCTATAAATTCATTGAGCGTTAGAGAGAAACAAATCGTTACTTCTTCCTGTTCTTTTTTCAGTCTCTCTCTCTTGCTGTTCTCAATTCCCGATAGTGAAAAGTTCACTTTCTTTGTTTTGCGAAGTGGCGAGAGCATTTTCAACCAAACTTTTTTCTATACTCCTTCTCAGTATACACTCTTTTTTATTTTTATTGTTATTTCAGTAGTTTCAAGATGTCTGGAAATAAAGTGCTCAGATGCTGTGTAATTTCTAGATTTTGTTAAAGACATTGAGTAATGTTATTTTACGTATGAATAGGGAAATTTTATTATATAAAATACTACTGATACCCGGCGTTCGCTGCTACGCCTAAATAATTGAAAATAAATTAGATTTTATGTCTTAGCTGAATAAGTAAAAGGAAAAATAATTATAAATTTATATTTTTAGATACCCCGTGCTGATTACCCGGCGTTGCCCGAGAATCTACTCATCTCGATCTTCTTGGCATACATGAGCTGAAAGACAAAAATTAATGTACTTCTTATGATCAGTTGAATAAGTAAAATGAAAAATAATTATAAATGTGGGCCTATATCGTAATTATTTTAAGATTCCCCGTGCTGATTACCCGGTGTTGCCCGGGAATCTAGTTATCTCGATCTTCTTGGCATAAATGAGCTAAAAGACAAAATTCGTTATTGTGAGTTATTCATAAAAGAATACGCGCCATGTGCTGTTATGCTTGCACAGGAATCTACGTACTTGTCTCGATCTTCTTGGCATAAATGAAAGACAAAAATGGTTATTGTGAGTTATCTATAAGAGATAAACACATGCTGTCGTGGACTTTTTTGTAGAGCTTTGTGAGATATTCAATTCTGTGTACATTAATTTTGTGCATTTGTTACGATTTAGGCAGCGTAAACCATTTAAGCGTCCAAAGAGCTACTTTTTTCATGTTTTCCACTATAAAGGGCGATTTTTAAGGATGTAGGAGTTGAGTATCACAACTCTCTTATAGCCTGTGTTCATCCCGGGAATCTCCTGAGCATTTTGAAAAAAGCCCCATGACAATCGGATCAATGGTATGGCCGCGCATAAAGTTCTAACAAACAAACATTCTTTTTATATATTAGAATAAGTAAAATTTGTCATCATCATCCGGTATCATGGCAGCTGCCGCCGTCTTCCGGAAACCAAACGCCATTCCTCTCTATCCATCCATTGATCTTCCTCCATTCCTCTGATATTCATAGCTGCTTGTACCCCTTCTATCAAAGTTTTCTTCGGTCTTCCTCTCTTCCTCCTTTCCATTGGGATCCATTCCATAACAATTTTTGGCAATCTTTGCTCTGGCATCCGAGGCATGATATTTGGTTTTTTAGCATTTTTTTCTTGTTATGATGAACGAGGAGCTGGCCCGATGTATCAACCCCCAACCTGGAGGACGGGTAATTTTTGTTCAAGGTTTTCTTCCTCTAGCCTTTGATAGTCCAGTATCTTACTGCAAGGCAGCAGCGCTAGTTTTGGTCCGCCCTGGGTATTTTATTTCCCCAGTACCCGCCATATCTGGTGAGCATTCCCCTATCCGCCACCTGGGGAGGCGTCCGATGGGAGACTGGCAACTCCACACAACATAAAAAACTACTTTATTTCATTCTACGCCTAGTTTCAGTGCTTTACGATATTACAAAGTTCCTTGCCTCTGGTCCCGACGGTCGCGGGCTTCAAACGTGGCCGGAAGTAGGTATATATTTTTAGGAGCAAGTCCTCAGGGAAGGATTTTAAGCCATGAGTCCCGAGTCTGAAAATTTTCAGGCTCATACAAGATACTTAAGCCTGGATAAAGAGACATTTAAGTAAAATTCACCTATCTCCATCACTCTAGTATTACCTCGGTTGTCTACTAGATGGTCTCATTGAGTCGGTATGTTGACCGCATACTTTTCATGGCATTTTTTGGTAAATAAGAGTTACTAAATTAACTTGATATAGTAATTGCTGATAAAGGAAAGGCTAAAGTCCAACATTGGGCTGTTGCGTCATTGTAGATGTTTACGATATTATAAAAAGGCAGAAAATGGAATAGGCCTATAACATTATCTTGTACTGTAATATTCAGAAAAATGGACGCAACTTCCGCCAATAAATTTTGGGGTAGTTCAAATAAAATTAGGTATTTTATCTTATTCGCAAAGATCCTCCACAATTCCTTGTTAGCCACTTCTTCAAAGTGACCTTCTACCCGTATGGAATCTTGATACATCTGGTCTTTCTAAATTAGTTACGATCTGCATGATCTTTTACCTCATTGATAATTTTCCTAGCTATACGAATAAACTATGGCAAAATTAATTATCAATTATTTTATACGCAAAACAGCAAATGCAATCAATAGAAAGTATATGGACTTAAACCTGTGTCTGCTCTGAATATGGTGTTAATTTCAAAATTGACTAAAATAAGTAATTATGCCAAGCATGCTTGAAAAATGAAGAGCTTTATTTTTCATAAGTAATGCCACGAGTGATTTCCAAATTATCGATAAATTCACGACTCACGAAGTGAGGAGTGAATTTATCTAGAGAATTTGGAAATCAAGAGTGGCATTTGTTAGGACTATTTAACGAATAAAATTAAGCTGTTTTCTCACAAATCATTATTTAACTATAGTTATTTTAAAATATTTATATATTTAATGTAAACGGCGATGTTTGAAAACAAATGAGAAACGATAGGTACGCTTCTACTGCTTCTTTTGTTTATCACTGCAACCAGATCATACTATTTATTGCCAAAGGAACGCAATATTGTAAGAATGCTCTCTAGTGGAGAAAAAATGAAACACATCAATCTGTATATTAATTCATTTTTGATGTCGTATGATGTAAATATGACAATTATATTTTTCTCGATTATTACCTGGGAAAAAATACATTTAAGAAAGTGCAAACAGTGGTTTCTTTTTTTGGTGGTATAATCAATTGCTACAAATGTTGACATGTAAGCACTATTATATACAATCTGGTAGCCGTATTTGTTATAGGCTCAGTCACTGCAAAATAACGGTCAGACCTGTTCAGAATATTAAAAAGGAGGAGCTTTGTTTAATATATGATAATCCTAACACTGATAAATATTTCGTGAAACACGACTCTGATTGGTTGTAAAACAGAAATCATTGAAACGTGATTGGTCATTGACTCCCATTTGGGGCATGAGTTAAATAGTCAATTTAATTTTTAACAATAGTATATTACGATGCGAGGTTGGGAAGTGGTTTTTACAGAAGTGAGGAAAGATTATTAAAAACAGAGCGATAGCGAGGTTTTTAATTTCCGAGATTCTGCAAAACACTTCACAAACGTGCGTTGTACACCATTTTTTACGCGATGGTGTTTTCAAAATAATAAATATTAGTAAAATAATATATTTTTTGGAAATATTTGCGTTCATTATAAACAATTGACTAACGTTAACAGTGTGGGCAACGTTTATTAGTTGAAACAACAGAAGGCTTTGAAAACAATTATTGATAACATTGCCGCAAGTACGTATTTATTGTGTTATACTGTTCCAAATGACGTTCAGTTCATTTAAAATGCAGTGATTTGTTTCGTATAATGTATATGAACACTGCCTTTTGGATATTTTCTGTATATACATTCTACGTATTATACATAGAGGGTAGTGGTTTTACTTCCCGCACGTGGGTGTAAATGTACTATTACAGTATAGTTATTTAGGTTGGCAACCCCGAAATGTAGGAAGTTGAACTTTCAATAATGGTCGCCATTGCTGGTAAGAACGACAAACGCACTATCACGCAAAAAAGTACATTTTTTTGACTTTACATCTTTTACGCAACAAACACGGAAATATTAAGTTAATATTTTCAGTACTTGTTTCATTATAAGGCCACTTTTTTTAGAATAACATTTTTCACACAGTATTGTCGGCTACCATGGTCTTGTGGTTATGTTCCCTGCCTCTGAAACCGAAAGTCGCGAGTTGAAACCCGGCAGGGGTCGACAGATTCTTTTTAGGATCGAAAATATCAAGTCACATGTCCTCTGGGAGGGACTTAATGCCGTGGGGTCTTGTGTCTGGAAAATTTCAGGCTCATAAAATAACTTTAAGTCTGAAAAAGGTCCCTAAACAAAATTTACCGGACTTTATCATTCATGTAATACCACAATTACCTACTAGATGTATCATTGGATCGGCATGCTAACCATATACTAATCATGACATCTGTTTTTAAATAAGCGCAACTAAATATGTCTAATTAAGAAACTCCCCACTAGAGAAGCATCGATGTACCTGCAATGAGACGAACAGGGATCAATCAGTCAATCAGTAGTGATAATCGAATGGGTAAGTATTCGTAAAATTTAAAATATAAAATCGGTACATGCTGAGGATGGAGCATATGTTCCGAAAGTACTTCACATTTTGCAGCCTTGTAAGGTTGAGAACGACTGAGATCTGAGGTAACGATTTTATATTTTAAATTTTGTATAGTGGCCTCAATGGTGTTCCGTAATGAATTTTTAAAGTATTAAGTATTCGTGCGCGTTTGCAGTTCAATTACAAAATTTAATACCTATAGAAAAAATATATAAAGTTATAGCTAATTAGAGAAGGAAAATGAAAAATACAAATTTCGGAGGAACTTAAAAAAAAGAAAGAAAATGAGCTCTTACAAAAAAAAATAAAGGCTAATAACATAAAATAATATACAATAGATTAATACGAAACCGAGAAAGAAATTACATATATTGCAAAACAAAAAAAATAATGGAAGAGCACCTGGGAAAGACAATATATGGCCCGAAATCACAACCTGCGTCATACTAACAATTGCAGACGTTTTATTGCCTCTCTTTAAAGAAGTTTGGATGAAAGAGAATTTCCCCTTGGATTGGAAGTTCCGTATAATGGTGAATGTACCAAAGAAAGGAGATTCACTTGATCTTCGAGACTCCAAGCTAACAGTATATCGAATTTGTGCTCTTCAAAGATTCTATTGAGCTCCGGTTTCGGCCAATCTAATCAGTGATCCTACTACTATTGGTGATATAGTGTTCAATGTCCTATTTGTCTCACATCGGGTGAGGCTCTAGCAGTCAATTAAAAGCGAGTTTCACACACGTCATGAAATTATTATTTTGTGTATCTGAAAGAGTTTTAGTCCCTGCATAAATAATTTTTATTATAAGACACAGCGGAACGTATACCTCCAGTCATAGCAGCACTGTTGCTGCATCGCACGGACGTATATACTAACCGTGTATAGTCAGAAACAAGTACCAAATGAAGCACTTATCCAGTTTACTCAGAATAATAGCTGTAGTCTCCTCGACGCCACAGACTGACGTGAAGCGAGTTTACGCGGGATGACACGGCATTAGTCAGCATATCATTTACAAACGAAGAAGGTCAATGTCATCATCATAATCAACAATCACGGATTAAGCCCATATGGCTTGTTCCGGTCTCATAGATTCTCGTTAAAAGAGTTGAATCCATCTCCCTTTCGGTCTACCAATGTTTCTGTCTCCTCTTGGTTTGTAATTAAGTATAATTTTTGGAATCCGATCATCTTTCATTCATTGAACATGTTTTTTCCAATGTTCAGCCTATATTTACTGGTCTGGTGTGTTTCGTTCAATATTTGTGTGCCGTGGTCTACGATTTGGATATATCCCAAGCACCATGTCGAGCACAGATCAGTGTGACGACCTAGAGATGGGGGTCGAAAAAGTCGTTCGTGCACTCTACCTTTGGGAGGAATTTCTCGTACATTTTAAGAAGTATGTCACATAGAAGAATTTTCGATCAAACAATAAATTTGCCTATGGATGTGAAACCTGGACATTAACAAAGGCAATAGTAAACAACTAGAGGCTGCTGAAATGAAGATGTTAAGAGCAATAGCAGGATACCAAAGGACCGATAAAAAGAAAAACGAAGATATAAGAACTAACTAACTAACTAACTAACTAACTAACTCACTGGCACTATCGAACCCGAAGGTTCATGGCCGCGCGGACATAAGCTCTCCATACATCCCTATCCTGAGCTAATGCTTTCCAATCATTCCCTGTATAATCTACTTCCCTCAAATCATAGTTAATGTTGTTCTCCCACCTCATTCTTGGTCTACCAACTGGGCGTTTTCCCTCTGGCTTTCCTACAAGAAGTTTCCATGCACGTCTTTCATTCCCCATACGCGCAACATGTCCTGCCCATTGCAGTCTACGAGACTTAACTGTTCTTATTATATAAGAACAGAACTTAATATATTTAATCTCTGAGAAAGAATAAAATATTATCAAAATGCTTATCTTCAGCACGTATTACGAATGAATGAACAGCGCATACCAAGAAGAATGTATAATTATAAACCAAAAGGGAGAAGAATGTTGGGAAGACCATTGAAAAGATGGAAGGACCAATTTGACCCATAATGAGATCGGAACAGGCCATTGGGCTTAATCCTTGTTGTTGATGATGATGACAAATTTGCATGGGTTGCCTCCCAAATTAGAGGAACATTTTTCATAATTAAAAATTATTTCAACACTTTTCTGGAGTTCGAGTGCACGGACGCTGCTATTGATCTGACATCGGAATGTCTGGGTAGACTTAGAGGTATCCGAACGAAGAGACATGTCACAATTTTTCACAGCTTAATTAAATGAGATCAAAAGTGTGCTAGTGGATAATCAAACTGCATTTTTTTTTTCGGCACAAGGAGAAAATATTACACTGTCCAAAAATACAGATGCTGAGTTATATTATATGAATGCGAATATGGACTCTTACTTTAAGGGAGGAGAAAATATTGCGAGTACTTGAAAATGAAGTTCTTGGGGAAATGTTTGTACCAAAAAGAGACGAAAAGTCAGGTGAATGGAGAACATTGCATAACAGTGAACTACGTGATCTTTATGTGATGCCAAGTAGTATAGTGGTTAAGGCAATACGCTACAAGCTGGAAGGCCGACAGTTCGAGTCCCGTGAGTCAGGATTTTTAAACTGACCCTATTTACACTTTTTGGCGGCACTATGGTCCTGGGGTCAGCCTCTAACAGAGACGAGTACTGGATGCTCATTCTGGGGGTAAATGCGGCCATCACGAAGGGCAGACAACCCGATTGTCATCAAGTGCCGATTGTCGGCAGAAAGTGGAAACTTTAACTTCCTACTACCCCAAGGGTCTCCTATGGATACTTTACCTAGATGCAATAAGAACAGATTAACCTTCGTAGATGCGATGGGCAGGACATGTGGTACGAATGGAGATTGATGGCCTAACTAATAATGTTGGCATGGTTGCCGAAACAAAAGGTCGTTTAATGATTTTTTTTTTTTTACTCTCAGTGATCCAATAAATTCTAATTACTGACGGTATTACAACCAGCGCAAGTCCCATAGCTTTGCCCAAAGCCATTAACCGATCGAATTAAAACGCGGGGCAATATACTACTACAACAGTGTCGTTGCAAAATATTTCAAGTGTTCGCCAAAACTTTTCCTAATGGTGGGTTTCGAGGTTAGGCCTATTAATTTTTCCTGCATTTCTGCGACATTGTCATAAATAGGCCTATTATTATTATTATTATTATTATTATTATTATTATTATTTTGAAATTAAATTAACTTTATAATGCCCCTTGTTACATATGTGTAACCTCGGGAATTTATCACATCATTTCAACAATAAATTAATATTTACCGCGAATCTCTGAGTAGGTTTTAACCATTAAGGGTTAAGTTAATTTAAGGTTATTAAATCTTTTGCTTAGAATTAAATGTTATGCATGTCTACTGTATGTATATGTAAAAGTCAATGGTTCACCCAACTCAGATCGTTGTGAAAGGGGTTCGAGAGTCGAAAAAGGTTGGGAACCGCTGGAGTAGAGTAATATTAAATACTGACATCGACAATTTTCGTTTCAAAGTAAACATAATGTATTGTTTGCAATGTAAATGCTCTTCAAACAGAAAAGCTCTCAATGCGTTCTAGTAGACCATAGAGTTGAGGAACCCGGAATTAAAGTGATTGTATTACATAGAGATTATCAAGAAGCATTATATGGCATCTCAGTTTCGCATATCTGAGCGTTCTACACACACAAAAATTAGCATAGTTACTTCACTGATCCTTATCTTCTATTTCCACTGCAAATACATTTCGATGTTCAGAATGAGTCACAACTAACACTTCTATTATGCCTACATGATCTCTCTTCTCAAATCACACAGATTCGAACAAACAAAAGTCCATCTCGCAAGAACTGTGTAAACTAAAGGCGGAATTCATGAAACCATCTTTACGCAAAGAGCGACTCTTCCCCCCTCTCTATGACGTAGAGAGTATTCATAAAACCAGAATTCAAGAAACCATCTTTACGCAAAGAGCGACTCTTTCCCCCTCTCTATGACTTAGAGAGTATTCATAAAACCGGTTTTAAGAATACTCTCTACGTCGTAGAGAGGGGGAAAGAGTCGCTCTTTGTGTAAAGATGGTTTCATGAATTTCGCCCTTAATGAACCAGTAAGTTGAATTAATCAGTAAGTTGATTTTGCTGGCTTACGGATGTCTTTCTTTTCTTCTTCCTCCTCCTTACTAGGATTAAGGGCTACCCGCTCTTAAAGTGATTCTCATCAAAACAAAACTGTTCGCTTTTCAATGGTTATGGACACTGACGTACGATGTAGAAGCAATAAGTACACGAAAAAGTAGTTACCTTCATTAAATAAAAAAATATGTCCTCTGAATATACTTGTTATTATTCGTGAATGAAAATAATAATACTCAGAACACAAAAAATATTCTAAAGTAACCTAATCAATAATTACAACTTAAAATAGTTAAATAAATATGGATGATAGTCTACATTTGTATCATGCTTCAGTCGATTCTGATACAACAAAACGGCTGAAGAAGGTTACATCTGTTGCTGTGTCGCCATCTAGATTACAAGTATGGCAAACCTTTGACTAGTGGTAAAAAAAAACAGTTGTTTTAAATGAAAAGTCTCATCAGCTTTCTTGTAATCTACCCTATTCAACGATCAAACGTCTCATGTACCTCACACGTGCTCCCTGTCAATGTGACAGTAATTGTGGCGCGAATGGCGGAAAGATACAATAGGCGTTTGTTTATGCTAGGCTCACTCTAAGAGCGGATAAGGTATAGGTTAATGCGACCTGTTCCGGTTTAATCGTTTCCTTGGCCGTCCCAATGAACTTCTTCCATGTGGTTTGTAGGTGTTGATCGTTTTGGGTAATCTTGTATTGTCCATTTTGTCTAAATGTTCTTTCCATCGGTATTTGTGCTCTGGTTTATCGAGTATTGAAAGTATCTCCAGTTCATTTCTTATTGACTCATTATGTAATCTATCCATTCGTGTACATCCTCTAGCGGATCTTAAAAATTCCATTTCAGTGGCTTGAATGTATGATATATTTTTTGTAAGTATCCAAGATTCAGATCCATATAAAAGAACAGGAAAAGCCATAATTTTATAAAACCTGAGCTGAGTTTCTCTTTGAGTCTTTCGATGGGTTCTTCTTATGGTGTCGCACATAATTTGATATCGATTTAATTTGTTATGTATATCCCAATCATAGCTATATGTTATATCTGAACCAAGATAGTTAAAGTGAAGTCTTTCTTTTTTAAATTCAATTCTACGTAAGTCCATGGCGCGATAGGCCTAGAAGGCCCTTGGTCTACTAGCTGGCTCCTAGACTCACGTCCACATGTGCTAATCACAGAGGTAGATGAACAACCAGCCAGTAAAAGGGTGACATGTGATCAGCATGTCAGGTCCCCCAGCCTTTATAACTAGTTTTCTCAACCTGGAGCTGCGGTATTGTAGCTACCAAAATTCCTCACGATGTTGGGTGGACACCGCTCCCATACTGGCCGAAATTCCATGAGAAAAATTCATCTCCCATGGGGACCCGAACTAGCGCAAGTCTCACAGTTCTGCACCAAGGCATTTTGCCTCAATCATTCGGCTATGGCGCGGACAAATCCTATCTAGGCCTTATTCAATTTCGTTATAGGAAACAAAAGCGGCAAATAAAAGTTTTTAAATTCCGGTTTTCAGGTAAACCTACTTCTAATGGTGGGATTTCGCTGAGGTTTAAATATTGCATTACTATATTACATTATTACATTATTATCAGGGAACGGAAGTTCATGCCCTAAAAACATGAAGAATATGTATGCATTTATGCCGTAAAAAATAGCTAAATATGCCACAAAATATGCTGTAAAAATAGCTAAATATGACACAAAATATGCATAATCAAACTGAGATTATTTTAACAGAATAATACGTTATAGGTTTATAGGTAACTTACGTTTAGTCTCTGGATTTTGAAGTGCTTGCCTCATTGTTGAATGTTCCATTACTACCGTTGCAGTTCACAACTAACCAGTGACGTATGTTTTCTGTTGTAAAATCTTCGCCTGTTGTCTCAGCATAGCTTTGTAGCGCGAAAAACTTCGTTCTACGTCGCAAGAAGTAAGAGAGGCTTGCAAAAAACTGTGAGCTGTTCTATAGATAACTTTGTTGGTTTGTTTGGTGTTTTTCCTTCGAGAATATCTCGAATTTCTGCAAGTTTATAATAGCCAGGGTTTATGGAAAGAATATTTTCTCTTTTGTCTTTCACTACATCTCCTACATTTCCCGGAACTGATATTAAATTGGAGATCGTTCTATCGAAATCTGCTAAAGACTGCAGTAAAGGAATACCAACTGCTTCCAATGACCTAATTGCTTTAGGAATAAAATGAAAATGAGATGATGTGAATACAAGGTTGATTTTTAATTCATTGTCTGATACAGTTTTCTGTGCTAATTCGATAGATGCTGCTTCACTTGAATCAAAAATATTTATAATTTCTTTAATTTTAGAAAAATGTTCTGAATAGAATAGAGCAGCTTCCAGCCATGTGCCCCAACGGGTTAAAATTGGCTGTGGTGGGAGGAGAACGTCAGGCTCTATTGTTGTGAACTTTTGAACTCTGGACGGAGCTTTCTTAAATAATTTCTTAACAGACGACACTAGCTTGTCCACTAAAGGATAACATGTTCGAATAGTCTCTGATATACGATGAAGGCCGTGTGCAAGACATGTTAAGTGAATCATATGAGCGAAAATACCTTTCGGTGTTGTACCTGATTTTATCATATAACTAGCAGAGACCGTTATCAAGAGGAGCACATTATCGTACTTAATGCCATCAGGCCACAATAGTTTCAGTGAATCAATAACAAACTGAGTAATTGTTGCATTGTTAGTAACTTCTAACACTGCAACATTCAGAAGATACGGAGTTGTGGGATTTTCTTTACAAAGGGCTCCAACTATAAAATTCGCTATGTAACGACCTTCACAATCCGTCGTTTCATCAACACTAATCCATACAAATTGATTCCTAAGAGTATTCTGAATATTTGATATTACACTGTTGTAACACTGGCTTACACGTGTTTTTCGTAAAGTAATTTCATCTGGTACATGTTCGTTGGCGTATTTCTGAAGAAAAATTCTTAGCGTTGGATTATTGAGTTTAAAGAGGGGAATATCGCATGCTATAAAAACCTCACAGAAGTCTGAAGAAAACTGAGTTAACCTACTACCTAAACACTCCGCAAGTTGTTTTTGCTTTGGATTATTTTCCGTTTCACGTTTTTTAATTAGTAATTCCTTATGTTTGGATGTGTTTATATGCTGCAACACTTGAAACCGTTTCTCACTGCCTACTTTTTTCTCACATGCTTTACAAAATAAAATTCTATTATCCGTGGAAATAAACTCGTTACGAAATTCATTTACAAATGATTGAAGTCTACCTGAATTACTTAATTTAACTTTGGGCATGATTTAATAGCGGTATAGAAAGCCCCCTTAACAATTTACATCCACTTCACCACACACAAAAAACTAGACACTTGTTCAATGAACGAAGACATAACTGCTCGTGAGTCCGGTACGTAAGCGCGTTACTGTTGACCTTCGCTGCACGTGGAATACATACGGGGATTCACCAACGGACCGTGTGAAAAATTGATGTCATGTCATGAAAACTTGAGGGTCTCCGAATGGGTGTGCCATTTATCGTTAAACAAAATTCATAAACATAAATTAATCATGTTTACTACGTTACATTTTTTAATTAACTATTTAATTTAAATTAATGAAATTTTAAAATTTTAAAACCTTTAAATATTTGAAAAATACAAATAAAATATACCAAAAATATACCAAATATGCAGCTTCCCTGCATAAATGTTAAAATATTATGCATTTATAAATAACGGTAAAATATGCACTTTTATGCACGATAAAAGCAATATTATCGCATTCAGAAATTTGTGATTCGTGTAGATAATCTTTCGGCATATTTGCACAACGAGAGAGAACAAATATGCAAATGCATGAACTTCCGTTCCCTGATTATTACACACTGATCTTGAGCAGAGCGTAATCGTCTATCATAAGAGAAACATTTCAAACAGGCACATCTCCAATTATTAAAGATTTTTTTATACCTATGTGGTATCCAAAATTTTAGAATCTAACATTAATTCTGTCCACCGCTGTGGTCTCGAGGTAGCATGCTGCTTTATCACGCAGCGGGCCCGGGTTCGATTCCCGGTCGGGACAGACTTCTGGATGAGTTTTTATCGGGGGGTTTCCTCACCTGTAAGACAAATGTCAGGAAGATTAGAGTCCAACGGTCCCCGAAAATCATCCGGCCATCATCATCATCCTTACCATTATCAATCATGATCATCATCATCATCATCATCATCATCGTCCTTCACCGGTGTGGAAAGAAACGGGAAGCCACCACACCTATAACTCCCTAGTGAAGATGTAAAGCATAGCATGAAAATGCTATGATTGCAGTGAAAGACCTGCCCTCGGGCAGAATTACTATGGATGGATGGATGGATGAAGCATTAATCCTTTTAATCATGAAAGGAGATCATAAGTGTTTGAGAATAAAATTATCTTTTTTAATCAAAAAGAGATGAACAGTCTGGTGAATGGAGAAGACTATAAAACAGTGGGCTACATGGTCTTTACAGGAAACCAACTATAAGATGGGCAGGACATGTGGCACGGATGAGAATGGATGAGGTGCATGGAAGCTCCTTGTAGGAAAACCAGAGGGAAAGCGTCCAGTTGATAGACTAAGAATGAAGTGGGAGAATAACATTTGAGGGAAGTAGATTATACAGGGAATGATAAAACATTAGTTCGGCATAGGGATGTACGGAGAGCGTATGTCCGCTCGAACATGAACCTATGGGTTCGATAGTGCCAGTGAGTTATTTAACATTAATACTTTTTAAATGTAATTATAAACTAATTTAATCATAGTATTATCTTTGGTGTATGAATTTTTATTTATTTGAGTTGTTCTATTCTATTATATAGTGTTCTGCCTAGGGTACGTATTTCACTGCAGTCATAGAATTTCCATGCTATACTTTGCAGCTTTAATAGGGAATTATAGGTGTGGTAGTTTGCCGTTGCTTTCCACGCCGGTGAAAGATGATGTCCAGATTATGTTTGAGGACGTTTCGGGGCTTAATGCTACCTGGCTTTCGTCTTCAGGCGAGGAAAACCCCCGGTAGGAACCTCACCCAGGAAGATTGTACCAACCGGGAATCTAACTCGGGCCCACTGAGTGACAAGGCAGCACGCTACCTCGAGACCACAACGGTGGACTAATTTGAGTTGTACGCCCGTATGAAAGGACACTTTTCTTTTAACAGCTCTCCTGTAAAATCATGCTTTTATCTCTTATCCCACTTCGCCAAATAAGGAACGATAGGAATGGTAGATTCATTTCTACACACCCGGTGTGTTTCTATTCTGGATGTTATACAGGCTTGTGGTTTCGAGTAAGGCCCTTGAAAACAAAAACAAACAAAAATGAAGCTGTTGTGCTTGAGTGTGCAGCTACTTGGCCTAAGGCTTGATAACTAGAGACTCATCTCATGTCAGTGATCTCCAATCCCCTAGGCAAGAGGCAGTCAGTCAGCGGAGCGAGGATGTCTCTCCAACATCCGAGGGGTTGGGGTTAATTAGATAGAACTCGGCGGCGTCCAGGCGAGAGAGAGGTCTACCCATTCTGCATACATGTACACTAACTACCAAAACTACTCCCTTCCCATTTTGCTTGTTTTCCTAATCAAACCATCTCTTCCAATCAATGTTTAGAGTTAAACCATCCTTTCTTTTCAAATGTCGGCAAACAAATATCATAGCCTATATGAACCTAACATATGTTACCTTAAAAGTAATTAAAACACTTTTGAAATCCAGAATGGGTTGAAGCAAGGAGATGCACTATCTCCTCTACTATTTAATTTTGTACTAGAGCATGCCATTAAATCTTTAGAGAATGAGGAAGGCTTACAACTGAATGGTATTAATAAGCTGTTAGTTTATGCTGATGATGTAGTACTACTGGCCGATAGCGAGGAGATACTAAAGGCCAACACGCACACACTATTGAGTAACACTAAGAAATTAGGACTGGAAGTAAATATCAGTAAAACTAAATATATGGTCACACGTAGAAATTCATTATATAATGGAAATGGACAGCTAATGACAAATGAGGGAAATTTTGAGGAAGTGGCTGAATTCAAATACCTAGGAACAATAATCACAAATAGGAATGAGATGCACAAAGAAATTAAACATAGGCTCAATTCTGGAAATGCATGCTATTATGCATTGCAGAGACTTTTGATGTCCCAACTCCTTTCAAAAAACGTTAAGCTGAAAATATATAAAACTATTATTCTACCAGTTATATTATATCGGTGCGAAACATGGACTCTTACTTTAAGGGAGGAAAGGAGATTACGAGTATTTGAGAATAAAGTTCTTAGGAAATGTTTTGGACCAAAGAAAGATGAACAGACAGGTGAATGGAGAAGACTACATAACAATGAACTACATGGTCTTTATAGGAAGCCAGATATAATAAGAACAGTTAAGTCTCGTAGACTGCGATGGGCAGGACATGTTGCACGTATGGGGAATGAAAGGCGTGCATGGAAACTTCTTGTAGGAAAGCCAGAAGGAAAACGCCCAGTTGGTAGACCAAGAATGAGGTGGAAGAACAACATTAACTATGATTTGAGGGAAGTAGATTATACAGGGAATGATTGGAAACATTAGCTCAGGATAGGGATGTATGGAGAGCTTATGTCCGCGCGGCCATGAACCTACGGGTTCGATAGTGCCAGTGAGTAAGTAAGTAAAAGTAATTAAAAATCACATTAAAATATGATATCCTAAATACGAATAATTCTAGCAAAATGCATAGCAGCTTATTAGAATCAATATGCATAATAATAATAATAATAATAATAATAATAATAATAATAATAATAATAATAATAATAATAATAATAATAATAATAATAATAATAATAATAATAATAATAATAATACTTTATTTATTCTGGCAGAGTTAAGGCCATAAGGCCCTCTCTTCCACTCAACCAGCACAAATACAAATAAATATTCGACAAATATAGAATTACACTATACTAATTATAAACAGTTAAAGATACAATAAATGTAGCAATGTAAATGTCATGTACAAACAACATTTTATAGGGTAATAACAATAATTATACGATAATAATAATAATAATAATAATAATAATAATAATAATAATAATAATAATATAAATATGATACATTTTACGGGAAACACCAATTAATATATATATATCTTACACTGGATAATAATGAAGTCGAGTTTAGAGCAAATATAAATTTAGATTTCTTTTAAAAGATGCCAATGTCCGGCAGCCCCTTATTTCTTGTGGTAGGGAATTCCAGTTGCGAGAAGTGGAGATGGTATATGACATGGAGTGATGTGATGTCCTATGTTGCGGTATATTAAGTAAGAGACTATGTTGAAATCTTGTGTTTAAGTTATGGTTTGAGGATAGATACTGGAAACGGGATGATAAATAATTGGGAATCGAGGTATGTAGGATTTTAAATAGGAGAATTAGACAGTGCGATTTTCTTCTCTCTTTTAGATGTAGCCATGACAATTCGTGGAATAATGGAGAAATGTGATCGTATTTTCGAACATTAAATATGAATCTGATACACATATTATGGACACGCTGCAGTTTGTCCGACAATCCGTCACTTATGTCAGTTAGTAGAACGTCACAGTAGTCAAAATGCGGCATCACTAAAGTTTGGATATTGTAATCTGAAAATAAAATGCCTAGGAACATTTCTGGAGCGAAGAGAGAGAACAGACAGACGAATAGAGAAAACTGAACAATAATGAGATACATGGTCCTTATGGGGAATCAGACATAATATGAACAATTAAGTGTGCAATGATCAAGACATATGTCACCGAATAGGGAATGAAAGAGGAGCATGGAAAGAATGTAATACAAACCAGAATTACTTACAATTAGAACACGCGGGCGGGAAGCTCAATATGCTTCTGACAGTCTTCTTCGATATACCAATGTATAATAACAATAACAACATTAATAATAATAATAATAATAATAATAATAATAATAATAATAATAAAAATAATAATAACAATAATAATAACCGTCATCATCATCCGGTATCATTATAGCTGCCACCGTCTTCCGGAAACGAAAGGCAATTCCTCTCTGTCCAACCATTAATCTTCTTCCAATTCTCTGATAAATAATCATAGCCGCTTGCACACCTTCTATCCAGGTTTCATTTGGTCTCCCTTGTTTCCATTGGTATTTATTTCATAGTAAGTCCAGGCAATCTTTGCTCTGACATTCTTTTGACATGGCCAATGGCCATTGGCCATATCGTTGTAATATTTTATTTTCTATAAGGTCTAATGTCCGGCGCTCGTCTTGTACACCCATAATTTCCCTTATTTCTTTATTTTATATTCTATCCATTCTAGATTTTCTAGCTGATCTTCTTAAAACATCCATTCCTGTGCTTAAAATTATTTTCGTTTCCCTGGTAGCAGTTTCTCAAACTTCAGCACCATATTTTAAAATGCTCTGAACTATGGTTTGATATATTTCTAATTTTCTATTGTTTGTAATATTTTTGCTCCACCAAACAGAGTTTAGGGCATTTATTGCTTGTCATTTTTGTGTGATTATATTTTTAATGTCTACTGTGTCATCGCCTAAATGGTCTAATTTTGTATTTTCAGTGTAGTAATAATAATAATAATAATAATAATATAACACAGAACAAAACAATATATAACATTATAATTAATTATGTTAAAAGTTAAACAATTTAGCTAAGAAATAAAATTATTAAACATAGTGGAGCAGACATAATAATATTAACTATATTTATATATTTATTCATTCACAAATGAGTGTTGTTTTTGTTTTCCTCGTCTTGTCCAGAAATCTGCCCACGTTTAAGCAAATATCTGAATTTACCATTAACTCGTAGAATGTCAATCTATCATGATTTGAATACAGAAACTTTTCCGGGAACAACTCATGTCTCAAATATTCCGAATAGTTTCAATTTCTTATGTATTTCGTCTTTAGGGATCCCAGACATTAGACATGTTCGCATATTGTTTGTAATTTTCGAAACTTCTTGTAAGAAAGCCAGAGATAAAGCGCCCAGTAGGTATGCCAAGAATGAGATGAAAGAATGATATTAACAATTATTCGAAGGAGGTAAATCATACAGGATATGATTGGAAAACAATTGCTAAGGATAGATTCGATACTGTCAGTGAGTTATTTAGTTTTACGCATAGTCCGCGCGGCCATGAACCTACGGGTTCGATAGTGCCAGTGAGTTAGTTAGTAGATAAACTACTATGGGGTATTTTTTTTGTAATTTACATGTAAGAATAATTTCAGTTTTTTTTCTCTAACCTGGTTGAGTGGTAGACAAGGCCTTAAGGCCCTAACTCTGCCAGGTAAAATAAAGATATTATTATTATTATTATTATTATTATTATTATTATTATTATTATTATTATTATTATTATTATTATTATTATAAATTTGAAAAGGAAGGAAACAGTTCAATGGAGTTATATTATGATGACGATAGTGATGGAGGAAAATATTATAAGAATTCTTTTTTATTTAATATTGTCTCTAGAAATATCTTATATCAATTTATTTTTTGCAGTATAATTTTTAACTGTCAATTCCTTAAAGGTTCCTCAATAATTTAAGTATTTCAAATCTTGAGTTGCCAATAAATCTAACGTCACTTACAATCAGAATTCCGCTGAGCTCTGGAGTTTAATTTCATGTAAATCTGCATAAATCATATCGTAAAACCTGTCATCGATTTTTTTCTCTCAAACTAGTCTTCAGAATAATTGGCAACAAACTATACGCAATATAGCTCATTTAAATCAATTTCATTGGACCTGACAACAAAGAAAAACTATATTCGTTTCTTAATATCATATTTAAAAGCCAACATACACGTTCTACTAAATAGCACTGGAAATTAAGACTGGAAATAAATAATTTAAACTGAATATATAGAAATAGGCCTGAATTATATAACGGAAATTGATAGTTAATAAATAAATGTGGGATATTTAAAAAAATGGCTGAATTCAAATAGCTAGGAAAAAAATTACGAATAGGAATGAAGCATAAAAAATAAACATAGTCTCTGCTGTGGAAATGGATGCTATTGCAGATTACTGGGACGCTTGACACCCCAATTTCTCTCAAAAACATTAGAATAAAAATATATAAACCTGTTCTAATTTTCCTTCGTAATTTAACCTTTTTAAATCTAGAGGAAAACGCCCAATTGGTAGACCAAGGATGAGGTGGGAGAATAACATTAACTATGATTTGAGGGAAGCAGATTATACAGCGAATTATTAAAAAATATTAGCTAACGATAGGGATGTATGGGTTCGATAGTGCCAGTGAGTTTGCGTTAGTTAGAATTTAACATTTTACCTTATATGTTCTTAATACATGTCCCAAGCCGCCCGGGCCATTCAGTGGCATGAACTACAGAGTGAGGAATTTTAAACTTCGGATCACACACATGCTTTTTTGATATACACAAGAGCACGGAGGGCCTCCTCGAATGAGTGATCAGTTCTATCTACTGCCTTCTCCGAGACAACACAACATTAAAATGAAACACACCATGCACCTCTCACGTTCATACTGAATATGACGGATATTATGATAGCAATTTTATCTAAATGGTGATCGGGGATCGTTTGGGCTTCATAGTTTCCTAATATTTTTCTTAAAGGTGAGGAAATATCTAGAAAAAAATTCCCAGGAAACTCGTTACCGCAAGCGTCAAACCAAGGTCCGTTTGCTTACGAAGCAGCTGCTATATCCAAAACCGTCCAGCGACGAACGACCTGATATTCTTTTGAAACGAAAACTTAAAAATCAGTCTAGCGACACCAATATTCTGTTTGACAACGAAACTTAGTATGCTATCCAAGTAAAACGAGAAAGGTATTCTAAAAAAAAAAAACAGAGAAATCCGAACATTAGAAATGAGTGTTTAGTCTACCTGATATCCAAAATTTAATAAATTGCTCTAGTGTTTGCCATGTTTATTTTCTCGCAATGTAAATGTATTCATACAATTTAATTAACAAGGCAACATAATGAATTTTCCGTAAACCAGCAAAATTAACCAAATATTCAACTGTTTTTAGTTTTTAGGCCTACCTAGTTCCTGCGTGACGGGCTTTCTGTTTAATTATTTTCTTATTTTATTTTACCTGATGGAGTTATGACCGTAAGGTCTTCTCTTCCACTTCACCAGGGTTAAATTATACAAGTAATAACAATTATGAATTATCTAAATGTTGATTAATAATACTTAATAGGCACAAGCTACACAATCTAGAGTTAACAAGGAAAACATTAAAAAATATTAATAAATCATAATAATAGTAATAATAATAATAACTAATAACTAGGTATCGGAAGTTGAGGACCTATAATATTCCTATAAAAGACCTTTAAAAATACCTAAAAACTGGAAGAAGGACGTAAAATGTGTCGAAGTTGCTAACGAATGGATAAAGACAACCTCGCTGCCTACACCCTCTGCTCGAAGTAATATTCACAAAGTGGCAACTTCTTAGAAAATTTAAAGTAGAAATACAGTAGTTCAGGCGGTCAGTAGGCTGATGGTGAAACATAACGGGATATTTTGTGAGGATTCAATAGTATCTCGTGGAACTGAACTGTTTGAAATATGAAAAGTCTTTAGAAAATAAAACTAGATAGTATTTTTTAAAATACGTTGGACTTGAGATTACACTTTGCGGATTCTTGAATTATACAAATGGTATAAATGTAGTCAAAATAAGGTAAAGTTACAAAAAAAGCCGTTAAGACCTAAAAATGGTAAAAAAAGGACCAATAAACCAAAAAAGTCCAAAAAGGGCAAAAAGAACAAATAAACCCGCTATTTTCTGGCCTACTATGACCCAATTATATATATATATATATATATTTGGGTCTTAGTAGTATATATATATATAATATCTGGCCTCGTCTTTAGACATAAAATAAAAAAAAATACTTTTCCTCAACTTCCGGACCATATAATTTGTTAATTAAGTTAGAACACGTTGGAAATAAACACTTGAATGGAAACAATCATTAGAATATATATAACGGCAGAGTTAATTCATGGACTGTTCTGCAATTAAGTTTTTTTATTGTTCGCCTTAAAAAATGTACGATCCGTAATCTAACACCATCTACCTAGTTGATGCTATCAAGCTTTCATTAATATACGAGGGAATGAAATCCAGGCAGCCACAATAATCCCTCTCGTAAAATGAAACATTCTCGATAACCAAAAATTACCAATAATTTCCAATTTGTACAATTATCTATAAAAGTTAATTAAAAACAAATTTTCACAAACGGTTCATTAAGCAATATAATTTAAATTTATATTGCATGTGAAGTTCACATTCGAGAAGTAGCAGGGGGCAGGGGAAAGTTTCAAGTGCTGGAAACTGCATATTCGCTGGAGAATCAATTAAAAGAAAAAATTAAATCAGCTAGCAATAATATAGAGGAAACACCTCACTTCAATTTCAATGGAATGTTATCGCAACCTGTTAAGAGTTGTTGAAAATTGAATTACAATCCTCATTATCTGCTACTTCACGTATATACACTCATTTAATTAAAATCTCCAGTAAGTTACAGCAATTTTCAAGAAACTTCTGCACATGCGGGTATATCTTCTTCCTCTGCTTAACAGTACGAGGCCTCAAGGCCTGTTATGGTCTTTCACAAAATGTTAATTTATCCCTTAGCAGGATGATCCACATAGATCTTCGGTAATGTGGTATACAGAGTTTCAATTATACAAAATTGTGTACCTTATATATAACACAGTCGTCCTCAACTATAATCATTCCTGTTATAATCTTCGTTATATCATTAAAATTCAAAGCTTTTCGAAGACATGCTTCATCTACAGGAAACTTCTTGATACTGAAATTATCTATATATTTTATACAGAGGGCTTTGGTTGTTAGGTATATTTTCATTTAATGAATTTTTATTTTATGCTTATTTGATAACACTGGTTAACATTATTTTTGTCTCATGAGTACCAATAGTTATACTTAATGCAGTTTTTTATCGTGTTTTCAAATATGTATTCGGAAGAAGAAGAAGAAGAAGAAGAAGAAGAAGAATAAGAAGAAGAAGAAGAATAATAAAGAAGACGAAGAAAAAGAAGAAGAAAAAAGAAGAAGAAAAAGAAGAAAAAGAAGAAGTAGAAGAAAAAGAAGAAGTAGAATAAGAAGAAAAAGAAGAAAAAGAAGAAAAAGAAGAAAAAAGAAGAAGAAAAAGAAGAAGAAAAAGAAAAAGAAGAAGAAAAAGAAGAAAAAAAGAAGAAGAAAAAAAAAGAAGAAGAAAAAAGAAGAAAAATAAGAAAAGTAAGATGGATTTAAATAATAATTGTTTTAATAAACGTTTTTCGCCTATTTATTATCCTGGCGCAGTGAGCGATGATCACGGGGAACACTTTCATCAGAAGATTTCAGCTATGGAAAAGAGATATCAAGGCAAATGGAATCCTAATATGCTGGCCGATTATTGTTGGACCACCAAGAGGGATGCTCCACAGGCCAAATATAGCAGAAAATCGTAATTTCTTACTTTCTAGGGGAGTCCAAATATTCGAATATTGTGTAGTTACGAATGAAGAAAATATTAAAGTAATGTTGAGTGATTCCGGGTTATGTGGCCGTGGTCCATAGTTGGTGTTGATACCAGACGTTTCGCCCTCAACTGCGGAGGGCATCTTCAGTGGCGAGTGCTTCTAGGCGTGTTTCCTGGTCGGAAGATCTACTTAGAGTGAGCGCTGCGGACGTTGTGGACGTTGTATTAGTGGTGGGTGCAGGGTGAGTGGGCGTGGCTCTTGCTGATTGGCTAATGGTCGTCTCCTTGTTGTCCCTAGTGTTAATGCATTTATTTTATAGTGTATGATACCAGGCCTTAGCCAGTTTGATACCTTCCTCTTTTCTGTTGATATTTCCCTTATGCTTGTATATTACTATAGCCTCTCGGTATAATCTAGGGAAATAGTAGGAAGTTGTGGCTAAAACTTGTGTATCGTCGAATAGAATCTGGTGTCCATTCTTAATGGCATGTTCTGCTGCAGCTGATTTATCCATTTCTCCTTGTCTGCAGTTTCTTTTATGTTCTAGTAAACGGGTGGCTATAATTCTTTTCGTGGTCCCTATATAATCATATAATCATATATAGGGACCACGAAAAGAAGTATAGCCACCCGTTTACTAGAACATAAAAGAAACTGCAGACAAGGAGAAATGGATAAATCAGCTGTAGCAGAACATGCCATTAAGAATGGTCACCAGATTCTATTCGACGATACACAAGTTTTAGCCACAACTTCCTACTATTTCCCTAGATTATACCGAGAGGCTATAGAAATATACAAGCATAAGGGAAATATCAACAGAAAAGAGGAAGGTATCAAACTGGCTAAGGCCTGGTATCATACACTAGAAAATAAATGCATTAACACTAGGGACAACAAGGAGACGACCATTAGCCAATCAGCAAGAGCAACGCCCACTCACCCTGCACCCACCACTAATACAACGTCCAAAACGTCCGCAGCGCTCACTCTAAGTAGATCTTCCGACCAGGAAACACGCCTAGAAGCACTCGCCACTGAAGATGCCCTCCGCAGTTGAGGGCGAAACGTCTGGTATCAACACCAACTATGGACCACGGCCACATAACCCGGAATCACTCAACATTATGATTACCGGCCGTGAAAGCCTGCATTCAACTATAAAATATTAAAGTGTATGAAATTATAAATTCCTGTCTCTCGAAAACCTTGTGTAATGGAGAAAACGGATATCATATTTGAATTCAGGAGAAAAAATACTATCAGAATCACATTTTTTCTTTCTGAGACAAAAAAAAAAGTTTCTTTTTTGTTGTTCAGTGTAATTTCAATTTCTTCCAAAACATTGATTTTTTGTCTATTGTTTTCTTTGTAGATTATTGATAATATTTTTTCTATTTTGTTAAATTGGTGGCCGGTTTCTGAAATGTGTTTCAGCAAAAAAAAATACATTATCAATAATCCACAGAGGAAACAATAGACAAAAATCAATATTTTGGAATAAATTGAAATTATCAAAGAAGCAGAAAATAAAAATTTATTAAATGAAAATATGCCTAACAACCAAAACCCTCTGTATAAAATATATAAATAATTTCAGTATCATGAAAGTTATATTAAATTAATGTTGGGAAGTAAACATTATGAGGTATTTATCGGAGAACACTTTGTTTAAACAACTCACCTCATAGGATTCATGCTTGCATGAGTCGGAGTTACACGACTGTGTTTGAAATTGCGATATCATGGAAGCATGAATCCTATGAGGTGAGTTGTTTAAACAAAATGTTCTCCGATGAATTTTAATCATGAAAGTTCCTGAAGATGAAGCATGTCTTGGAAAAGCTTTGAATTTTAATGATATAACAAAGATTATAACAGAAATTATTATAGTTGAGGACGACTGTGTTATATCGGGTGCGGCAGAAACAATGACTCATTTTAAATTACCCGCCATTATTGGACACGGCTTCTTAAAGAGTTGATATTGGTACCAATGCGTAGTGCAGTTCAAAGCATTGCCTGTCAGCGTGGAGCGTTGATCAAACGAACACCGTGCGTTTGCAATATATACGTTTTTCAAATGTGGTGACAGTGATTGAACAAGTTCAGTCTCGGAAGTCGATTACGAGATGGGTCCAGCAGTTCAGAGCAACAGCATCTGCAACAAACAATAAGCCACCTGTAGGCCACCTACGATTCACACCTCGGACAACATTGCAAGAATAAGAGCTGCTTTGGCAATGTCAACTGGCCACCCCTTTCGCCCGATTTATCGGCTTGTGATTTTTTTCTGTGGGGATTCCTAAAATCCAATGTGTATGCTAACAAGTCAGCAACTCTTGAAGACCTGAAAAGCAACATTCATGTCGAAATCGAGGTCATAACAGATGACACTCTTCGTAAGGTTATGCAGAATGTGCGTGTTCGTGCAGAAGATTAGATTGTCAACAATGGTGGTCCCCTAAAGGACATAATTTACAAAAAGTGACATGTGCAATTAATGGCAGGATGTGTTCTTTCGAACAATGTACACTAATAATGTGTAGTTGTATTTCTTCATGCCAAAATAACATGTTTAAAATGGGTCATTGTTTCTGCCGCATTCTATATAAGGTGCAAAGATTTTTATAACTGAAATAATTTTAACCTCAACGGTGTTCAAACATGATGATTGTAAGTATAGGTATACAGAGTGTAAATAAATTCTCATTTCAGACTTCGAGGTCGTGTAGTGGGGACCAAGGCGGTTACGTTTAGCATTGTTGGAATTTATCTGAAAGCCATGATTTCAAAATATCTAGCTGTCGCCATGATTGTTTTCTCGCGACGGAAAAGTATAAACATGATTTCCGATTTCCGATTGAGGGTCTTTCCACTTTTCAGCGGTTGCCCTTTTACCAGCCGGCTACTGGCCCTTCACATCCACATGTGTCAATCACAGAGGTAGATGATCAACAGCCAGTGTAGGGGTGACATGTGGTCAGCATGTCGAGTCCCCCAGCTGTTATAGCTGGTTCCTCAACCTGGAGCCGCTACTTATTGTAGCTACCCAATTGCCTCACGATGCTGGGTGGGCACCGGTCCCATACTGGCCGAAATACCATGAGAAAATTTCTTCCCCCATGGAGACTCGAACCAGCGCAAGTCCCGTAGCTCTGCGCCAAGGCTTCCTACCTTAACCGCTCGGCTACGGCGCGGGACAAACATGATTTAATTAATTTATTATTTAACAGGTTTTATAGGTATACAACATCCTCTTGCGTCCAATATTAAGTTTTTATTCTCTTCCTCCATTCATCTCTATCTTCCCAGTCACCTTCCTGCAGTAATCCGTCCTTCATCAAATTCATAATTCCCTCTGTCCATGGTTCTTAGGTCTCCCTCCTCTTTTCCTTCGACTTGGAATCCACTCCAAACTCCTAACTAGCAATCTATCTTCATACATCCTCTTCACGTGTCCAAACGATTGTAATTATTTATTTCCTACAAATAATAATAATAATAATAATAATAATAATAATAATAATAATAATAGCTTTATTTTACCTGGCAGAGTTAAGGCCTTAAGGCCTTGTCTACCACTCAACCAGGTTTAAAAAAAAAATACAAAAGAAAAGTCTTAAATCTAAATTACAATATGTATATATAAACGATTACAAGTTATGAATACAATACAATTAATATTTATAATGTATTTTGATTTACTCTAAATTTAACGAATTAAATATATAATATGTACAAAATATATAAAAAACGAGGAAAAGATTAATGACATAGTATAAAATTAAATAAATAGAGAAAAATTAATTATTAGACAACAGGTAACTGTATAAGCGTGACTTAAAGGTGCCAAGTGTGCGGCAACCCCTGATATCTTGAGGAAGGAGATTCCAGGAGCGGGCGGAGGCTACTGTGAAGGAAGTAGAATAGGAGGAAGTGCTATGAAGAGGAATTGTTAGCAGACTGCTATCTTGTGACCTAGTGTCAATATTGTGGTAGGAGGATAACTTCTCAAATCTGGACGCCAGGTAAGTAGGAATGTAGGAATTCAGAAGCTTGAAAAGTAGCGAAAGAGAGTGCAATTTACGTCTGTCAGTAAGACGGAGCCAAGAGAGGTTATTAAAGTGTTCGGAAATATGGTCATAACGGCGGATATTGAAAATGAATCGAATGCAAGCATTATGAACACGCTGCAGTCTCTGCGACAAGGCATAGTTTAGATCATTATATATAATGTCACAATAATCGAAGTGTGGTAACACAAGATTCTGCACTAGGATTTGTTTTAACGAAACTGGGAGAAAATTCTTTAAACGTCTAAGATAATGTAAGATGGAGAAAGTCTTTTTACATATGTGTTTCACTTGTGTTTGCCAGGTTAAATTTGCGTCTAGATGTAATCCAAGATCTATTACTGAAGAAGAATAAGGGATAATTATAGTATTTATAGTAATGTTTGGAAGTGTAGATATGTCAAAGGTTGTAAGCAGTCTTTGTTGTCCCATTAGAATTACTTGTGACTTGTTAGGATTTAGATTTAGACCGATACTTGAAGACCAGTTAAAGATGGATATGAGATCGTCATTCGTTTTCATCAAGCTGTTATAGAGAGAATGAGGAGGTGAATGTAGGTAAATTTGGAGATCATCAGCATAGAGGTGATAACGGCAGTGCTTTAGTACAGTTGGCAAATCATTTATATAGATTGAGAAAAGAAGAGGTCCGAGAACACTGCCCTGGGGGACTCCAGCCGGCACGTTACGCCAAGTCGAAGATCTAGAGTTTAATGAAACGTATTGTTGACGACCGTGCAGGTATGATTCGAACCAGGATACAGCGCTGTCAGACAAATGTAGGTGCTTGAGCTTTATCATAAGTAAGTCGTGGTCTACTGTGTCAAAAGCTTTGCTGAAGTCAAGTAAGGTTAAAGGAGTCAATTGACGTCTGTCCACGGCTTCACGAATATCTTCGGTAATTTTTAGCAAAGCTGTGGTTGTATATTTGTTTCGTTAAAGTTCATTTAATTGACATTAGATGTTTTTGGTAAGTAAACAAAATCGGACTATAAATTCGACTTGCTGAGAAAATAGCTATTTTTACTCAATTCATGGTTTACTGGAATTTTTGTTTTTACATCAATTACCTTTTGTCTTTTTCATTTTTCAACCAAGTATAGGAGACACGCCCAGACCCAAGGTGGACACTTCAAACTAACTACACTATCCATTTCGTCAGACATAATTCGGAGGTTACATTGTACTATTAAAAAAAAGTAATTGCTCCATTAAAAATGATGAAAATGTTATAACATGCGAGTAAATAGAATAATGAACTAAGGCAGAGAGTTAGGGAATTGCTATCCAGTAGGAAGAGTGAAAGTTAAATTTGCATTAGTTACGCTGTTATCGACGGACGGATTGGAACTTCAGCGTCACGCCAAACAGAGAATTCAATTAAAGATTAGAGTATTATTTGAAGAAGAAGGCAGAGAGGAGAAATCGCATTACGTCCAAGAGAGGTGTTTGTGATGGTCTCTGGAGAAGTGGCTAAACGCTCCTGTCTGCAATGTGTTTTCAATTCCCAGACCGTGCACCAACTCCTTGTGTCATCTGTCGCCATGACGACCAATCAGGGGTTGCTCTCTAACTGCACATCTGTCAGTTACTTCTAAATTCCTAACCAAAAATAATTTATTCCAATTTATAACTTCCTACTCTTATTTGTTTTTCTCGCCCTTAGTTTAATATCTCTCTTCCAAATATTATTGTGTGTCCCATGGTAAAAGTGCCTTACAGTGACACGATCAGTCAGGAGATGATGTTTAACTCTGGATCTCATATATAGGCTACTTTTTTGAACACAAAAGGATATGGAGGATATCCCTGGATTTTTATCAATATCAGGGCCACCTCCGAGTCAACAAGAACATTTAAGATAAGAGTCATTCACTTATATATTCACACTAAACTTGAGGAATATGATGGCCAAATGGAGTTTGGGGACTACTGGGACCTTAATGTTAACCAAAATTTGTCTTAAGGTGAGGAAAACCCCTGAAAATAAACTCACCCTGAAAACGTACACCGATCGGACATAGAACTCAGGCCCGCTGCGTGCGAAGTAATGATGTTAACCAGAGACAACAGCGGTAGACTACTCTAATTCATTTTTTAAATTAACTTTACCCACGATTCTATACTCAAACTTTCCTAGATATAACTCGCCAACGGTTGCGACGAGAGTTGAGTTCCCACATTTGGGAAATTTGTCAGAAACATGTATTTTACCTTTATGACTACAATTATATTTATTAACACTTCGACAAAAGTAAATAAGCACAAATCAATATATTATATGGAAATTTTCATGAATAAAATACGCAATAACGATATCAAATCTGTCCTAGAGGCCTTAATTGTTCTTAAATAAAAAATGCAAGTTTATTTCCATAATTGTAATTTATAATAAATAGAATATTACGATTGGAAGTTGGGAAGTGGTTTTTACAGAATCGAGGAAAAATGTTTAAAAATCGAGCGATAGCGAGGTTTTTAATTACCGAGATTCTGTAAAACACTTCACAAACGTGCGTTGTACATACTTTTTTGCGCGATGGTGTTTTCAAAATAATAAATGATAGTAATATAATAACATCTTTGTTGGAAATATTTGCGTACATTATAAACAATTGACTAACGTTAACAGTGTGGGCAATGTTTATTACTTGAAACAACAGGAGGACTTGAGAACAATTATTGATAACATGGCCGCAAGTACGTATATATTGTATTAGAATGTTTCAAATAAAGTTCAGTTCATTTAAAATGCAGTGATTTGTTTCGTATAATGTATATTAACACTATATTTTGGATATTTTTTGTATATAGATTGTACGTAGTATACTAGAGGGCAGTGATTTTACTTCCCGCACGTGGGTATAAATGTAGGCTAACATTGTAGTGTAGTTATTTAGGTTGGCAATCCCGAAATTTAGGATGTTGGACTTTCAATAATGGTCGCCATTACTGGTAAGTAGGACAAAACGCACTATCGCGTAAAAATATTTTTTCTTTTAATAAATCCGTAACATAATATATTAATGAAAGTTAAAAGCTAATAAAGTACAATTTTTAATTAACGATGTTTTTTAACATCACAGATCACAAACATCGCTATTCAAATGTGAGCGTGAAGTGGCCCATATATTATTTCATCGTCATCTTTCTGATTTGAAATTCTGGGGATTCTCGTATGAAGAATTACCAGGCGCCCCACCTCAGAAGTGGGTTACAAGTACGCCATGCCAGGAGAGAAACCAGGAATGTCGAAAGACAAACCTGGGGCATTTGAAAAAAAAAAAATATATATAATTAAGAGAGGTTTCTTGTGTTTTCCGCGAGAAAGATTCAAACTTGGCCACTAACCACTTGGTTTCCAACGTTTCGACATGAACCTACGAGTAGGCCTACATACAGTACTCAAGAACTGAAAAGTTTATTATTTCCCAAAAATTATAAAAATTCCTTAAAACTGAACGAGAAATTAAGGCAGAAAATCTTAAAATCGAGTCATTACCCAAACAGAATAACTCATGAGAAACACGCTAACAAGCAAATAAATAAAAAACGCAGAGTATGCTGACTCATTCTAACCTGCACTTAATCTAACTAACCTAATCTACGTAACATAACTCAATTGGCTACAGCGGAAACGTGTATTATTATGTTAGCAAATATGACGCTAACAGTCACTTGTTCTCCGTTGTATCTCAAGCTCAAACCAGGCATGCAATAGCCAAGATTCTTTTACGTGGAGTAAAACGACACTGGATCCACGACGTTTCTTTTCTTTTAAAAAAGTGCTTAATAACACTGGTCAACATGATTTTTGTCTCATGAGTACCAATAATTGTACTTAATGCAGTTTTTTTACCGTGTTTTCAAATATGTATTCGGAATTTCTCCATTATCCACCGTTTTTATTTCGATTTCAATTAATGCATTTAAATAATTATTTTTTTAATACACGTTTTTTTCGCCCATTTATTATCTTGGCGCAGTGAGCGATGAGCACGGGTAACACTTTCATCAGGAGATTTCAGCTATGGAAAAGAGATATCAAGTCAAATAGAATCCTAATATGCTGGTCGATTATTGTTGGACCATCAAGAGGGATGCTCCACAGGCGAAATATAGCAGAAAATCGTCATTTCTTACTTTCTAGGCGAGTTCGAATGTTCGAATAGGCCTATTGTGTAGTTACGAATGTAAAAAATATTAAAGTGTTTGAAATTATAAATTCCTGTCTCTCGGAAACCTTGCGTGATGTAGAAAAACCGATACCATATTTGATTTCAGGAGACAAAATACTATCAGAATCACATATTTTTCGTTCTGAGACAAAAAAAAGGGTTTATTTTTTGTTCCTCAGTGTAATTCATCAACTCCGGGAATCTTCGAACCAGAGTAAAGCAATTCGAGAAGCCATACTTTTAATGAAAGTTAATTTAAGGTTATCTGGATTATTCAGTATACTTTTAGAGAACGGAGAAAACTACACAACACTGAGCTGTATGATGTATATGGGAAACCAGACGTAATAAGATCGGTTAAGTCTCGTTGGGCATTATTTGAGAAAGGTAAATTATATTGGGTATTATTGGAAAATATTACCTCATGATAGGGATGTGTGGAGAGATTTTTTCCACGCGGCCATTAAACTTCGGGATCGAAGGTGCCAGTGAGTTAGTGAGTCTTTTGCTTTAGGCCTAATTTATAACTCGCGTTTCATCAATGATTTCAATATCGAAACAAGTTGATTTCACCCCTGAATACAAGTGGATTGAGTAAGGGAGACTATGTCCACCTTTTGTTTCCAGAGGATTGCGGTTACTTCCCAAAATTTCGTGTGTTTCCAGTACGTTTGCTCAAAAGCAGGAAGGTCCTTTTGTTAGAAGCATCTGCTGGAAATCACAATGGAAACTATGAGAATGTCTTACACTTCCTCCCTTGTTTCCATCACAAGTTTGTGGTCATTGTCCACTCCCCCACCTAAACGGGGCAACTCAAGCGAACACGCATTGTTACAGAAACTAACTCCTAATGGTTATGCAAATAAAAATTAATTGAATGTATAGATTTTCATCTATGGAGAACTAACTAGTTATCGTCAGCATTCGATCTTGCTAGTATTATTTTTTTTATCATCAATAAAAAAATACTTTTTTACAGATTGGTTTGTTTTTCTGTTCCCAATTTCCACTTCCTTCTGTCTAAACAACTTTGTGTTGAAGATGGAACCGGTTTGAAAAGGCTTTCCTTCCATTCCCCTTCCTTTCAGGTTTCCTGTATATAATTCTTCCAACCGTGTTTAGATCGTCCCAATATATTTCTCTCTGGTGGAATCCATTCCAGGATATTTGGCTATCCTGAGTTGCCCACACCATTTTAAATGCCGCTTCCGTATTTCATAAATGATATGTCTCCTCCCATATCTTCTCTTATTTGTATGTTATTTTAGCTAATCTTGTTTTTCTACAACATTTAACAATTTTATTTATGTTATTTTCGTTATTTTTATTACAGTTATTATGATTGTGTTTATTATATTGACTATTTAACTCATGCCCCAAATGGGAGTCAATGACCAATCACGTTTCAATGATTTCTGTTTTACAACCAATCAGAGTCGTGTTTCACCAAATATTTATCAGTGTTATAATTACCATATTAAAGAAAGCTCCTCCTTACAATATTGCGTTCCTTTGGCAAATAAATAGTATGATCTGGTTGCAGTGATAAACAAAAGAAGCGGTAGAAGCGTACCTATCGTTTCTCATTTGTTTTCAAACATCGCCGTTTACATTAAAATATATAAATATTTTAAAATAACTATCGTTAAATAATGATTTGCGAGTAAACAGCTTAATTTTATTCGTTAAATAGTCCTAACAAATGCCACTCTTGATTTCCAAATTCTCTAGATAAATTCACTCCTCACTTCGTGAGTCGTGAATTTATCGATAATTTGGAAATCACTCGTGGCATTACTTATGATAATTGTTCAAGTTGAGTTTTCAAGGTCATCCAGAAGATACAGAATAAAAAGAATAAAACTACAGAAATAAGAAAATTGATGAAAACGAAAGAAGATACTGTAACTATACCAGTGAAAAACGAAGTATATTATACAACGGAGACTGAGGAGAACGTAGAAAGAAATGATTCCTAAATTAATTATTGAATGGGAAATGGATGGAAGAAGGCAACATTGTAGAAAAAAATTCTTGGAGTAACAATCTTATGCAATGTTAGAAGATTCCGGGCTATGTGGCCGTGGTCTATAACTGGTGTTTCTTCCAGACGTTTCTCCCTCAACTGCGGAGGACATCTTCAGTGCCGAGTGATTCTAGGTAGCGTTCCCTTGTCGTAGACTCGACTGTGAATGAGTGGGTGGGTGGGTGGATGGGTCTCTCTCTTGTTGACAGCTATTGGTGCTGTCCAGTGTGCCTTTTGCTGGGACTTTTATTTGTCCTTGACGGCAAATTCGCGTGTGTATTCAGTATTGGGCTTAGCTGGTTGGCCCTAGCCTACACTGCGATTTATTGGGAATTTAAAAAGGAAATCTGAGTAAAGGAAAGAGTGGAGAATGCTGAGTTTGTAGTGAAAGACCTGCTCTTGAGCAGAACACTATGCATGAATTTTATGGTAAAAAAGTGATCCCACAACAGCCCGGAGGCCCTTGGGGTAGTAGGAGGTTAAGGCTCCCACTTTTTCTAGACAATCGGCACTTTATGTCAGCCGGGTTGTCAGCCCTGCGTGACGGCCGCCTTTACCCCCAGAACAAGCGTCTGGTACTCATTTCCGTTAGAGACTGATTCGACCCCAGGGCCATAGTGCCGCCAGAGGGTTTGGGCCAGTTTAAAAATCCTGACCCCAACGGGACTTGAAACCTCGACCCTCCGGCTTGTAGCTCAGTGCCTTAACCACTACGCTACGGCGTGCCCCCTAATGAATTTTATGGTAGCATGTACTATTGATTTAATGTGGATGTTTATTGCCAAGGCGAATATATCTCGCTTGATTTGGGCATCGGAAACCGTGTCGCTGAAGAGCTCAGCTCGATTCAGGACCGGAATGAGCCACGCCACTCTGCGCTGACCATTCTGACCTTGGTTAGTTCATACTGAGTACTATGGATTATTTATTTGGTCGAATATGTTTCTATGTGTAGTACACCATTGCGGAAGGTGTCATATTGCGTACTATTGGGTTTCCATGGTCATTTATGTTTTGAACATGGTGGTGACCCTTTCTATTATGATAGTATCAATATATGGTACTTTCATGGCCTCATGCATCTTTGTTATCCTTGTTAACGCGGGACCGAAAGTATGATTTTTAGACAGTGAGTGAGTGAGTGAGTGAGTGAGTGAGTGAGTGAGTGAGTGAGTGAGTGAGTGAGTGAGTGAGTGAGTGAGTGAGTGAGTGAGTGAGTGAGTGAGTGAGTGAGTGAGTGAGTGAGTGAGTGAGTGAGTGAGTGAGTGAGTGAGTGAGTGAGTGAGTGAGTGAGTGAGTGAGTGAGTGAGTGAGTGAGTGAGTGAGTGAGTGAGTGAGTGAGTGAGTGAGTTAGTGAGTGAGTGAGTGAGTGAGTGAGTGAGTTAGTGAGTGAGTATTGTTATTTATTAATTTCAATCGAGTCAAATATTTTAAAATGTTCTTCTTTTGTCAACGATGTTCAGGAAAATAAATTTTAAACCTCTATACTTTCATTTTTAAATTATCTGTCAGATTTCTTCATAATATAAGAATTTAGGTTATTACGTATTATTAAGTGAAGTTATTAAAATACCAGGAAACTAAGAGTAAGTGAGCGAGATTCATTAAAAATAGAAATATCAGAAATATGATGGGATGGGAGTTGATTAGAAAGAAACCTGCTTTAAGAGAATGTAATAAATCGTAGAAGATGAGGGGTGAAAGGTTTCCAAGAAAGATTTTTTTAAACATGTCCATGCAAGAAAGGCAAGTCGTCTCGTATGGAGATCAATACGAAGTTTGCAGAATCAGCACAAATGTGCTTCCAGAAGGAGCAAGAGTGATTTTCAACATTCTGCCGTCATCATTACGTATGTGACTTCCAATTGCAATCAGTCACAGATTCAATGACGTGTGGGCGATTCGAGAGGAAAGAAGTCTTAGCAGATCAGTTTCCATGAACAGAAAGTCTATGAGGGTAGTTTTATGAAGAATGTGAGATTCGATAAAATGATAAATTCAATTCAGATATACATCAATTACATCCAAGACAAAAAGTCAATGGAATCTGGAAATGCATTAAAGTAATTTTAATGTCAATTTGGACGTACTTTTATTATTAATAATAATAATAATAATAATAATAATAATAATAAATGATGTTAAAAATAACATTAATAAAAAATAATAATAAAATAATAATAATAATAATAATAATACAAAATAATAATGCAGTGATTTGTTTCGAATAATGTATATTAACACTACCTTTTGGATATTGTTTATAAATACATTGTACGTAGTATACATAGGGGGCAGTGGTTTTACTTCCCGCTCGTGGGTGTAAATGTAATATTACAGAATAGTTATTTAGGTTGGCAACCCCGAAATGTAGGAAGTCGAACTTTCAATAATGGTCGCCATTACTGTAAGTACGACAAAACGCACTATCGCGCAAAAAATAGTTACGTATGCAACAAGGGAAGTAAGTAGTGCATTACTAGTGGAGGACTGTTTTTAGCGAAGGCTAGCAGAGACATCTCAATCCGACGGACGACAGAAACAATGCCTTCTCATCAAATGTAGGCCTACTGAGGAGAGATCTGCAATTTAACAGAAATCTGTAGCACAATCAAGCGATTAAAAATTGTACACCACCACCGCTCCTGGTCCCAAAATTAAAAAGAATGCATTAAATTAATTGCATTAAATAAATTTAACAATTAAAATTTTCAACTCCGCCGATTATCGAACCCGGGCTCGCTAAGTTCGGAAGCAGGCATACCACCTTGGCCAGCATAATGGACGAAAACGCATATTATTTTTCACTCTAGTTGATTAACTGATTCTAACTAACTCACTGGTTCATGGCCGCACAGACATCTAAATTCTCCATATGTATCTATCATGAGATAGCTAATGTTTTCTAATCATCCCGTTTATAATCTACTTCCCTCTAATCATGGTTAATGTTATTTTCCCACGTCATTCTTGGACTGCCAACAGGACGTTTTCCCTTTGGTTTTCCTGCAAGAAGCTTCCATGCACCTCTTTCATTCCCATTCGTGTCATATATCCTGCCCATTGCAGTCTATGAGACAAGTGTTATCATTGTATATGGCTTCCTATAAAGTCCATGAAGCTCACTGTTATGTAGTTTTCTTCATTCGCCTGTCTGTTCATCTCTCTTTGGTCCAAATATTTTCCTAAGAACTTTATTCTCAAATACTCGTAATCTTCTTTCCTCTCTTAAAGTAAGAGTTCATATTTCGCATAATTGGAGTTGTTTAACTCCAATTAATGCTACAAGAGCTATCAGAAACTAGCAAAATTGCAGGCCTTTCGATGAACAAAAGCAAGACACAAATTATGTCAAATGGCCCGGAAAACCCAATCAAAGTCGATGGAATGGATCTTCAATATGTAAGCGAGTACATATACTTAGGACAACTATTTTCCTTCCATCAGAAAGTAGAGTAAGAAATAAGCGTTCTGGTCACTGAAATTTATACTGCTGGACAAGTCACTCAACCGGAAACTCAAAATGGAAACACTACAAACCTGTGTTCTTCCAACACTGTTATATGGCTGCCAAACTTGGAATCTTACTGCCAAACTGAAGTACACACTCCAAGTATGCCAAAGGAAAATGGAGAGGAAAATCTTAGGCTTAACTCTGAAGGACAGAATCTCGAATACAACACTTCAAGCGATGTCCTCAACAACTGATCCTGCACAACAAGCCATCAGGAAAAAATGGAAGTGGGGAGGCCACGTCACAAGAATACAGGACGACAGGTGGACAATAAAAACAACCATGTGGTACCCGTACACAGGCAAGAGACAGCGCGGAAGACCAAGACGACGATGGGCTGACATCTTCAAAGAACGAGCAGGGGCGCAATGGTCCAGAGTCGCCAGATGCAGGAAAAGCTGGAGAACGATGGAGAGCCAACTGTGCATTAACTAATCACAGAACAGACAGTTTATACAAACCAAGTGCTACATCCAAGTCAACTTCTCACCACGGAGTAGCTCACCGGGTGACACTCTCAAATAGAGCTTAACCACTGTACAGGGAGGCCTTTGCCCTAAAGGGACATATCAGGCTTTATTTATTTATTTATTATTATTTATTTATTTATAATCTCCCTAGTTGATTATATAAGCGAATAATTGTTAATGTCAAATGGGACCTTTTTTGTGTAAAAATAAAAAAAATTAAAAAAGATAAACTTGATCTGAACGGCTATCCAAGTGTACAAGGACTTTGTGTTACTGAATTTCGATATCGGTTGAATGGATATACGGATGGTGCTGTGATTGACACACGCATGTTCATACTATTTTCGAAAAACAAACAGACTTTCTAAAGCTAACGTTAATTGTCGTTTCGACATATTCATGCGAGTTGGTAAACATTGAGATGTTGAAAACAGCGAGGCCTTGTTTATAGCGTGCAAACACACTGTCAGCAGTAACTGCTTATAATTAACTGGTAGTTTGATGAGGCATAACTTAATAAAATGACCGGCAATTAACTATCGTGTGCCGATCGAGAGAAAAGCTCTCAGTTATAAAACTGACTTCTTAATTAAATCAAACGTCCCCACCCCTTCCTCTCTAAATGTCAGATTCAACATGGCCACTAAACAAACTTCACCCCATGTCTACTAGTTGCAAGTTCTACATAAACTAAAGACCAGTTTCAATAGTCAGTAACATTATCATGCCATTGTTTCAATCGATATTCTTGTTTAGCGAATTGCGACAGGAATTTTGGTTCTTCTCATGAAAATATTTTTGAAGATTTTTTTACATATCTCCATCGATCCTACCTAGTTGACACCGAAAATGACCATGATATATACCATTATATATATATATATATATATATATATATATATATATATATATATACCATCCACTCATCCATAGTAATTCTGCCCGAAGGCAGGTCCTTCACTGCAACCATAGCACTTTCATGCTATGCTTGCAGCTTTACTAGGGAATTGTAGGTGTGGTAGTTTCACGTTGCTTTCCATACCGGTGAAGGATGATGATGATGATGATGATAATGATGGCCATATGATTTCGAGGATCGTTTGGGCCTTTAAGTTTTCCTGACATTTGTCTTACAGGTGAAGAAAAACTCCGATAAAAACCTCGCCCAGAAAAACTGTCCCGACCGGGGATCGAACCCGGGCCCGCTGCGTGACAAGGCAGCACGCTACCTCGAGACCACGGCGGTGGACACATATACCATAGGGCGTCCATAATACTTTCAATGTAAAAGGGGACATGTACAAAAAATTGAATGAAAAACCTGGAACATTTAAAAAAAAAAAGGTGGGACATTAACAAAATATAAAAGGAAGTTTAAAAAAATGTATGAAACAAATTATACAAATTGCACATATAAGTTATGCCTACTTTTTTTATTGTCCATTATAATTACTTACTCAGCTACATTATGCCTACTCTATCTATTGAGATAGACTGGTAGATGCATTTGCATTGCTCTACTTCATCAAGTAGTTTATTTTGTTTTCAAATTCTATCATAAAATGAAGTACATGATACACCGTTAAAATGTGTTTTTACCATGAGCAATGCCTTTAGAGTTTCAACTTTCATTCTACTACATTGGCTGCACTGACCATGGATTGACAATTTAAAAATGTACGAGTTACCAATATATGAGAGTAAAAAACAAATAATATAGACCAAACAGTGCATCGTGGTCATACAACTGGCGCTTTCTAATATTTATATTTATAATTACACAATAAAGAACAAAACGAAAGTCGTCATTCATAAATACATTGATAAAGCATCATCCCAAAAGCGGGACATTTGAGCGTGTCCAAGAAAACTTTCGGGACAGTGGGACATTAAAAAAAAAAAGCAGGACTGTCCTGGGAAAAACGGGACGAATGGACACCCTAATATACCATGATAGATACGGTTAATCAATCTGGGACGCAGGTTAAAGCCTACCCCCGCCCTGCGTGACGGCCGCCTTTACCCCCAGAACAAGCGTCTGGTACTCATTTCCGTTAGAGGCTGAGTCGACCCCAGGGCCATAGTGCCGCCAGAAAGTTTGGGTCAGTTTAAAAATCCTGACCCCACCGGGACTTGAACCCGCGACCTTCTGGCTTGTAACGCAGTACCTTAACCACTACGCTACGGCGTGCCCCATAATTTAATATTAATATTATAAAATCTTGCGTTTCAAAGAAAGAATTTATTAAGAGCCAAAATAATAATAACTTTTTAATAGAACAAATAGTGATTTTTAATTATTTAGGAGTCTGTCTACTGTAGGCAATTACAGCACAACATATATTAATAACGAGTTAAATTTGTTCCAAGATATTTGTGTACGATTAGAAGGATTTTAGCAAAGAAAAACACAGATAAGCTCTTATTAAATTTTATAAAATTTTATTTATACCTGTAATAAGCCTACTGTATGGCTCGGATTCTTGGATTCTAAAAATGTAGGAGGAAGATTAGAAGCGGTAGAATATATTGTATACCATTTAGATAAATATAATGTAAATAAATACAATTAGTTTAATAACTAAAAAAATTATATAAATTAAAACGGTTTGAAAGTGTCAGTACAATAAATCTAGAGAGGTTACCTCATAACATTTTGAATTATAACCCACAAGGACACAGAAGCTAGGACGATTATCTTAAAAAAATGATTAAACGACTGTAGAAGTCGAAACAGATCACAATTGATTTAAATCATAGATGATGATTATAGAATTGTAAAAATTTTAGATTTGATTATATTGTAAAAATATAAGAACTTGAAATATAAAGAAACAACTTCTTGTGTCATGAAAGCTCTGGCGAAATTGAACTGTCAACTCATCAGCATCATACAAGAGATATTAATATTTCAACCTTTTTCCTTACGTCAGCTTTGTGTAAACTAGCGGCAAGTGAACAAAGCCCTGGGGCATACGAGGAAAAACTCAGTGGACAGAAGTCATTTGGAGTAGGGACTCCTGTAGGCTTTTAAATACTGCTAGATTACAACGGTTTGTTTGCGCTTCATTTCTGTCGTTATATAACAGAGAGGAAAGACTCCATCTTGTGATTTAAGGGGATATTCAAGTCACATTTTCAGATTGCTCAATTATTATTTAGACAACAATCTCATACGTTTATGTTATTAAAAATTTATTTATCTTGAACCGAAACATTATTGATTAGAAGCAATGTCCATGTAAATTTGATATATTAATTCATTGATTAATTCATTTAATTATGTGACATTCTAGATGCAATAGAATGGACATTTAAAAAAGGATGAATTGATTATTACAGAAAAGCTATGAAGGCAAATTCAGAGAAAAAGGAATACTGGGATAGACTGCACACAAGAAGAGTTGCCAAGTGAAAATAAATAATCTTTGACATATCGGAGAGATTACAATGTGTTCATAATGCTTGCGTTCGTTTCATTTTCAACATCCCCATTATGACCACAAATCCATACATTTCAATAATCTCTCTCTTGGCTTCATTTTACTGACTTATTTTATCACTACAATTTGAGATAGGTCATAAGATAAAATTTTCCTAACAATATCTCTTAAAAATATATCTTTGTACTCTACTAACTTATTAAGTCATTGGCATTATCGTATGTATTTTCTAAATCAACCAAACTCAGATGAGTTTTCTAATCCATTCGGATAGCCCTATATGTTTATAGAAATATAAATGTCTTGAATAATATGCTGCTTGATTGGGTACATGGGGGAAAACCATAATATATTGGCAACCAAAATTTAATATAATTATATTTTCTTCTGGTTTCTTAGCTGATCTGTCATTTCCCCCCCCCCTTTGCAGGACTACAAAAAGTGATTGTTATTAATACATTCAGACTAATGCACTGAGAACAAACATCAGTTAATGCACTTCTGAAGCTGATGTTATAAAGCTTTGAACAAATATTTGACGAAAATAGTCATACAATACATTCAGATTATCATTTTCTTCACAATAAGCTTTCGGTAATAATTTATGTATACTACAGTCACATTCCATATATTGTAATGTTTTACTTCTGCCATAGTGAGTCTACATATTTCAGATTCGAAATAAAATCTATGGCTCTCTTCTTTCATTATTCATAATGTATGATGCGAGTATCCCCTCGCCTTTTTTCTGCAGGAGATTTGACCCGTGGCAAAGTAATTTTCACTTATTTCCTGCACATAAAAAGTTGAAATTCCCAAGATTGAGGTGAAACCTTTACTAGATACTGCAACCATTCCATTTTTAGTTTTTGCATAATATTGAACTGAAACTTGTTACCCTGTGTAGTACCTTTAGGTTGTCAGTGTCTTTTTGATACTAACCGGCTAGTATGTTTTGAGATAAATTTATCTTGGTCAATTTTGGAGATATTCAGATAAAAGATAATAATAATAATAATAATTAATAATAATTTATTTCAGCTGGCAGAATTAAGACCATAAGGCGTTCTCTTCCACCCCTTATATTAAAGAATCACATTCATATGTATTTTCCTAGTGACCACATTTGGGATGTTTGCATTGTAGGCCTATCAAATATAGATAAAAATAGAATGACTGTTGCTAGATGATAATCCGATTATAAGACTGGTCAACATGATTTTTGTCTCATGAGTACCAATAGTTGTACTTAATGCAGTTTTTTTTATCGTATTTTCAAATATGCATTCGGAATTTCTCCATCACCCACAGTTTTTTTTATTTCAATTTCAATTAATAGATTTAAGTAATTATTTTTCAATAAACCTAGATTTCTTCCCGGAAAATCTTGGCGCAGTGAGCGATGAACACGGGGAACACTTTCATCAGGAGATTTCAGCTATGGAAAAGAGTTATCAAGTCAAATGGAATCCTAATTTGCTGGCCGATTAATGTTGGACCATCAAGAGGGAAGCTCCACAGGCGAAATATAACAGAAAATCGTCATGTTTTACTTTCTAGGTGAGTCCGAATGTTCGAATATTGTGTAGTTACGAATGTGGAAAATATTAAAGTGTTTGAAATTATAAATGACTGTCTCTCGGGAACCTTGCGTGATGAAGAAAAACCGATATCATATTTGAATTCAGGAGACAAAATACTATCAGAATCACATATTCTTTCTGAGATAAAAAAAGTTTATTTTTTGTTGCTCAGTTTAATTGTATCTAATTCCAGTAGGCCTATATGAAGAGTAATCAGAAAGCAAAACGCCAGCTGATAAATTCCAAGTTTTTGAGGTCGAGGTCTACATAGGCTAGTATTGTTGTAATAAACACAACAAATAGTGTGTTTTAAATCATGATAATCACATCTATTTAAAAATGCTAATATTCATAAGTAATGCCACGAGTGATTTCCAAATTATCGATAAATTCACGACTCACGAAGTGAGGAGTGAATTTATCTAGAGAATTTGGAAATCAAGAGTGGCATTTGTTAGGACTATTTAACGAATAAAATTAAGCTGTTTACTCACAAATCATTATTTAACTGTAGTTATTTCAAAATATTTATATATTTAATGCAAACGGCAATGTTTGAAAACAAATGAGAAACGATAGGTACGCTTCTACTGCTTCTTTTGTTTATCACTGCAACCAGATCATACTATTTATTGCCAAAGGAACGCAATATTGTAAGAATGCTCTCTAGTGGAGAAAAAATGAAACATCAATCTGTATATTAATTCATTTCTGATGTCGTATGATGTAAATATTACAATTATATTTTTCTGGATTATTACCTGGGAAAAAATACATTTAAGAAAGTCAAACAGTGGTTTCTTTTTTTGGTGGTATAATAAATTGCTACAAATGTTGACATGTATGCACTATATATACAATCTGGTAGCCGTATTTCTTATAGGCTCAGTCACTGCAAAATAACGGTCAGACCTGTTCAGAATATTAAAAAGGAGGAGCTTTGTTTAATATATGGTAATTATAACACTGATAAATATTTCGTGAAACACGACTCTGATTGGTTGTAAAACAGAAATCATTGAAACGTGATTGGTCATTGACTCCCATTTGGGGCATGAGTTAAATAGTCATTATAAATACAATGATTTGTTAATTACAATTTTTTACCTATTGTTCTTTTCTACTGTGTTTTCATATTTCTTGAATCCTTCAATTTATTTCTTCCCTTTCCGTGTTGGATAAGCGTTGGAGGATTTTACATTATTGTTACTTTCAATAACTCTAGAAATTATCTTCAAGAGCAGCAGCAAATGCTCAGAACACTTCAATCTTTCTCCACCATTACAGTAATATCTCAATTGTGTCACTGTTACAAATATCGTGAGCTGAAATTCCCTACTTTCCCATAATTTTAGAAACTTACAAAAATTACAGTTTTATTTAAAAATCTAGAGAGGTTTAATAGCTGTAGGGGATTACGAAGGAAAAAGTTCTGAAACCTCAGTCACTACCGGACCACAATTTTAGGATTGGAAGGAATTAGTTTTGAAACTAATTAGTAACCGTAGAATGAAAGAGCTTTGAAACAGTATAAAACATGGAAGGGGATAGTTTTGACACACCGCCTGATTTACAAATAGTAAAAAGACAAGGCAGAAATTTGTTTTGCTACAATCCAATGGATTTGTTATAGTGAGGTACTTCAAACAGAAGGCAGCAGCGCTATCTATTTTGTTAAAGTGGAATTAATGAGCCTCGTGTATTATAGGCCAACTGTGAAATAATTATTTTACATAAATATGTTAATACATAATGTAAAAATTACTTAATTTGATCTAATTGTAAAATGAAAGTAGCATTAAGGGGACCGACTGGTGAATTTAAAAAATGTTTTGTTTTCATCCGATTGTTTTGAAATTTTTATCACATACATTATGTGCTTATGTGTTTCTGTGAAGTTTGGTGTTTATAAGTAGTTTAGTATAATTTCAGAATTATTTTTTTAATGCATTTATTTTAGTATTTTCTAAAAATGCTCCTTACGACGCATTTTTAAATATTCTCTCATGAAATTTGAGATTCAGGGTTTTTATGGTTCCGCTAAACACATTTATTATGAAAAAATCATAAATGGAGGATACTCTTATTTTTCATTTTTTGAAAAAAAAATTATCTACTCTAATGCATTTCCATCCCAATTTCAATTTAGACTACTAACTGCATAGCAAATTTGAATTTGCATATTTTGGGGAGTCTAACCACAAAGTTTCACTTTGATAGCATAAATATTGCATCATAAGGACTATTTTAAGTTTTGGAAAATAAAAAAATGGAAACAGAAAAAAAAAACGCTTTAAATTTAAGTAGTAATACTGACCACACGTGCAAGGGTATTTAAACTCTTACGTCACGGATTCAAGTTTGCTCCTACAATAGACATTTTTACATGAAAATGATCCTAAAGGATCTGAGTTATTAAAAAGCAAATAATCAAAACAAGCATTTTTTGCCACCTTTTAAACATTTTCACCATTCAGTGCCCTTAAATAATTTAAATTCAGAGATTAATGTCACTAAGGAAAGAACAGGAGGGGGAAGCAAGGGGCGGAAGCACAGAACGCTGGCCAGAGAAAAGAAGCCAGCATTAATAGAAGTATTATCATTAGTGATTGAGCATGATGATCATCATGAGCATTCTTATGATCAGCATGAGCATTATTATTGTCATTATTATAATTATCATGATTAACATATTATCATTATCGTCATTATAATTATTCATCATTTTCCTTATTAAAAGGATTTATGATTATTATTAATTATTATTAGATATTATTATTATTATTATTATTATTATTATTATTATTATTATTATCAACATCATCATCATCATCATCAGTGCGTTAGTGAAAAATTCTTGATGTGGCAACACCAGAACAAAAACTCTAATCAAGACAAGAATTAAAAAAGTATATCTCTTTTTATTAATATATAATTTATTTTCAATTTTAATTTGAGTTACTATTTTACTATAGAAGTTTATGTGAAAAATGTATCTGACGAGAGACACTGAATTATGTAAACAGAACTACATAATTAATAATATTACCTAATTTGAGGAGTATCTAAATCTCAAATTTTTTAAAGTCTAATTATGAGAAATCCATTGTTATTTCAAATTTTTATCATCCTCAAATTGAGGAAGATCTCAAGATTAAATATGATCTATGATTTTGAAGAATAATACAAAATTTACTTTACAGAAAAGTAAGTTATAATTCAATATTCTGTCAAATATACTAATTAATATGTTACTAGCAATTGTCAAATTACAGTATGCATTCAATTTCAAACAAAAAAGCAATTGTATGCTTATTTTTAAAAAAATCTCAATTTAAAATATAAAAATCACATCTAAGATAAATAAACTTTTTATTCGTCAGGTTGTCATCACGACATTGCTAGTGTTCTCTCCTGGCACATTAATAAATTTACAATACATAACAAGAAAATAAATAAAAATTGCTATATGCAGATTATTTAAATTCTAAAAGTAAATTTAAATTCACTGAATATTGGAACAAATAAAACAGGTAACTATAAAAAAGTTACTGAAGAATAAGAGTTTAATATGAGTGTTTATAATGATCAAACTTCTGTATAAAATAAACTAAATTTTACAGTTTCTAAAATATGTTTACTTTAATATTCCAATAAGTAAAATGTCATTTAGAAAGTAAGAAATATAAGGAAAAAATGTATTATCAATCGTAGGCCTACTTCCATGTGCAAAATTCAGCATCAGTTAAAAATCATTTTCTGTTGTATGAACAGATAACTTTTCTACAGTACTTAAAACAGAAAGAAAATTATATTTTTTTACTTCAATATCCCCTTAAAATCCAGCCCCATGTCTCATAGAAGCTTTTACGCCAGTATGGATTCCTCTATAAAAAAAAGGCGGACAAGACCACCCCTTTCATCTCCAGTCATGTCTCAAGAGAATTGGGGGTGGAATTGTATTGTGTCACAGACGAGGGTGGTTATACCCCACCTTCGGTTTACCATTAAGATCTGTACTAATATAGCCATAATATTTTTTATTGATATGAGGGAAGTAACGTACCTGAGTACTGAAGAATGTTAGGACAAACTTTCAGCTTTCTATTAATAATACAGACTTTTCATGTTGACAAAGGAAAAAATATTTTGGTTGTATTTTTTAAAAGAGATTTAATTTTAGATCTAAAGAAATTTAAGATGGAATACGAAAATATTATCATACACGTCTGATTAACATTCCTGCGTTCTTTCATATTTAGTTAGTTGTGAAACCCCTTTAAAACGCTCTCCAAAATACAGCAAATAGCAGTAACGTGCTTCAATGATACAATGTGCGACATCACAATGCCGATTTTATCATCAATAGAGTGACCACGATCCCAAATTTTGCGGGACAGTCCCGCATATTAATACTTTTTAAATTTCCCAGAACGGTATACCGAATTTATCCCGAAAAATGTGTTTTAGACTTTTAGTCGACTTTTGAGTATATTGCAGATAAATCTGTCATCTATTTAGCCAATCCAGATTTTTTTTATTGTATCGATAATTTATGTTGGCGGTGCTGCTGGAGCTGTCATTCAAAGTTACAATATTTACCTTGTGGATCTTAAACGAAAAATAATTATGTTGGCGACACTTTCCAGTAGAAAAACAATATGACAGTGATTCTACATTGTCAATTTGTTTATCTCAATTCCACCAACAAATGAATTAATTGAAAGAACTTTCAATCAGGGACGAATGTAGATATTAGAAATAAATTATTTATTTATTTTGCATGGTACATTTAAGGCCTTCTCTTCCATTCACCAGGACACTACAAGCAGATATTCAAGTATTATAATGCTAAATTAAAAATGTTTGAATTTGATTCAAAATTATATGGAAATTGTGGCATGTGCAAGAAGAAGAAAGAAACACTGGAATTATTTTAAGCAAAAACAATATGTGTGTGTGTGTGTGTTCCAAAAATAGTTCCAAAAAAAAAGATTTTATGACACATACCCCTATCAGTCTATATAAATTTTAAAAAATGCAAAAATTATTGTAGCAGTATGCCAATAATTGGAAGCCAGATATAATAAGAACAGTTAAGTCTCGTAGACTGCGATGGGCCAGGACATGTTGCACGTATGGGGAATGAAAGAAGTGCATGGAAGCTTCTTGTAGGAAAGCCAGAGGGAAAACGCCCAGTTGGTAGGCCAAGAATGAGGTGGGAGAACAACATTAACTATGATTTGAGGGAAGTAGATTATACAGGGAATGATTGGAAAGCATTAGCTCAGGATAGGGATGTATGGAGAGCTTATGTCCGCGCGGCCATGAACCTTCGGGTTCGATAGTGCCAGTGAGTAAGTAAATAAGTATGCCAATAATTACCTCAACAATGTATAGCCTATATGTTTTTTTAATCCAGAAATACGTGAAAATAATGAGACCATAACGTAAAAATAACCTAAAATTTGACATATTGTCATTAGAAAATATATATATTAATTTTGCTAAATTTTATAGCGAACTTATTATAAACACTAAAAAAATGAAGATCGACGAATACCTAACTCATCCAACCTAATCTATTGTAACATACCTAATCCAAGCTAACCTACCTGAATAAATTTGGCAATTGGTTATATAACAAATGTGAATAAACATGTTGGCAACCATGTCCCTAGAAATAATATTATCCGATAAGTATTTAAAATCTATCAATATAAGTAATTGGTGGTCTATTGCAAGATTCACAGACTGATGTGTGGCTAGAATAGTCCAGAAATAAATTAAGTCTACAAATGTAGGTATTGTCTCATAAGTAATGTCTATTTTTTTAAACAATTCTTTACGTGGATTTTTCCGACAATAAATTAAACTGCTGTTAAGATGACATGTTCTTGAAACATTTTCAGCGAGATTTGTTATCCCGCGACCGCACCAGTCTCTGGTTTTTGATGTGAAGAACTCGTTAAGACCGATTTCCACGGTTTCAATATATTCAATATTGTCGAAATTACACACAAAACATGGGCCATGGATCAAAACAGATGCCAAAATGAAGGCGCAAGATCAGAACTTTAAACTAGGTGTGGTAGCAGTTCAATTCCTCCCAAATCCTGAAATTTTGTCATGGTTGTTCTTGCAGTAACTGGTCCGGTCGGGTTTAAACCCGCGTCTCTCAAAATTCCATTTCTCGTTCCAGTTGATAAAAATATCCGTATCGACTGAACTGTGACGTAGTAGGTGGTGTTAATAGGGATGATATAGAGGAAACACTCTGTGTTCCTCTATGTGGATAATGAGAATGCAGTAGGCTCCGTCAACCGAATGCAATATATGTCTGCTGGAACGGTGGGAAATTTGAATTTTAAAGTTCACGCGTAATTGGATTAAATTTGGAAAATGTATTATTTTACTTTAATTCAAAATGATTAATATACTAATTACCCCAGGTGCGCTTGAGTAGCCTGGGGTTGATTGAACGCCAATAATTAAAATTATTTTTTTGCTTAATCTGGTTTCCATTATGTATAAAATTATGTTACTTGCACTGCCTCACAAAAAAAAAAATATAATGTTTGTCTCGACTCTGCGCATGCAGAGTGAACAACAGCCTTGCTGATAGACAAGTTGGCCAGAATAACGGATTTGCACGATGTACTCTAACGCACACGCCTCCAGCGCGCAGCAATAGGAAAATTTACTACCACTTTGAAAGAAGGAACGTCTGAGAATAATTACAATCTACCTCATAGTATAGGGTTTCCAGTATAAAACCGGACACTCTGCGGCTGGCAGTGTGAAATGCGGACGAGGAGAGAGCGCAGCCTGACGGGTGAAACCCCGTGAGGCGTGTCCGGTTTTATATTGGAAGCCCTGTATTATACATTTGAAATAAAACAGTGTTCTGGGCGGTCTAAAAAAATGATACCCTAGTTACAAAGATTTTATTTTGTTCCTAGAGTTTCTCTACTCGACCTGTGCCCTCGTTTCGCAATGTCCCTACTCACAAAATAAAATCTCACTTTTAACTTTTATATAATAATACATTACTAAGGCTAGGTTATGCTAAAGCGGCACATTAATTTAAATACGTATTTTAAAATAATAATAAACCGTTGGATACAATATTAATTTCCGATGATCAAGTAGTTATTTTCAGTTTAGAAGATGATCTACAAAGAGCTATTTTTAATTTGGAAAAAGTAAGAGCCCATTACAATTTAAAAATTTCAAAGAATAAGACTAAAATTTTAGCATTTAAAGGATATGATACCTTAAGAGCAAAAATAGTAATTGATAAGATTTTAGAGCAAGTGAACAGTTTTAAATATCTAGGTTTCAATTTATCATATGTTAAAACTGAAGATATTAATGACAAAATAAATAAATTTAATGTGTGGCACTATTAAAAAAACCTTAAAACCCCAAGAAAAGAAACAAAAGTTAATTTTTTTAAGTAAAGGCTATTCCTGTATTGATGTATGGATCAGAATGTTGGACGATCACTAAAAGACAAGAAAAAAGATTGGAAGTATCTGAGATGAGATTTTTAAGAAATATAGCAGGATATACTCTGCTGGATAAGAAAGGAACTAAATATTTTCAAACTTACAGACCGAATAATTAAATATAGGAACGACTGGAAAGAACATATTGCTAGAATGCCAGAAGAAATATTTCCAAAATTATTGCTAAATTATAAACCGCACGGAAGGAGAAATGTTGGACGCCCTCACAGAAGATGGTCTGAACAATTTTAACAATTCTAGCTTTCCTGAAACCGGAACGAGCCAACAGGCTTAATCCCTGGATGATGATGGTGATGTCATTACTAAGTCATCCACTGACAGAGGGAATGATGTAACTTCTTTAGATCAAATATCTTAAAAAATGAACAAGTAGAATTATTAATTTGAATCATGATGTGTATAAACGTGTTTCGAAATGTTACTGAGAAATAAAAATGAAATAAACATAGAGGTAAATACAAATGGAATCTAGGCTACATCATGTTTAGGACGACAAAATGTTTATTGAATCTCTAGAAAGCAAATACAAAGTTGGATTTACGATGAGGGTGGAAAATTTTGCTCTCGGTTGTAACAACGTCTACATCACTGAAAACAGAATAAGGATATGACCTGTGACAGAATTGCGTAATTTCATTGCTAGAAAACGGAAGTGAGGTATGTCATCTCCACGTGGTGAACCCTCCTCTCCTTCTGCGCAGAAAATAAGAGAAAATTTCATTTGTGATATCCTGCTTAAGTCAGCATTTCCTTGCTCTAGCCAAATTTTCCTGCAAAGCGTACCACATGTATATCTCTCTAGACCCCTCTTCACACACACACACACACACACACACACACACACACACACACACACACACACACACACACACACACACACACACACACACACACACACACACACACACACACACACACACACACACAGTGAGAAAGGGGGGGAAGGGGCAAATCGATTCCTGGCGACAAATTGTACCGCGGAAATGGAAATTTCGTGTGTGAAAATAACAGGAAACCCCATTCATTTCACATACATGCCTGAACTCCAAGTATTGCTGCATTTAATCAAATTTTTTGCCATGTTTTGGAATTTTGCTTCTAAAAATGTACAAATAAACCATACTACCCTCTGAACATGCAGTTCAACCGATGGCTACAATTCCATTTTGAACAAGTGACTCAATTTACACAAATACCGTAACACAAATTATTCGTAAAATAGCATATAAAATTAAGTAGAGACACGGACAGTTTTTTTACTACTTTAGGATATAACACATCTATATTGTAACCAAAAGATTAAAAAGTTTCTTGTTCCTTAAATCGTTCAACAATTTTCATATAATTTCAGAATTTTGTCGAGTTTTTTTTTTTTTGTCTTTTAGCGAATTCTGAGGAATGTATTTATTGGGATAGTTCACATAAACATTCTAATTTTTTTACGTATCTTCATTCGATTCTTACCAATTACACACGGAATATTTACACACACACACACACACATATATATATATATGCCCTATAGGCCTAAATGTCTGCCCCATCAAGCGCATTATTATGCCAAATTCGATATACAGCAATAAAAAAAATACAGAGTTCGTTAACGGGCAAAATCAAAGCGTTAGGAGTGGTGGTTCGTCTGAAACGAAAATTTAAAAATCATCCTTCTAGTGAACAGAATTTTTGAGTTTTCACAATAAAACTCCGCATGTGCCATTCAAATAAAATTAGAAAAGCATTCACCAAAAGTTAGCTAAATCTGATCATTAGGAATTATTTTCCCACCTCATTCTTGGTCTCTCTACTGGGTTATTTCGCTCAAGTTTTCCTACAATAATTTCCCATGTCCATCTTTCATTCCCCATTCGTTTTACATCTCCTGACTATTGCAGTCAGCGAGACTTAATTCAGACAGTCTATGCCATATGATAAAATTAAAATATATACCTTCTATGGTCAGTTGCCGTCACCTTAAACTTGTAAAAAGATGTGTGTGCTTTTCTTTTCTATTCTTTTCAGAATATCTATTCCATCATCAGCAGGTATAATTCTTCGCTACATTTGCTCAGATGTTCTCGATGTTGATCTTGATCTAGTGTTGTCCATAAGCGAAGTTACGTTGACTTCAGTTACGGACAACACTACATCAAGATCAACCATCGAGAACATCTCAACAAATGTAGCGAAGAATTATACCTGCTGATAATGGAATAGATATTGTGAAAGGCCTTCAGTAAAAGAAAAGCACACACACATTTTTTTACAAGTTGAGAACGACAGCACTCACCAAAGAAGGAATACATATTATTTTATCATATGACTATCCACCTCAACGGTATTAAACAATGAATGTGGTATTGAGTCTATGCCATATTTACTGGCCTATAATTACATTTTTCATTCATCTTCTTTCTTCTTCTTCTTCCCCTACGCATGAAAGCTGGCAGCTTGTTGCGTGTTCATTCACTACAGGTCCGGGGTATGGTGACATCCTTCCATCGTAGTTGTGGTCTTCCTAATGGCCTTTTCTCCTGAGGTGTCCAGTCACGTACTTTCTTCACTAATCTACTGTTCTCCATTCTATCTATGCGATAGTTCCAATTTAATCTTCTATCATTTATCCAAAGGTTTATAGGTTCAATTTCACATTCTTCTCTAATAACAGAGCTGCGAATTTTCTCTCTCAGCGATTTTCCTACAATTTTCCTTAAAACTTTCATTTCGGTATTTTCATTCATGTTTATATATTTTGCAGTTTTTATCTGGCTATCAAAATATATTGCTCGTTACATGCAAAACAGTTTTGGCCAAACACGTTAAATCAAATAGTATATTTTATATTCTCGGAATCTCGGGTTCAGATCCTAGAATCGACAGATATGACAAATTGTCTCATAGGTTTACATAGTCATAAAGGAAAATGTTAGAATTTCATTACCACGAATTATTTCTTCATAAATAATTATAATAATTTAACAGCAACAATAATAATAAGAAATAGAACAATAATGAATAATAATAATTACTATTTTCCCACAGAGTTAAGGCTATTGATGATCAAAAAGTTTTTTTATCATCCGCTTAGGTAGAAAATAAATGATAGGACAATAATATTACTAACTTAGAAAACGTACATTTAGTTATACAATATTCATACTTCCTTACCTTGTATGCCTAACTTTGGAGGTAAATAAACCTATGACTAAACTGTATATTTTACTATCTAACAATTCTAAATGGCAGTGTTTTTCATGTAGAATTTAATGATACATCAAATTCCATTTCGAAAAAAAAAAGGTTGTTCATCCTGTATCCTTAATACGACATGATAAATGTGATGAATTTGCCCATTGGAATGAAATTTCAACCCAGTATTTGCCTTGACAATTGAAGAAATCCAGGAGAAAAAAAAAATAAGTCAGGTTAGGGTCTGAACCCGAGACTTCCCTAATACGAGTCTCAAATGCTACCGCTTGAGTCTACTCGATCGGTTATATAATGATTTTAAATGAAATGAACTTTCAACGTAGATTTGTTACTTGGTGAATCAAACGGTTAAACACGTCATTTTCTAATAAACAGGATTCTAAGAACCTTACAAGTGACTTAATGAACTAAATTTCAACATGAGACATTTCCCTAGACCATCATTTCCCAACCTGTGGTTCGCGAATCCCAGGGGGTTCACCAAATATTTCGAGGTGTTCGCCAAAATTTTTCCGTAATGGCAGATTTCGAGGTTAGGTCTATTATTGTATACTTCATTGCAATAATAATAATAATAATAATAATAATAATAATAATATAATAATAATAATAATAATATAACAATAATTATTATGATTTTAAAATTAAATTAACCCTATAATGCCCCTTGTTGCATATGTCTAATATCGGGAATTTATCACATTATTTTCAAAATAAATTAATATTTACCGCGAATGCCTAATTTTGAAATTATGTAACAATGTTAGGAATACATTTGATTTCGCTAAAACTAGACCTACACGTTGTGTAACTTTAACTTTCAAGCCGTAACTAGAGCAACTTTAGATTTTAACCGTTAAGGGTTAAGTTAATTTAAGCTTACACTGGTCAACATGATTTTTGTCTCATGAGTACCAATAGTTGTATTCAATGAAGTTTTTTATCGTGTTTTCAAATATGTATTCGGAATTTCTCCATCACCCACAGTTTTTTTATTTCAATTTCAATTAATGGATTTAGATAATTATTTTTAATAAACGTTGTTTCGTCCATTTGTCCATTGTAAAATAAAACCAAATGAGCTAACTCAGGAGATTTCAGCTATGGAAAAGAGATATCAAGACAAATGGAATCCTAATATGCTGACCGATTATTGTTGGACCATCAAGAGGGATGCTCCACAGGCTAAATATAGCAGAAAATCGCCATTTCTTACTTTCTAGGCGAGTCCGAATGTTCGAATATTGTGTAGTTACGAATGTAGAAAATATTAAAGTGTTTGAAATTATAAATTCCTGTATCTTGGAAACCTTGCGCGATGGAGAAAAACCGATATCACATTTGAATTCAGGAGAAAAAATACTATCAGAATCACATATTTTTCTTTCTGAGACAAAAAAAAGTTTCTTTTTGTTGCTCGGTGTTATTAAACCTTTTGTTGGAATTAAATGTTATGCATGTCTACTGTACGTATATTTAAAAGTTAATGATTCACCCAAACTCAGATCGTTGTGGAAGGGGTTCGCGAGTCGAAAAAGGTTGGGAACTGCTGCCCTAGACGATAACACCTGGCATCACATCGATTCCATACTATTGTAACATTGAAATCATTTCCCTTGAAATGAATTTCTCAACGATTCCTCGAAATTTTACAGGCATAAATAAATTATATGTATTCTTCGAAAATAAAGCCTGCTTTATTACGCGACCTACCGTCTCCACTGTGTCTGCGAGAATACACAACCCAACATTTAAATAGCATTGGCTTCTCTTCACATCACGTCCTTAAAAATAAATGGGTATATTTTTGTTTTAAATATTCATCATCATCTTAAGGCACGACAACTTCAAAAGTGAAAGTTTTGGCCTTCTCAACAATTCTCCTCCATGCCAATCTGTCTTGCCATATTCAAATTAGTCACTTTCATTTTCTTTAGATCGTTCATTGTGTCATCCTCCCATCTGGTCTTCGGCCTTCGTTTTAAATATTAGTATTTTAAAATAAAATTATTAAAATATTTCTGTCTATACACGTACAATCCCACGTGAGGCAAGATTGTTCTCTTATGGTAGTACTTAATCAGGTTATGCTTATTTCCCTACAGATGTCAGCGAGTGACAAATGGTTAGCTCATCTCAATGAGGCATTTATTAGGCACTAAGGTATTACTTTGAGTGAAGAGTACGATTTAGGCTAGAGGTACATTTACGAGCCCGAAAAACTTCAGACTCGATGCCATGACATAAAATCCTTCCCGGAAGACGTATTTGGATTTGCCATCCTGAAAACCATCGATCCCGGCAGAGTAATATAGAGTAATGTAGAGTATTATATATATATATATATATATATATATATATACATATACATGTACGAGAGACAGAGAGAGAGAGAGAGAGAGAGAGAGAGAGAGAGAGAGAGAGAGAAGAGAGAGAGAGAGAGAGAGAGAGAGAGAGAGAGAGAGACTACAGACCATATTTTCTATTTTGAAATCAAATTCGGTGTATATCAATAAATTACGAAATCAGACAATTAGGTGGGATTTTTGTACCTGAAGCGAAAATTAAAAAATCGCTATTGCGCAATTTTCGATATTTCGTAACAAAACTCCGTATATGCACTAAAAAATATAACGTTATTCTAAAAAAAAAAATCTTACAAATTCGAGCATTAAGAAGTGGCAGTTAACCTGAAAGTCGAAATTTAAAAATCATTCTAGTAATCATCATTTTATCTCACAATGAAACTGGATGCATGTGATTTAATTAACAAAAGAAAAATATTCCATAAATCAGCAAAAACTAACAAAAAATTAACTTGCTAAATGAATTTGTTTAGTTCACGCAGCTCTTGTGTGATGGGCTTCTTATTTTTCTAACTAATAAATTACAATTCGTGTTTTACATGCTGACTTCGCGGTGTGTTTAGAGCGTATATTTTCAATTAATTATTAGTGTTTACATTTTTACATCCACCACTGTGGTCTAATGTTATTGACGTTGTCTCAGACGCAGCGTGTTCGGGTTGTATACCCGGCCGAGACAAGTTTTTTGGATGAAGTTTTTTCGGGTTCTTTTATCATAAGTAATGCCACGAGTGATTTCCAAATTGTCGATAAATTCACGACTCACGAAGTGAGGAGTGAATTTATCTAGAGAATTTGGAAATCAAGAGTGGCTTTTGTTAGGTCTATTTAACGAATAAAATTAAGCTGTTTATTCACAGATCATTATTTAATTATAGTTAATTTAAAATATTTATATATATATATATATATATATATATATATATATATATATTCAATGTAAACGGCGATGTTTGAAAACAAATGGAAAACGCTTGTTATACTTAATTTGTTCATCACTGCAACCAGATCATATTATTTATTTCCAAAGGATCGCAATATTGTTAGATTGCACCCTAGTGGAGAAAAAATGAAACATCAAAATGTTTATAACCAACATTGTAGGTTATTAATTAATTTCGGATTTCCTATCATATAAATTATATTTTTCTGGAACGTAAATTCCTTGGAAGTAATACATTTAATAAAGAGTAAAGAAAGGTTTCTTTTTATTGTGGTATAATCAATTACTACGAATGCTTTTCTACAATATCACCGCAAGCAGTAGGCCCTATGTGTTTAAATTCGTGCACTATATATACAATCTGGTAGCCGTATTTCTTAGAGATTCAGTCACTGCAAAATAATGCTCTGATCTATTCAGAATGTTAAAAAGGAGGAGCTTGATTTTAAAATGATAAAATTAAACTGATAAAATCGAGGTGAAAAAAGACTGATTGCGTGTAAAATCAAAATTCATTGAAATGTGATTGGCCATTGACTCCGATTTGGGGAGTGAGTTAAACAGTCATCTGTAAAACAAATGTCAGGAAAATGTAAAGTCCAAATAATTCCTGAACACTATCGGGTCGTTAAAATTACCCATATCATATTCACTTTGTTTAGTATGAATGAATGTTGCATATTGTCTTACATTTTCGTGAGGTCTCGGACAGAGAGCTGATCCAGAAGCCACATGCGTTCAGGGAACTAGTCAGTTTCCGAATCCTCCAATTAAAATTGGTATAACTATAAAGACAATTATAATAAAAGCAACTCATCCAGTGAGGCCCCTCCATGTCTTTGAGTGGTCAAAAAATACAGGTTAATTAAATAAAAATAAAACTTAACGTTTCATGTTTACTAAGATACAAATTCCTTACAGCTGTTTCAGTACTTAGAACCTTCTTCAGACGAATTTTATCATGATTACAAATTAATTTTGTTATTATATATAAACTCCACTACATAATGACCGTAACTACGCGACTGGAGTTTATATGTAACTAGCTAATACCCTGCGTGCGCTGCTACTCCTAAATAAATGTTAATGTGTTCTTACCACTAGCTGTTAATGCTTGCCCGGGAATGCTTATCCCGATCTTCTTGGTATCAATGAAAGACAAAAATGATTATTGTGAGTTATCCGTAGAAGATACACATATGTTGTCCCGGACTTTTATATAGAGTTTTTTGAGATATTCAATTCTGTGTTCTTTAATTTGGTGTATTTGTTATGGTTTAGGCAGAATAGGCCATTTAAGCGTCAAAATAGGGACTTTATTTCACGTTCTACACTACAAAGGATGACTTTTAGGGGCAAAGGAGTTGAGTATTACAACTTTCTTATAGAATATTTTCATCCACGGAATCTCCTGAACATTTTTCAAAAAGCCACATCTCAATCGGATGAACGGTATGGCACAGCACGCTTGCCCGGGAATCTACTTATCCCGATCTTCTTGGCATCTATGAAAGAAAAAAATGGTTATTGTGAGTTATCCGTAAAATATAAACATAGGCTGTTGCGAACTTTTTTGTAGAGTGTTTTGAGATATTCAATTCTGTGTACATTAATTTGATGTATTTGTTATTGTTTAGGCAGCGTACGCCATTTAAGCGTCAAAATAGGGACTTTTATTTCATCATCATCATACTACATGGGGGCACGCCGTAGCGTAGTGGTTAAGGCACTGCGCTACAAGCCGGAAGGTCGAGGGTTCAAGTCCCTGTGGGGTCAGGATTTTTAAACTGACCCAAACCTTCTGGCGGCACTATGGCCCTGGGGTCGACTCAGCCTCTAACGGAAATGAGTACCAGACGCTTGTTCTGGGGGTAAAGGCGGCCGTCACGCAGGGGATGACAACCCGGCTGACATCAAGTGCCGATTGTCCAGAAAAAGTGGGAGCCTTAACCTCCTACTACCCCTAGGGCCTCCTGAGGCCTTTAATGGGACTACTTTACTTACATCATACTACATTCACGAATTTAGGCCATTTGTTGACCTGTTTCGGCCTCAAGAGAAACACCATCCAGAAGTCTTTTGAGTGGACGTCCTGGTCTTCTTCTTCCTGCAGGTTGATGCACGTTTTTATTACTACAAAGGGTGTTTTTAGGGGTGAAGGGGTTGAGCATTACAACTCTCTTATAGTCTATGTTTATCCCGTGAATCTCCTGAACATTTTGCAAAAAAACGCCATCACAATTAGATCAACGGTATGGCCGCGCATAAAATACGAACAAACATACATTCATTTTTATATATCAGATAAAATTAATTTGAATTCATGATAAAAATCGTCTGAAGAAGGTACAATGTACTGAAACAGCTGTAAGGAATTTGTGTCTTAGTAAATATCAAAATCATATAAAACGTTAACAGTTTAAACAGTTTAACGTTAACAGTTTAAATAGTTTAACGTTAACAGTTATTTAATTAACATACAGACTAAATGGATTTTCATCAAATAAACTCCAAATCGATTGATTTAAAAAAATGTAGATTTAGATTTAGATTTATTTATTTAGATTTATTTATTTAGCCTGGTGGAGTTAAGGCCATGTGGCCTTCTCTTCCACTCACCAGGACAAACATATATTACATAAGAATATAACAATCTTAATTAACTCTAATATTAAACACTAAGTAAAAATTTGGTCAAAATATAATATCTAATATACATATTACGAACTATAATACAACCAGTTAATATTAGTTAAAATTAAGACTAAAACTAATAATAAAATGTATACAAGCAAGACATATTAAATTGTCCCTGTCTAATGTATATAAAAAAACAAAGAAAAATAATGAGATACAGAAAACTGATTTTACGTTTGTACAATATTTAAAACAAAACAAAAGTAAATATTTGTTAAAGTTAATATTATTTTCATAGATAATTAAATTTATTAATATTGTTAAAAGAATACTATCAATGAGGTGTATAAGTTAGTTTGCTATTAAATAATTCTTTAATTTGTTTTTGAAGGATGTTATAGTTTGACACTCTCTGACATAGGGCGGAAGGGAATTCCATGTTTTGGTAAGTGACACCGTAAAAGATAATGAATAATATACAGTGTGATGAGGCGGGATATAAAGGACAATGTGCTGATGGGATCGAGTGTCAAGATTATGTGTGTCGGATAGTCTAATGAAGCGGCGTGATAAATAATTAGGCGATGATGTGTGAAGTATTTTATAGAGAAGGGATAGGGAATGGACAGTTCTACGATCTCTTAGACGAAACCACGATAATTGTTCCAGGGACAGTGTAACATGGTCAAATTTGCGGATACCACAAATAAAACGTATGTGTGATCGAGAGTTTAAAATCCTCTCCCGACAGATCATGTCCTTAATATGGCCCGGGTGACGTAGGACATGTAAAAGTACCTACAAAGGGAGAGGTTAAACTAAGGTAAAGAAAGATAGACAATATACTATTACTTATTACGTACTATTTATAATCTCGCTGTAGGCGTATCAAAAGAACACTGACGGTGTTGATATCCTCCTTTCTTTTGTTTGTATCTGGAGAACTTTCAATGAAAAGCGATTTCTATTTCCACATATATGTCAATTCCAGTAAAATATCGTCGTTTTATAACATATTGCTTAACACGGTCCAGTCCTGTATTTGAGTTCAACAAAATCGTAACATTCTAGCGTCTAGCAAGAGATGAAAAGGGGATGAAAAAAAAGTGTGGTGATGGAAATTCCGACACTCGGGAGACGAGCCCAGCCAAGAGTCTGCAGATATGACACACAGAGTTTGCCTCTGAAATATGCTGCCTCGAAGAGAAACCATTTATGCAAATCGTTTGGGAAGGAAAAACCTAGTAAACGGAGACTTCGTTCTTTTCAACGTCCTCTTTTTTTATTCCCTCATACCCGTCATGAGAGCACCCTATCCGACCCGTCCACGAAGATCTAACAAAGCCAACGGGTTGAAGTATAGATATTTTCGACGAAGGGGGAGTCTTTTGAAGGAGGAGGAGAAGTAAAGGGAAAATATAGTCAAAGGGAGACAGAGATGCTGTAAAAGCAAAGATGCGCTATAAACTTTTGTATAAAGATGCATACTATGCACATTCGATAAGCCGTGCGTCATTCACGTAAACTTTCTCATAAGCTGAAATTTCTCTTTAGTTTCATATTAACATTCGAAAATCTTACGTACTCTCAAAGAAATTTCCATATTCGATTTTTTACCTATCTTATAAAGCTTCCAATTTATTATATTTGCCCATGTATAGAAATAAATCCAGTTAAAATAACCCATATACCAAATTGTATATCTGTATGGCCTAATGGTAACTACAAAACGATATATACACAATTACGATGTTTATGACATATTAGCGAATTCAAAAGGAATATAGCTATTGAGAACGTTTCCATGAAAATACTTTAAAACACACACTCACACACACACATATACACACACACACACATATATATGGCATGATAAGAAAAATAAATGCTCGGGCGGCACTTGAACCCGGACCTCTGGATGTATATCCCAGTGCGCTACCGACTACGCTACCGAGCAAGTCTACAGTAGTACAAACATTCATTTTTCTTATAGGCCTATATATTCTCATTATTACTAGATATAGTGGGAACTCAGTCTCCACTGCCACCTAGCAGCTCCTATCGCAAGTAAGCATATATATAACCATCTATCCTACTGACACTGAAAATAACCACGACATATATATATATATGTCTCAATTATAAAAATTGTTTGTATCTATATAACACAGTCGTCCTCAACCATAATAATTTCTAGTTGAATGCAGACTTTCACGCCCGGTAATCATAATGTTGAGTGAATCCAGGCTATGTGGCCGTGATCCATTACTGGTGTCCCTACCACCCTACCAGACGTTTCTCCATCAACTGCGGAGGGCATCTTCAGTGGCGAGTACTTCTAGGTGTTGTTTCCTGGTCGGAGGCTTGACATTCACAGTTAGTCCACGAGTCCATCGAACTTAACCGGGAGGAGTGCTAAGCATTAAAATGCCTCGCAGATCCCCCTGTCTGCCAACTGTTTGTGGCCCTGTCTGCCAACTGTTTGTTGAACCGGCGAGGAGCCTGCTTGTAATACAGGTCCACAATATGATCTTTCTAGTGCATCATTGCGCTGATACCCCTAGCGACCTCACAGATGGTCAACGAATTCGTAGACTGAGCCGAGAGTAATTGGAGCGCCACCAAAATTACGCACCTCCGCGTCGAGTCCCGGTTCGCCAGCTATGGATGCGTACTGCCGCTGTTGTGAGACCAGCATGTGGGTAGGCTAAGCAAACGCCAACAGATAGTATACAGTAAGACAGGCTTCTCATCTCCTGCCGACCACACAAATAGTCCAAGAGTAATCGGACTTAGCCGGGAGGATTGACATGCAGATCCACCGATCATACCCCTGCCGCCATCCGGGGACGTGTCCTGCCGCTGTTGTGAGGCCAGCAAGGAGCCAGGCTTCGCAGTATGAGGGTTCCAGTACACCAAGGCCCAACCTTTGGTGATCCCACAGTTCGTCCACGAGTCCTCAAGACTTAGCCGGGAGTCAGTTCAGGCCACCAAGCAGCGTATCTCCATAGGATGTGCTCCGGTCCGTCAGCCGGGACATGTCCTGCTACCGTGAGACCAAAAACGGAGCGACAGCAAACTTAAAAATTTAGCAACATAGTACGACAGGGATCTCATCTGCTGCCGACCCCACAAATAGCCCAAGAATCCATTGGACTTACCCGGCAAGACTGACAAGCAGATCTACCAACCATAACCCTTGTCTGTCAACTGGTGACATGCGCTGCCACTGATTAAGGTCCAGCGCGGAGCAGTTCTCTACTGTAAGTTGAACTGTTAGTGTGCCAGATCGCTCACATCCTGACGACCCCACAAATGGCCCGCGAGTTGATCTCAATTTAGTCGGGAGGATAGACATTTCTAACAACCATTCCCTATCCATCGTCCGGGGACACGATCCGCCGCTGTACTGAGTCTAGCGAGGAGTCTGGTATGACAGAACTCCGACTGCGAATAAAGAGAGAAAGAGGTATTCTTAAAAAGTCTGAGAATTCAATTTGGGGTTTACTGTATCTGAAAGCCGAATTGAAAAATTTGTCTAATTAATGCTATGCTTTTTAACGCAACGAAACTGAATACATAGGCCTAAGATTGAATTAGCAAAATAAATATGTATTCCTCAAACCAACAAATCCTTACCATAAATTCGACCTAGTTTACACAGTCCCTGCGTGAGAGACTTTCAGTTTAGGTTTTTTTTCTAATTTTATACTTCCTGTTTAAGTTAAAGTAAGCCAATTATTTTTAATATTTTTAAAAATTATAATTTGGTTTCAGAACACGGATTGAAACCTGATATTAAAAACTGAACAACACTTTATCATTAGCTTTCAGGATTGAGCTTATTATCTCGATTCGTCCTCTAAAGTTCTCTCGCCATCTTGCCTTCGGTCTTCTTATGTCTCTTGTTCTTCTGGGTTGGTAATACAATCCATTTTTTAATTCTTTCTGGTATCATTCTTTGAAGACGTTGCAACCAATTATACTTTTTTTTTCTCTTACACATTCATACTGTCCGTTTATACTTTCATCTTCTCTTGTTTCTGTTTTTCATTGTTTATCTAAAATTGATTTCCTGCTACATATCTCAAACTTCATTTTCTGCCGCATCTCTTTCTTTCGTCTATTATTCTAATAGACAAGTTTTCACTGTCATGCATTAAACAAGGTGGTCCCATTGTTTATAAAATTTCAATTGTGTATCCTCTTTTTTATGCCTTTTTTATATCCAATAGTTTCATACATGTATTGAAATTGTTATATTTATTATTTTGGTATTTTTTTTATTATTCTTTAGTGGTATTTCGCACACTAAATATTTGAAGTTTTAGATTTGTTCTATTATTCTGTCGTTTATTACAATCTTAGTTCTCAATAATCGTTTTCCTCTAATATCATACTTTTTGTTTTTATCTGGAAATATTAAAATTAGGCCTATATAATTTTGCCTCTTATAACAGATATGCTGCTTTAAGCTATTACGTATAGTCTTTCTCTGAATTTGATATGACTTTATCAACAGCAAAATAGTACCGTATTTAATAGTTCCATTTATTTCAAAATCCAGTTTCATTTTGTCTTGCAATTTAAAAATTACTTCATCTGAAAACGCAACTGTTAAGATTGAAATATCTCCCAGAGAAATGTTGTGATGTACCCAAAAAAATATCGGCCTCTTTTAACGTCTCAAACTATACCGCTTGAGCCAACTGGCTCGATATAAAATTGTGTTACCCAATTTAATTTTTTTCCCGATGTTAAAAGTACATGACACATTTAGATGTTTATCGTTTGTAGCAGATTCTAATTATCTTTTCTTAATGCTAAGCTTACAGCATGTTGGGAAAGGAGCTTTTTTTTATCCGTGTTGTGGTTCTTATTGGAAATCTCCTGTCAGTTGGTATATTATCTTGTACCATTTCTAATAACCTGGGTTATTCCATTCTTACCTCCTCATTGATATTCATTTATTGGCTGAATTACATATTGTTCCCGAATATAACCATTTCCGATTATATTTTGTTTACCTTATTATTTTTCTACTTAGGCCTATTGTGATCCCATCATGTATTTTTTTAGATGTTTCGGTCCTTGTTTAAGAAGGATAGGTGAGGATATCTCGTATCTTTTGATTGACTGTGTCTTAATATTACTCATGTAACTTATTAGCAGTTCTATCCCAATTTGCTCTCTTATCTTTTGGAAACCCACATCACCTTAAATTATTGATCAATCTTAATATTTTATTGTGGATATATTAATACTTCACAACAAATATTTGACCAAGTAATTGTTTCATTTATATTACTACTTATTTATCTAGCTTTGTATACATATATTTTATCACCATCCTTCACGGAGTAGGTCTTTGCCTGTTCCGATCTCACATCTGTTCAGCCTAGCGCTTTCTTGGTCTTCCTACCGATTTGCGTCCTCCAGGATTATACATCAGTGCCATCTTTGGTACCTTATCCTCTGTCATTCTTTACAGACATTCTATCCAATTGTTCCTGTGTTCTTCTATTTGTTGAAGAAATACTTTTATCCAATTGTTCCTTTGTTCTTATATTTGTTGAAGAAATACTTTTAGTTACTCTCTATTTTTTTTTTTTTTTTGATTGCGGATGAGCCCATGTAGGACTACGCAAAGTACTTAGAGGCGTTTCCTTTGAGCCCAAATTTCTTTCATTATTATTATTATTATTATTATTATTATATTTTATTATTATTATTTATTATTATATTTTATTATTATGATTTATTATTAACTAATTGTAGTTTTAATTATCATTAATACTATGGTATTGTCGATTTGGTAAAATTTTCATTTCGTATTTAATATTATAATTTTGTGTGTGTTGTATTCTAGTATAACATAAAATGTTTGTCCGAGAACTCACCCGGACGAAAAGGCTACATGACTTAAATGGATCAGCCTAAATAAATAAATAATAAATGAATAAAAATTAAAATCAATATATGAATAGCAAGTGAAAATTCGATAAAGTTTTTATCCGAGAGACCACGGATCAGAAAATAAGTTTTCTAATAAAATGCGCGTGTGTTTTCCTCGAGATATTTTTAAATTTCCAAAGTCTTCACCATGCAGAAGCTAACAAACTGTACCCCAAGTGTCGATGTCTCATTTCACATGTTACGTGATTCAACAACTTTTCCCTATTTTTTTTATCACTACGTGAAAGCGAATGTATTTTTTTTATTTTTCCCTCTTGCGACACTGTACACCAAGCATCAATAACACTGGCAAGCTATGAGTTTACGGTTCAGTTTCTTCAAACCATCCCCCAACCTCTAGCATCTCTTCAACTTTTCTACAGAGAACAAAATCCACCTCCTCCTCCTGCTCTTCTTCAACCCCCTTCAACCAAAAATCGATGATGAAAATACACAAAGAAAGCGAAGTAATATACTCTTCTCTCTCTCTCTCTCTCTCTCTCTCTCTCTCTCTCTCTCTCTCTCTCTCTCTCTCTCTCTCTCTCTCTCTCTCTCTCTCTCTTTTCAGCTAGGAGTACTGGACTGCAGTCGCCCGTTAAACAAGACTTCAGAGGGAACGCAGTCACGGTTTCCGGTACGTTACTATCAGTATTCCTACAGGAAACTTTGTAAAAAAAAGAGGAGGGGGTAGGTAAAATCGGAATGAAGTATTGGGTACAGTGTATAATCTGTAAACATCAAAAGATATTGCACTGCATTTTCAAACCATTCGTGCGATAACGAAAAAAATGGTAAAAAAAGATTAATGCTGATATCCACCTTTTTCAATGCACCGAACCATATTACTAGCAAATACAAAGCTGTAAGTAAGAGCCGAATCCTATGACCTGATATGCAAGCATTTATGACCTAAAGAGTATCAAAATGTGTTCTAAAGTTACAAAAAATAACCCCTTAATTTATCCTTATTCAACATTTTCTATTTATTCCCTAAAAACGTTAAGTATTTTAAATTTTCTCCACTTTTTATTAAAATTATTTGCAGGTATATTCTATTTTAAATGTAAGGTGAACGGGTCCTGTAAATTAAAATAAATTATTAAATAAATAAAGGTCTTTAGTGCAGATTGAGTCGTGTTCCAAAATTAATAAATCTTTAGAGAATAAAGTGGGCGTACAAATAAATCGTATTAATAATTTGTTAGTATAATAATAATAACAATAATAATAATAATAATAATAATGATAAAAAGAATTATGATAACAATAATAATGATAATTATAATGATAAAATTGATAATGATAATGATGATAATAATAATGATAATAAAAACGTTGATGATGATGATGATAATAATATCGTTAATAATTATAATAATAGTAATAATAATGATATTATAGTAATAATAATAATGGTAATAATAGTAATAATAATAATGATAATAGTAATAATAATAGTTATAATCATGATAATAATAACCATGATAATGATAATAATAATAATAATAATAATAATAATAATAATAATAATAATGATAATAATAATACTGATTTATTTATTCTCGCAGAGTTAAGACCATAAAGCTTTCTCTTCCCACCCAACGAGCAAAATATACAAATACGGTTTTACAATAAAATTGTACATATACAATATACAAATTATTATACATTTAAAAAATAAGACTGCTATGTGCATACAATTTTTTATGCTATTAAAATAGCATAATTACAATAATGGAATAAATTAAACAGAAAACGCCCATAAATTAATACATACACATACATTACACGTGGAAATATTAAAAACAAAGTTAAAGCGAATACAAATTTTGATTTTTTAATGACTCTAAACGTTCATCGTCCCCTGATTTCAGTTATGTAGATTTAATACACTATAGTGAAGAAATACTAAACGCCAAGCGACATATTCTGTTAGATAACGCTAAGAAACTGGACTGGAATATCAATAAAACTAAAATATGGTCACACGTAAAAATTCATTTTTAAATAGGAATGGACATTTAATAACAAATAGGGGAATATTTAAGAAGGGGAATTCAAATGCCTAGACTCGTCATCCCAACTTCTCAAAAAAGAAAAGTATAAAATGGAGATTTTTCCAGTTATATAGAAGTAAAATATGGTTTGTTACTTTAAGAGAGGAGAAATGATTACATGTATTTGAGATTAAAATACTTAGGAAAATTTATGGACAAAAGAGAGACGATCGTACAGGTGAATGGAGAAGACTGCGTAACAGCGAGCTACGTGATCTTTTTAGAAAACCAGATATAAATAGAACGATTAGATCTCAAAACGATTATTATGGGCATATATGGCAATTAAGGGGAGTGAATAAGAGTGGCATGAAAATGTCTTGTAGGAGAAGCAGAGGAAAAGTTCCCAAATAGGTAGATCAAGAATGCCACGGTAGAATAACATTAATTATGATATGAAGGGTGCTGGGGAAAAAACCAGGTAGGTTACTTTTCCCCTGAAACCTAGAAAACGTACTTTTAGTTGTACAACATGCATATTTTCTTACTCGTGTGCCAAATTTGGAGAAAAATAAATCCATGATAAACTTGTAGTCGGCCGCGGTGGACTAGTGGTTATGCTCCTTGCCTCTGGTCCCAAGGGTTCAAACCCGGCCGGGGTCGATGGATTTTTAGGACGGAAAAATCCAAGGAGCTAGTCCTCTGGGAGGGACTTTAAGCCGTGGGTCCCGAATCTGAAGATTTTCAGGATCGTAAAAAATCCTTAAGCCTGAATGAAAAGGCCTCTAAGCAAAATTTACCGAATTTTCCCGTCCTAGTACTACCTTGGTTTCCTAGATGTCAGTATGAGGCGGAACGCTGACCACGTACCACTCAAAATGACATCTATACGAAAACAAGTGTAACTAAAATTAATATGGTTCAAATTATTCCCTGTAGGGGGAGAGCGCCTAAATCTCTGTAAAGGGAAAACATAGGCTTACAATACAATACAAAATTAAACTTGTGTGTATTTTACTGTTTCGCACTTCTAAATAATACTGATATCCATGGAAAATTTAATGATGCCTCAAATTTGATTTCGACAAAATAAATTACCTGGTTCTTTTCTTGTACCTTTTATATATTGAAGGTGAATTGTAGTAAATGGTTGGAAAATGTTTGCTCAAAACAGTTCCTGTATAAACGGAGAGTTTATGTCATCACCCCATGAACCTTCAGGTTCGATAGTGCCAATGAGTTAGTGGAAATGAATAAAAATAAATGTCTATTAGTTGATATTGACATTTAGTGCTATATGCGAATGGGGGGAAATGTACTTTCCATAAAATGCAGAACACGAAGGCGAACAACAAAAAAAAAATGATTTAAATGTTATTAAAATCTTACTATCGCAGTTGATGGATTAATTTGAACTATACAGTAAAAATATATTTTAATATACAATAACATTAAAATGTGAGAAAAATGTTATTTTATCGAGAATTAAGCGATAAGCATATCTTCAAAATATTGAAAATGTGCTTTTTCGTAAGTAACAACGAGTGATTTCCAAATTATCGATAAATTCACGACTCACGAAGTGAGGAGTGAATTTATCTAGAGAATTTGGAAATCAAGAGTGGCATTTGTTAGGACTATTTAACGAATACAATTAAGCTGTTTACTCACAAATCATTATTTAAATATAGTTATTTTAAAATAGTTATATGTTTAATGTAAACGGCGATGTTAGAAAACAAATGAGAAACGATTGCTACGCTTCATTTGCTTCTTTTGTTCATCACTGCAACCAGATCATATTATTTATTGCCAAAGGAACGCAATAATGTAAGAATGCACTCTAGTGGAGAAAAAATGAAACATCAAACTGTATATTAATTCATTTCTGATGTCCTATGAAGTAAATAGGACAATTGTATTTTTCTGGAAAAAATACATTTAAGAAAGTGGAAACAGTGGTTTCTTTTTTTGGTGGTATAATCAATTGCTACAAATGTTTTTATATTAACTCCCGCATGCAGTACGTGTTGACATTCATGCACTATATACACAATCTGGTAGCCGTATTTCTTAGTGAGTCAGTCACTGCAAAATAATGCTATGACCTATTCAGAATGTTAAAAAGGAGGTGCTTTTTTTATTATGATAAATTTTAGTTGGTAAATTCTAGGCGAAACACGACTGTGATTGGTTGTAAATAAAAAATCATTGTAACGTGATTGGTCATTGACTCCCATTTGGGGCATGAGTTAAATAGTCATCATAAATGTTGTACACTAGTTTGTTTCCCCATTTTAAACTGTACGCTATATAACTTAAGATGAAGGTTCGGCGTGTTTCGAAACTATGGCCTGCTACATCAACTCTACGTAAATTATCATGCCGCAAATGAAGAGGGAAGTACTGCATAGTCAAGCTAGACAGGCAAAGTGACTAAGTTTTATGAAGTAAAAGCGTTTAATTCATTTTGCGCATCGTGCTTCACTTATAATATTCTCTGACTGTACGCTCTAAATCTGGTGATATGTTTTTCCTCTCGCTATACTGTATAGCAACGGTCTGTGTAGACTAATACAGCAAGAAGCATAGTAGACGCTTCTCATCGTTTCATTATTCCGTCATCGGGTAGTATTGGCTGTTCGCCAAGACCAAGTATTATGTGGCTAAACTACGTGATATTTGTTTCAAGGCCACCCTTCCGTATCTATGTTATCAAGTGAGCGAGGCGATCGCATGTTCAGTTGCGGTGAATATTTGGTAGCGTCATGGATGTTGCATCCTGTAGTTCTATACTGTTTATACTTCATCAATAGGGATGGAACAATTCCTTCGTAAACATATCAGCTTATGGTGATGTGACCACTGTACATGACGTCAGAGGGAAGGAGTTAGAATAGTTTTCTGTACCATCTGGTTACAGCAACATTGCTGAACTATGTTGTTTAGTATCCAGTGCAGTAGAATGTGAACTTATATTTCACTCCAAATGTTCCGAATAGTCAGTGTTCCACCGAAGTCTCCGAGTCTGAATCCTGCCTTCTTTTTTCCCCCCATCTAACCGCTGTTCAGTGTGTGATCAACTGTATGGGCAAATACGGATTATAGATCACATTGTGATAAAGTCAATTACAGTTACAATGAATCATTTATATACTCAGAAAACTTAATTCTCCTGTAGGCCTATCATATCCATCCATAGTAATTCTGCCCGAAGGCAGGTCCTTCACTCCAATCATAGCACTTTCATGCTATGCTTGCAGCTTTACTAGGGAATTGTAGGTGTGGTAGCGTAGCTTCCCATTGCTTTCCACACCGGTGAAGAATGATGATGATGGTGATAACGGTAAGAAGGATGATGATGACGGCCATATGGTTTCGGGGATAGTTTGGGCCTTATAGTTTTCCTGACATTTGTCTTACAGGTGAGGAAAACCCCCGATAGAAACCTCACCTAGAAAAACTGCCCGCTGCGTGACAAGGCAGCACGCTACCTCGAGACCACAGCGGTCATATAGAATACAAAAAGATTGAAGAAGGTTTGAATAAAAGGTAAATTGATCTCAATAAAGGTCTGATGAGGCCTTTGGTTACTAGGAAGTTAAAGCTCCCACTTTTCCAGTCAAGCACGAGATGACAGCTGACTTACCAGCCCTGCGTGGCGGCTGTCTTTACTCCCAGAACATATGTCTGGTACATGTCAGAGTCCGTCCCAAGGCAATGGCGTTGCCAGAAGTTTTAGATTAGTATAAATGTTTTAACCAAACTTGGACTCGGACCCACGATCTGACAGTCTGTAGAATAGTGCTTTAACCAACTATGCTTACAGCTTTTTTTCCTAGAGAGCGTGTAAGTATCTAACTGTTGCATTAATAAAAATTATATAAGATTTCTCTATTATATCTATCAATTTGACCAAGGGAATTCAGATCCTGTGTATAGAAGTTTTTTATTCAACGCCCCAGGTTGTCATTTCGACATTTCTGGTGTTCTCTGCTGGCATTGGCGTAATTGTAACGCACTTCTGAGTCTGGAGCGCCTGGACGGCGGGGTTACGGTGCCCCGATGATATGATTGGTTAAGATAATAGTGGTGCGCCAGGAGATTCCTCAATCTAAGACGAATGAGAATGATGATGGTTATGATGGCCATATGGTCTGCGGGGATCATTTGGGCCTTAAAAATTCCTGACATTCGTCTTACAGCTGAGAAAAACCCCCGAGAAAACTCACTCAGGAAACTTGCCCCGACCGAAGATCGAACCTGTGCCCGCTGCGTGACAACTACCTCGAGACCACAATGGTGAATCCTTTATAAGAAGTTTCCTGAAATAATAAAAAGTTTACGCAAGTATCGCAGAGTTTTATATAGAAAAATACACATCTGCATCACGCCCAGAAGAGATAGAAAATGACATAAAAGGAGGTTGTGTGTGTGTCAGATTTTTAATGCTTTACGGAATACATAAAATTCTTCCACACAATTAATGTAGTACTGGGCCATTAAGAACAATGTAGAAAGTCGTAAAGAAATACTGTTCCTTTACGACTAGCGGCATGAGGTGGCGTGTGTATGAAAAGAGACTGTAGTAACCTTAAAGAATATACGGACTGTGCATGACATTGATATTTTGTGATAATGGCGATATAAAACCTGATGTGAAATTGTTTACTGGGGATTGTAATGATGCCCCTGGAGGGAGAGTGATTCTGACAGCTTCGCACTTCATTTCATGTTACACATGAATTACACACAAATACATTTCAAAGAAAACTCTAGGCTGCAAATTGACCGGTGACAATTTGGTTTGAAACATTCAAAACAGGGAACACATACCGATTTAACAATAAACTCTCAATTTATGCAGCCTGGATGTTAATTCGTTTACCAGAAGCCTATTTTTGAAAATAATAATAATAATAATAATAATAATAATAATAATAATAACAATAAGCATAATGATAATAAATATAATAATAATAAATATAATAATAATAATAAATATAATAATAATAAATATAATAATAATAAATATAATAATAATAAATATAATAACTCAATGCTTCAAAAGAAAATGGACATTTAAATTGTATATCTAAAGAATCTTGGCTTAACTACTTTAATCATTTATGGACACAAAAAGATGATTTATTACAAATACCGATCACTAATAGCACTGCTTTGGAACAAATTTCTATAGATGAATTAACTGATGTTGTTAAATCATTAAAAAGTAACAAAGCTCCCGGAGAAGACCACATTAATCAAGAATTATTTAAATTTTCAACTAAAAAAATTTAGACAGATTTCTTATTCTCCTTAATATGATATGGGAAAGACAAGAACCATCACAAAGCTTGAACAAATCCATTGTAATACCAATCTTCAAAAAAGGAAGTCGCAAATCAAAGATAACTATCGTGGAATTAGCTTGTTGAACACTGGATATAAAATTTATGATAGTATAGTTAAGAATAAATTGAAAAAAAAAATGAAAATATAACTGGAGAAGAGCAGAATGGATTCAGAAAGATTAGATCTTGTACAGATGGATTCTTCACTCTAAAACTACTATTAGAAAGGCATAAGGAATTCAATATAGAAAATCATATCGCCTTTGTTGACTTCATGAAGGCTTTTGACAAAGTAGACAAACATATTATTACAAGTTTTAGCTGATGATAACGTTCCACAACAATATATTACTAATATCTTCAACATCTATAAAGATAATGAAATCTCTGTTAAACAAGATGGCAAATTATCTTCTTGGGAAAAGATCAACACTGGAGTAAGACAGGGATGTGGACTTTCACCGGTGCTTTTCATTATATGGGGATAATGCATGTAGGGAAGGAAAAAGACGTGCGGAGAGGGCTTTAGTGAGGTTCAGAAAGGAGGGTGGCGACTTCAATCGGCAGGTGTACATAGAGATGAGGAGACGATATAAAGAGATAACGGCTAGAACCAGGGAGAATTGGGAGGGAAAAATCTTGGAGAGAATTAATCAGGCTATGAAGGAACGGGATGTTACCAAAATCTGGAAAGTAATTAGGGAAATTAAATATCGTAAAAAAGTAAATCAAATTTCGCCAGAAACTTGGGTACTTCATTTCGAAAGGGTGTTTACAGGAGGGAGGAATTGGGAGGGACCGCGGCTATTATTAGTTGGTCAAGACGTACCAATGCTAGACTCGGAGATAACAAAACTAGAGGTGAGGGATGCGATTCGATCCATGAAAAATGGAAAAGCTCCTGGTCTAGACGGTATACCAGCCGAGTTCTATAAAGAAGCCTTGAAAATTGATAAATGGACAGGATACATAGTAGGTTTTTTAACAAAATTTATGAAAAAGGAAGCTATCCAGATGAATGGTCCACATCAATACTGCATCCTATTTACAAGGGTAAGGGTGGAGTTAACAATCCGGACAATTACCGCGGTGTGTCTCTCTTCTGCCGGTGTTTGGAAAAAATTTATTGCACAGTGCTATATAACAGGCTAAAAAATTGGATAAATGAAAATAATAAAATTTCACGATACCAAGCCGGGTTCAGGGAAGGCTTCAGGACGGCGGACAATCTATTTGTCCTGAGAACAGCAATTAACAGATGTTTGAGTGTCAAACGAGGCAGGTTACACTGTACTTTTATAGATCTGAAAAAAGCATTTGACTCTGTTGAACGCAATGCCCTATGGCAGAAATTATGGCAACTAGGAGTATCGGGAACTATGATTAGGGCGCTAATGGGAATTTATAAAAAAGTGGAGTTCTGTGTTAAATATGGGAGGGACCAAGTTTCAGAAAATATAAAGGCAGTTAAGGGTGTAAAACAGGGATGTGTATTGTCACCACTGTTATTTAACTTATTTATAGACGATGTAGCTTTGATGCTGGAAGTAGAGGGGATCGATGCTCCAACGGTGGGTGAGCGAAGTATTCCTGTTCTAATGTATGCAGATGACTTATGCCTCTTTTCCACAAAAAATAGATGGCATGCAGAAGGGTTTAGATTTACTATCTACATACTGTACGACTTGGGGACTTACTGTTAACGTTAGCAAAAACGAAAGCCATGACTTTTAAAAACGGGTCGGTCTACAGCGGGAGGGAAAGGTGGACATACCGTGGTGAGAATTTAGAAAATGTTAAAAACTTTGTCTACTTGGGGATGACTTTGACAATGAATGGAAAATGGACGAGACACATCGAAAATGCAACAATGAGAGCTAGGTGCCGGACAAACGAAATGCTTAATATAATATGTCAAAATTGCGAAACATACCGATGCGTACACTAGAACAGGTTTATTCTTCGACTGTGAGAGCGACCATGCTGTATGGCTCAGAATTATGGGGTTGGGAACGAACGGGGACACTAGATAAAATTCAACCTATGTTTCTTAAGAAAGCGATGAGATTAGCAACGGGGACTTCAAATTGTGGCATACTGAAGGAATTCGGTACATTTTCGGACACAATAAGGGGCAAAATTATGGCTATTAAGTATTGGTTGGACATAATAAACGGGAATCAGGACTCGCTTAGAGCAGAGTGTTACAATGAACAGAAAAGGCAGTGTGTTTCGGGAGATTGGGTAATCGGTGTAGAAAGGGGATTGAAGGGCATAGGGATGGGTTGGGTATGGGAGAGGAGTACGCGGAATAATAGAAATGTTTGGAGGACAGTTAAGAAGAGACTAATCGATATAGACAGACAGTATATAGAAGCAGAGTGTAGTCAGAAAATATCGCTCACCCTGCAGACAGAACTGAAACTTTCGTGGGGAAGGGAGAAATATATTGACTCTTTGGATGGGGATGATAAAAGTGCTATTGCATGGTTTCATTTGGGGGGATGGATGGCCCATAATTTAACAAATGAGGAAGGCATTAAACTATGCCCACTATGCGATGACCATGAAAACTGGCAGCATATTATAGCATTCTGTAGAGAGACAGAACAACTTAGATTACAGATGCTGCCGGAGAGATTTCTCAGGTCGGATCGAGGGAGAGTGGCGTGTTGGGATCTTTTAGGACGGATCGAGAGTGAATCAAAAACATGCAAATTTTTGGGTACAGTAAGAAAACTGAGATATAACAAAATTGTAGATTAAGGATATATGTATTAATAATAAGAAGAATCTCAATATGGTCTTTGTTTTCGATCTTTAATCATGTTATATAATAAGTAGGTCTGATAAGTTGAATAGTCTGATAGTGCACTTAATGTCTGTAGGGACGGGGGGAAGGGGGTATGAGCGTGCGGTATGTATATGTGTGGGGGTGTGTGGGTGTATGTGTGTGTGCTTTTTTTTCTAATTTGTTTTCTAGCATTTTTTTTTAATATTAATGTACGGAATGTGGATGAATGTAGATATGTATTATTGTGATTTAGTGCAGACATAGATTTTACTTATATGTAGCCTGTTATTGTTTTTTGATACAGGTGTATTTGTAGGTATTTGTTTATATTACTACTTTTATTTTTTTATTCATGGAAAAATAATGCACGTACGGCCAAGCAGGCCAGTGCGCAATGTAAATGCATATGTATTTTCTTTATTCTGAAAAAAAGGCAATAAATTCCATTCTATACCTATATATATATATATATATATATATATATATATATATATATATATGGATTAATAAACGAATGGAGAAAACACAACGAGGATATATACCCATAAATAGGAACCTCAAACTCGATTATATTCTTTTTTCGGACGATTTAGCTCTTCTGGCACATTCCGAAAATTATTTGCAACGATCAATTTATAATTTACAAAAAATAGGTGCCAAATTTAATATGGAAATATCAATTAACAAAATTTAATTTTGGCATTTCATGGGAAGGACCCCACACAAAGTAAAATCTGTCTCCAGAATAAAATTTTAGAGAGATCTAATTAATTTAAATATCTTGGATATTATCTCTCTATCTGGGATGAAAAGGATATCCCTGAAAAAAATACTAGTTATAATAAAAGTTTGGGAATTATTAATCAAGTTATGAAACCATCCCATGTACAAAAAAACACCAGATTACGTTTATATAACACTTTGGCTAGACCAGTATTGACCTATGGTAGTGAAGCATGGACACTAAAAAGACAACATGAAAGCAGAACAACGGCTTGTGAAATGAG
>JASPKZ010003424.1:1830000-1857500 GCA_030220185.1 Diploptera punctata | reverse complement strand
TTTATTTATTATAGTTAGGCCTAATATAAAACAAGGATATGGCTATGTATCGCGTATAGTAAATGCACTGATGAGTGCATTTAGATAATTTTTCTCGTGTAATTAACGTGTGTAACATATTACCATACAACATGGAAATATCCTCACAAAAATAAAAAAAACAATGGCCTTCAAGAGCGCTCATCCAGTTCGGACAAAGATAATATTAGAAAATACACCAATAGAAAAAGTAGTAAGATATAACTTCCTAGGTTGCGAAATATCATACACAGCGGAAACAGATATAAATAACAAGCTAAATAAGTTTAATTATATATAGCAGGAACACTAAAAAGAACTTTGAAAAATAAAGCCAGGAAAGACTCTATAATGAAATTATACAAGACAATGGCAGTGCCTATTATTACTTATGGATCCGAAACATGGACAGTGACAACACAACAATCTGCCAGGATACAAGCTGCTGAAATGAGATTCCTCAGACCAATAGCAGGATATCAAAGAACAGACAAAAAACATAACACAAAAATAAGACAACAACTAAAAATACATTAATTAAACTCAACAATAGAGAAATACAGAACAAACTGGAAAGAACACTTGGCAAGGATGACTGAGAATAGAATACCAAAAGCAGCATACAACTATTCACCACGAGGAAGAAGAAGATTGGGAAGACCAAGGAAAAGATGGAAAGAGCAGCAATTTGGAGCCGGAACAGGCTAGTAAATAAGCCTAAACCGTGAAGAAGAAGAAGAAGAACATATTACCATACATGTCCACCGCTGTGGTCTCAAGGGTAGCGTGCTGCCTTGTCACGCAGCAGGCCCGGGTTCGATCCCCGCTCGGGACAAGTTTCCTGGGCGAGGTTTTTTCGGGGTTTTCCCTCACCTCAAGACAAATGTCAGGATACTTTAAGGCCCAAACGGTTCCCGAACATCATCTGGCCATCATTATCATCAATATCATATTCACCTCATTAGATTAAGTTTAGGTTTAAGGCCTCTCCTGGCGCATCATTACTCATCGTCATCACCCATCATATTAATGGGGCAGCGTAACCCCGCCTTTCAGGTGCCCCAACCTCAGAAGTGGGTTACAATACGCCAATGCGAGGAGAGAATACCTGAAATGTCGAATGATAAACAGGTGGCATTGAACAAAAAAAAACATCACCATACGTACTATAGGGCTAGAGCTGAAAACAAAGTGCATCGGTTCACTAAAAAAGTCGCTTTTTGGACGCTTAATACGCTCTCTCAACCCAAACCATAACAAATAAACCAAATTAATTTCAGAATTGAATGTCTGAAGAAAATTCTACAAAAAAAAAAAAGTCCACAACAGCATGTTATTTTTACGGATGACTCACAATAACATTTTTTTTTTCTTTCTGCTTATTCATGTCAAGAAGATCGGATTAAGTAGATTCGTCGGATAATCAGCACGGGATATCTAAAAATAATTACGATATAAATGTATAATTATTTTTATTTTTACTTATTTAACTAAACATAGTCCACCGCTGTAGTCTCGAGGTAGCGTGCTGCCTTGTCACGCAGCGGGCCCGGGTTCGATCCCCGGTCGGGGCAGTTTTTCTGGGTGAGATTTTTATCGGGGTTTTTCCTCACCTATAAGACAAATATCAGGAAAACTTTGAGCCCAAACGGTCCCCGAAATCATACGGCCATAATTAACATCGTCATCCTTATCATCATCACCATCCTTCATCGGTGTGGAAAGCAACGGGAAGCTACCACATCTACAATTCCCTAGTAAAACTGCAGGCATAGCATGAAAATGTTATGATTAATTGTAGTGAAGGATCTGCCTTCGGGCAGAATTACTATGGATGGAACTAAACATAAAAATACGTTTAATTTAGTTAGGCGTAACAGCGCACGCCGGATGTTAGGTAGTAGTCCTATAAAAATTAAAATAATTGAGAATAGAGTTCTGAAGAAACAGTTTTGATCAGATAAAAACGAACTGAATAAAAAACGTAACAGTGAGATTACCTTTGCTTTAAAATGATGCTCAGGAACATCAAACAATAAAACATAAAAAATGTGGATCATGCACAAATAAATCTGAAAGATAATGTATAAAGCACTATTTTCTATGTTGCCTGAAGAAAGTAGTGGCTAGGCGCTGGGCATTTGCTCTATACCCATACTTCGTATTCTATAATGGAAACATCGGCAGATGTTCTCTTCAGACAATTGTAACTCTGTGGGGAACATGGCTACAGGCTGCTCTATACTATGCCCAATATTACGACAAAATTGTAAGCATAATTAATGTATTTGACAATAGAAAAAATCTCGCTATACGTGCAGTGAAGCAAATAATTTCACCACCTTTGTTTGAAGACCTTTCTTATTTTCCAAATAATTTCAGTAAGGTTGCAATTACAATACAACATTTACAATTATTTAAACTAACAATTGCGGAAGCTCTGGAGGCAATAGAACAAGTTTCAGAAATACAGAGTGAAGTAAAAATGGGAACTGTTAAAGAATCATCATCAAAAATCACGGATTAAGCCCATGTGGCTTGTTCCGGTCTCATAGATTCTCATTCAAAGGTTGGATCTATCTCTTCTTCGGTCTACCAACATTCCTGCGTCCTTATGGTTTGTATTTAAGTATAATTTTGGGAATGCGATCATCTTCCATTCTTTGAACATGTTCTCTCCATTTTTTTTTCTAGATTCTTTTATTCTATCTAAGAGTTTAAAGATATCTTCACTTCTTCTCTTATCTAGAAGTTTGCAACCAGCCACACTTCTCAGAAATCTCATTTCAGCTGCTTCTATGATCTTCTCTTTTAGTTAAAACCCAAAATTCACTACCATACAATTGTAAGGGGACTGCCACTACTTTATAACATTTTAGTTTTGTTTCTTTTCTTGTGCTTTTAAATATGCTTTTGATTGTTCCACATATATAATTAAATGTATTAAGTTTATTAAATAGATCTTCATTTTTAAAATAGGAGATTTCATAACCGATCCGATTGAGGGTCTTTCCACTTTTTCAGCGGTTGCCCTTTTACCAGCCGGCTGCTGGCCCTTCACATCCACATGTGTCAATCACAGAGGTAGATGATCAACAGCCAGTGTAGGGGTGACATGTGGTTAGCATGTCGAGTCCCCCAGCCGTTATAGCTGGTTCCTCAACCTGGAGCCGCTACTTATTGTAGCTACCCAATTGCCTCACGATGCTGGGTGGGCACCGGTCCCATACTGGCCGAAATACCATGAGAAAATTTCTTCCCCCATGGAGACTCGAACCAGCGCAAGTCCCGTAGCTCTGCGCCAAGGCTTCCTACCTTAACCGCTCGGCTACGGCGCGGGACTGATTTCATAACCCAGGTATTTAAAATGGTTCACTTGTTCAATGGGTTTCCAGAATTATTTTAGCTCTTACGGTGTCTGATGCCTTAAAAGCTAGGATTTTCGTTTTACTTATTGATAAAGAAAGTGTAGCAAATAAACTTAAAAGCGTCTTAAAGAACAATACTGGGTACGCAGAAATGTGCAAAATGAGAGACGTATTGCTTAAGTCAGAAAATCTCAAGCAGCCCTCATTCTTTGATTTTTTATTTGTTTCTATTATGTCGTGCGACGTGGAATGTAGTTTTTCAAAATATACAAATTGTCTACGTGCTAATCGCATGAGATTTACTTTCGTGCATTTCACAAGTACATTATTGTACGTTGCAATAATTGTAATAATGATGTATAAGAAAATATTCCGTACTTTAAACCCTTATTCAAAATGAAGTAGTTTTATTGCAAATTACAAATAACTAAACATACGATTGTTTGCTTCCTCCTATAATTCCTTATCTTGGTATAACTGTTTTTGAAGCAGGTTGTAATGCCTTCAACCGAACATCATTTTGTTTCTATTAAACACTGCAAGATCACAGGTGCGTCATCCCTCCTTATATTCCGTGCATTCTTAACTTCATTGAATACTTACTATAACGCCGCTCCCTGCTCATGACACAACTGGAGTGACGATGTCGACGAGCCAACGACAAGAAATTTACATGTTGAAGAATGTCAGACAGAGAAAGAAGGCGACTGGAGACAGAGGGCCGGCGACGCTGTAACAATCCATAACGAAGAAAAATAATGTTAAATAAGCGGACTGTGTTCTATTATCTATTTATTAAAAATTAATAAAATATTACATTATATGAAATAAAACGTTGCAAGAAATGAATGTGTTTTACAAATTCGTTTCGAAATTTCACCTCATCTTGTAACATAAATATTACAATATAAGATACTTCAGACAGTTTATCTAGTGATGTTGATAATGACGATAATAATAATAATAATAATAATAATAATAATAATAATAATGGGGGCACGCCATAGCGTAGTGGTTAAGGCACAGCTACAAACCGGAGGGTCGAGGGTTCAAGTCCCTTTGGGGTCAGGATTTTTAAACTGACCCAAACCCTCTGGCGGCACAATGGCCCTGGGGTCGACTCAGCCTCTAACGGAAATGAGTACCAGACGCTTGTTCTGGGGTAAAGGCGGCCGTCACGCAGGGCTGACAACCCGGCTGACATAAAGTGCCGATTGTCTAGAAAAAGTGGGAGCCTTAACCTCCTACTACCCCAAGGGCCTCCGGGTCTGTTGTGGGATCACAAAAAAAAATAATAATAATAATAATAATAATAATAATAATAATAATAATAATGCAAGTATTCTTAATCCACCGATTAATATAATATGCATAAGGTAGCGTTTGAGACACGTATTCCGGTGGTTCAAAGCCAAGACCAACTGACTAGGTATTTTTCTGGTTTTCCTCAGTCTTCAAAGCAATTGCTGGGTTAGAATTTCATTATTAGGGTTCATTTCAACACATTCATCATTACACAGAAACATCAAAAATAGTAAACGCGGTACAATCCTAGAAGTTAAAACGTCTTTATTTAAGAAATTAAAATTTAATTAAAACTCTTTAAAATTATTTTAACATCTGACAGCCGCTATTTTCCTGTAGCGGGGAATTTCGGCTGAGAATGTGGATACAGTTTGTGGGTTATCCAAGTCGAGATCTTAAATTTGAAAACAAAAGAGAAATTTGCAATATTTTGACGATGTAGTATCTGTTCGTATACGCCAGTAACCTGTGATAATGATGGCGTAAAACCTCGTAACGTGTTTCATAAAACAAAGAAATGTTTAACATGGACTCTAATGACAAACCCTAATACCATCTTGTGTGTCTCCAGAGGGACGCTAAACCTCAAGGTTTTATACCTCATTTCATGCCAGACCTATCGGCTACTAGTAAAACACACAAACTCATTTCAAATAAATCGCTATGTTTTACAGTGTTAGGCCTACCACCGTGGAAAATATATTGTTAAAATAATGATAAACCCAGTAGGAATAATTGTCCTCAACGATAAGGTCTTTCTAACTGTACCGTCCTCTCAGATAAGTCATTCATTTGTCCATCTCTCCCTCCCTCACTTCATATTAGGATCTTGGAAATTCAACATTCTGACATCCGTAATACATGGTCTTAATATATCTCATGATATTCTTTTATTCTGCTATAGAATTTGAATACGTTTAATAATGATGATGATGATAATAATAATAATAATAATAATAATAATAATAATAATATTCTTATTGTTTCATTGTAGATTATGTAAGATATATATATAAGCAATTAAATTGGTATGAGCATGTATGACGAATGTAAAAAGAAAGGTTATCCAGAAAAACGTTGGATTGGTGACCATCAGGAAGAAGAAAGAAAGAAAGACCTCGAGACTAGAAATAAGAACTGGAATGAGAACAAGAGGACTTAGATGACTGGAGGACATGGGCAAGTGGAGAAGGGAATAAAAATTTAGGCACATAATGATGTGTATAAATTTTGTCTATAAATAAAAAAAATGTTTTATTATATTCTTTGTATGTTTTTTTTTGTATCCAAGAATATTGTTCTAAAAACTATAATTTTTGATACTTCTATTTTATATATATATATATATATATATATATATATATATATTGCGAATGATCAGTATTTCGAACTATATAGAAGGGTTGTAAGAGCTAATACCTTGCAGGAGTATTAAGAGAGGAAGCTTAAACCAACATTTTAAAATTGCTCTTGCGGGCGCAATTTGTTTCCTCGCATCGGTACTCAATAAAATATAAAAATTACTTAATTAATATATATATATATATATATATATTTATGTTTATATATATCATCATCATCCGGTATCATGGCAGCTGCCGCCGTCTTCCGGAAACCCAACGCCATTCCTCTCTGTCCTTCCATTGATCTTCTTCCAATCCCCTTCTATCCAAGTTTTCTTCGGTCTTCCTCTCTTCCTCCTTTCTATTGGGATCCGTTCCATAACAATTTTAGGCAATCTTTGCTCTGGCATTCTTTTGACATGGTCATACCGCTGTAATATTTTCTTTTCTATAATGTCTATGATCTCCGGCTCCTCTTGTACACCCATAACTTTCCTTATTTCTTTATTTCGTATTCTATCCATTCTAGATTTTGCAGCTGATCTTCTTTAAACATCAATTTCTGTACTTAAAATTCTTTTCATTTCTCTGGTAGGAATTTATCAGACTTCAGCACCATATGTTAAAATGCTCTGAATTATGGTTTGATATATTTGTAATTTTCCATTTTTTGTAATATTTTTGCTCCACCAAACAGAGTCTTTTGAGCATTTATTGCTTGTTTTGTTTGTGACTATTCTATCAATATAGATTATATAAAAATATATATAATATAGGATATATACTTACGTTCTATTATCAATCCATAGTAATTATGCCCGGAGGACAGGTATTTCACTGCAATCATAGCATTTAAGAATGCGATGCTTTGCAGTTTTACTAGGGGAAATTATAGGTGTGGTACCGAGCTTTCACGTTGCTGGGCCCACACCCGTGAATGTATATATATATATACACCACACCACACACACACACACACAACAAACACACAAACACACACACACATATACATATATATATATATATATATATATATATATATATATATTTACTACATTAGCAAAATATGATCTTAAATTCGAATTGATGTGGAATTCGCTCAGTTTATGCAGCCCTTGTCTGACTAACTTCCTTAATTGTAGAATATAATTTACAGCGATGATTTAAAAGTGACTCGCTCTTTACTAGAGTAAGTTTAGACAAACCTTATAATCCATATAGAATTACAATGAAAAGAGCGACGAAACGTTTCGTTTAATACCTGTTAATTCTGAAGAGGATTGTCACAAAAGTTATTGTTGGAAAAGGTTTATTTTGGAGTTTTTTGTTGTGGAAACATTACTTAATAGTGAGAATGTAGGTGCCACTTTCACTAATGGTGCATCACAATGTACACGTGAAGTACATACGTCAGAGCTGTCACGTGCAGAAAGTGTATCAACCCTCAAGGCACTTCAGTTTACCCGTATCTGCATTAACAATACCACACCGTTCCTCCTGTCCTGTCTGTGTCACTTTTTATTTTATGAAAAATATACAGAAGCTCACGAAAACCCACAAGAGCTACCTTTTTTTAAAAATTATAGTAGTAATAGTACTCCCAGGGAGTGGCCACTAAACACATGTAGGTCTATAAAGGGTAGTGCATACATATTTATAATGTACATTATTTTTCATCCTACTACAGGCCCTTGGGACAGTTGGAGGTTGAGGCTCCCAGCTTTCCAAACAAAGGGCTTGAGATATCAGCCGTACATGAGGCCGCTTTTACACCCAAAACATGCGTCGAGTACTCATTTCAGTTAGAGAGTAGGTCGGCCCCAGGGCCATAGTGTCACTAGACGTTTAAGGCCAGTTAAGAAATGTTGTCCCGTTGGGAATCGAACATGTGATCTTCAGACTTCTAGCATATTGCTTTAACTAAACTAACTATGGTTGCTTCCACCCAAAAGTTTTGTATTATTACAATTAGTCCCCATTTGTAGGAGAATTAAAAATCGAATATAGAAATATATAAAGAGACTTTTTTGTCGCTCTCTTATGACATTTTTTATTTAAATTTTATTTAAACACTCTTGAATGTCTTTAGTCTCATCGCTTCTAATATATATATATATAAAGTAAAGCGATCCCACTACAGGCCTCAGGAGGCCCTAGGGGTAGTAGGAGGTTAAGGCTCCAACTTTTCTGGACACTCGGCACTTGATGTCAGTCGGGTTGTCAGCCCTGCGTGACGGCTGCCTTTACCCCAGAACAAGGTTCTGGAACTTATTTCCGTTAAAGGCTGAGTTGACGCCAGGGCCATGGTACCACTAGACGGTTTGGGTCAGTTTAAAAATCCTGACCCCACCGGGATTCGAACCCTCGACCTTCCGGCTTATAGGGTAGTGCCTTAACCACTACGCTACGGCGTGCCCCCATATATATATATATATATATATATTCTTGTAAGGATCCAAAGCCAGAGTTAGGTGAAGACCCCAACGGCGGATGCAGCAGTGTAGGAGACCTATGGTATGGTGCAGACGGCGGATGAGGCATAAAACAGGTTTTATGAATACTCTCTACGTTATAGAGAGGCGGAAAGTGTCGCTCTTTGCGTAAACATGGTTCCATGAATTCCGCCCTTAGCTGCAGTGAAAGCAACTGATTTATGGTGGACTCCACAAAAAGTCTCTGGTCATCCAGGTTGGGGTTGATGCTACGAGCCAGCTCCTCACACATTGTTTTTTAACTTAATGCTAAAAAAAACAAAATATATTTTATTTTGGTTGAGGATACCTGTGTGTGTGTGTGTGTGTTGTGTGTGTGTGTGTGTGGTGTGTGTAATTTTTTTTTTTTCCAAATGCCACAGGTTTGTCTTTCGACATTCCTGGTTTCTCTCCTGGCATGGCGTACTTGTAACCCACTTCTAAGGTTGGGGCGCCTGGAAGGCGGGGTTACGTTGCCCCGATGATATGATGGGTGATGATGATGATAATGGTGCGCCAGGAGAGTCCCTAATCCTGAGCTTAACCTAAGATGAATATGAATGTTGATGATTGTGATGGCCATATGATTTCGGGGACCGTTTGGGCCTTAAAGTTTTCCTGACATTTGTCTTACAGGTGAGGAAAAAACCCCGATAAAAACCTCACCCAGAAAAACTGTCCCGACCGGGGATCGAACCCGGGCCCGCTGCGTGACAAGGCAGCACGCTACGCCGCGACCACAGCGGTGGACTGTATATATATATATATATATATATATATATATATATATATATATATATAATTTATTAAGATGTTTACATCTACTGTTGTCTCACGGTCTGTGATAAATAACGGAGTAAAATTTTAAATACAAATAGTTACTGTGTAAAAAATATTATAGCTGTTTTATTGTTGTATCTAAACTATTTTTAATGCATTATATAATTCAATTTTAAATTCGATTTATTTTCATATAAAACATTATGAAAATTTAATGTTTTCAGGGACATTTTTTAAATAGGCTAATAATAAGAATGCGCACAAATTGTGCATTTATTGATTGGTCACTTATTCGTGCATAAGTTCATCACTGATATTTTTCTATTCCTGCAGATTAGGATATGGTATCTATCACATATATTGTCACACAGAACACTCGTAACATATCGTCTACCTCGTGGAATCATTTATTTATAAATATTTTGTGGTGGTATCCGTGAACTGCTAAGGATGTCACGAAGTGCCGAATATGTTGGTTTGTGCCTGTCCAGACCACCATCTTTAATTTTTTGAAGGACATTTGTTAATCTGCTAAATACGTTTCGTCATGTAATGAGTAATGTGATCACAAATTATTGAAAACAAAATGAATTTAATACAAATACCAACATACAGTACATATAATGTATTGATTTCAAAAAAGCATTTGACTCTAGATAAAGAAAAATTACGGATTGTTATTAAAAAAGAAAAGTAATTCCATAGCATATAACCACAAAAATTAAGAAAATGTACTCAACACTTCAAGAATAAACGTTGGCAATGGATTATTATCAGCAGAAAACTTGAACATCACCCATGGAGTCAGACAAACATGTTCTCCATCTCCTGTACTATGCCTATTTAATTTACACTTCGATTATTTCATTATAATCTAGCTTGAGACGTTACAAAGTATAATTATTTCAAAGAATGTATATTTAACATCTTACGGTTTGCCGATGACTAGCTCGTTATTTCAGTTTCAGATTCAGAAGAATATTTACAAATAACATTTTATACACACGATAAAAAAATTCTTGGACTTCAAAAATCTTTTGCCCTTATCTTTAAATTACTTATTATATAAATATCAACAGAATGTAAAACGAATTTTTATACAGAAAAAGCAAATATTTTTGACTTTCTATACAAAGAAATATTCGAACAAATTCATGAATTTAATTACTTAGCCTCCAAAATTTCACAACAAATTTTTAATTATTTAGAATGCAAATTAGCAAAATGTATCCAATAAATTGGCACAGTTAAGCGAAATATATAAAGAAAAAGTTCGAAGCGAAAGTATCTTGAAAATGTATCAATTTTTAATCCTACCTGTATTTTATATGGGTTATAAAACTGGATTTTAAGGTACATAATAGAAGAAGTGAATGGAAGCAGCAAAAAATAAACTACTTAGATCTCTAGCAGCTAATGAGTCTATTCGTCAGGAATTAACATTTGAAATATACAATAAATGATTGACGAATACAAAAAAAATGGTATTTACATTTACAACGAATGTAATTAAAACGATCTCCATTGCAATCATATACGAGGGCGGATCGGAAAGTAACGGATAATAGTTTTTTTCTGCCTTTGTATTGCAGCTAGAATGTTGAAATTTCACAGAGATATAGTTTGAAGTTTTCACTACAGATGGTATTTTTTCTCAGGTGCACCTCTTGCGAGAGAAGCTTGAACTATGCAACAAAGATGGCGCGCATGCTACAGTCGTCCACCTGTGAGGATCGGAAAGTAACGCACAAAATTTTTATTTTAAAAAGTTTAATAGTAAAAAAAAAGGAAAAAAAATCACAAATGAACTTACATCTTTTACCTACTTTTCGACATAGTCACCAACTTTCTCAACACATTTTTCCCATCGTGTTACCAGTTTCAATATGCCCTGTTCGTAGAAGTCCGTTTGGTTGGAGTGTAGCCATCTGCGCACTGCTGATTTCACTTCCACATCTATCTCAAAGCGTTTGCCGGCCAGGAATCACTAAGGCGAATCACGTGGCGAATCACTAAGGTTCACGCGTCCCTCTTGGAAGAATGTGCACCACCTGGAGACATTGCTACGGTCCATACAATCATCCCCATACACGCCACGCATGTCCCTGTGAATTTCACTGGGTTTATGCCCTTTGGCCCACAAAAATCGAACAACACTTCTCTGTTCCTCACAGGTGGACGACTGTAGCATGCGCGCCATCTTTGTTGCATAGTTCAAGCTTCTCTCGCAAGAGGTGCACCTGAGACAAAAATACCATCTGTAGTGAAAACTTCAAACTATATCTCTGTGAAATTTCAACATTCTAGCTGCAATACCAAGGCAGAAAAAAAATATTGTGCGTTACTTTCCGATCCGCCCTCGTAGATACAGCCCACAGAATAAGAGAAACAATGGAAGTCATAAATAGTCTTGTCGAGAAAATTTATAAACTGTGGAGACACAACAGTTTAAATATCCAATCTATGAAACTCACGATGCAATTTGTAAACCTAGATGGGACCATAATTAACAAAACTTTTAATAATGCCACATAATATAGTCAGATATGTATATATATATATGCCTATATAATATTTATTACGTGTTTTTAGCAGCCTGGCAGTCGATTCCTATAGCACTTCTTCAAAGGAAATAAATCATGTAGGCCTATATCTTAATACTATAACACGGGTCAACATGATTTTTGTCTCATGAGTACCCATAGTTGTACTTAATGCAGTTTTATCGTGTTTTCAAATATGTATTCGGAATTTCTCCATTACCCAATTTTTTTATTCAATTCAATTAATGGATGTAATTATTTTTTTAATAAACTTTTTTCGTCCATTTGCCCATTGTGAAATAAAACCAAATGAGCTAACTCAGGAGATTTCAGCTATGGAGAAGAGATATCAAGGCAAATGGAATCCTAATATGCTGGCCGATTATTGTTAAACCATCAAGAGGGATGCTCCACAGGCGAAATATAGCAGAAAATCGTCATTTCTTACTTTCTACATGAGTCCGAATGTTCGAATATTGTGTAGTTACGAATGTAGAAAATATTAGTGTGTTCGAAATTATAAATTCCTATCTCTCGGAAACTTTGCGTGATGGAGAAAACCCGATATCATATTTGAATTCAGGAGAAAACATAAGCCTACTATCAGAATCACATATTTTTCTTTCCGAGACAAAACAAAAGTTTGTTTTTTGTTGCTCAGTGTAATAAAATGGATGACGTAGACCAAGAAGTATGAGGGAAAAGTAACTAGAAAATTAGAAGTTAAAATAGAATAATTTTATGGGATGGAAGTGGAATAGTAAAAGAAATGACCGTTCATACGAAGCTACCTATTAAGTTACTTAAAATTAAGGCACTGTTAGTACCAATTATTTTAACAGAGAAAGTTTGAAATTTCATCCAATCTAGAACAAAGTCTGTGCTCATCATAATTTTCAACGTTGCGAAACTTAAGATTTCAAGTTAGAAGATTTTGAAGAATACAATGGTGGCAGTTTCTCACTGAATTCCCTGAAGATCATACTAATGAAGCAGGAACCTAATTCCTTTATAGCGAATCTAATCACCTACTCTTCCTTTACACTGGCTATTTAAAGAAAATATTAAGAAAGAAAAAGGCGGGAGAGATCATTTTACAGAATTTTCTCTTCAAGACAAGGAAACTTCAAATGCTTCATTGTCTCTGATTTTAAGAGAAGACAAAGAATATAAAATGAGCAACTAAGCTTAGAGATTGAGATTGTTTTTTTTTCCCTCCCAAACAGAATTCTGTTTTACCAACTTCCTATATACATACAAAGTATTTCAAACTTTTATCAATTTATAGTACACTACAAACTTTGAGAGAAAGTCTGTAAGTAGTTGTTTATAAAGATAAAACTACTTATACAAACGTCAAACAACATAAAAAATACGAAAAAAACAGATATTTTCTAAGTCTGTATATACATTACAAAAATCAATTGCCGTGCATTAGTCTAGCAAAAACTCGAAAATGGCCAGACCGATTTTGATGATTTTTTTGAGTGTGTCTAATTGGGTCCGTCGATGGTTTAGATTCACAATTGGACCCTCTAGTGTAGGAGTTCACCTGAAGTTAAAATTTAAAAATCACTCTAGCGGTCACAATTTTCTATGTTTCACAACGAAAAACAGTATATCCTACTAAAATAAATCGAGATGGTATTATCAAAAAATGAGCGAAATGCTACAATTAGAAGTGGAGGTTGACTTGAAATCCGAAATTAAAAACTCCCTAAACGACTGAACCGATTTAGACGATTTTTTTCTGTGTGTCTGATCGGGTCCCTCGGTGGTTTAGATTCACAACTGAACCCTCTAAAACCATTAGGTGTAGGAGTTCACCTGAAGTGTAAATTTAAAAATAGCTCTAGCGGTCAAAATGTTCGATGTTTCATAACGAAACAGAGTATATCCTAATTAAATAATCCGAGGTAGGTATCATCCAAATATGAGCGAAATCCGATAATTATAAGTGGAGGTTTACCTGAAATCCGAAAATTAAAATGAATTGCAACCCCATGTTTGGTTCGTCTCAATATATACCATGCAATTTAATATTTCATTTATTTAGGCAAAGCAATGCACGCCGGGTATTAGATAGTAAAAATATAGATACACCGAATGTTACAGAATCTACCAAAAGGCCTATATAAGTAAGATCAATAGGTATTACAGAGAGCATCGTTTTTGTCAAGGAACAGATACTCCCAAACTCTTCTACGAGTTCTGCGTATTCTTCAAGTTCTACATCACAATATTATCTGTAATCATATACATTTACATATGTCGTTTTCAGGAGGCGCTTACCTACCATTCCCGAGTACTTTCCGATGAGGTAAAATCAGAAATTCTCTACATGCCACGTGATGCTCAGTAGCTTCTTGCGCGATTATCATTTACCCATGTGTTGCTGAAGTTTTAGGCTCATACTGTAGCGATATTTACATCCAGACAGATAGTCCTAAACGGATCTAAAATCCTATTTTAACCAAACAAATGTAAGACTATATTTAATTAATGTTGGGAAGTAAACATTATGAGTATAATCATTAAAATTCATCGGAGAACATATTGTTTAAACAACTCACCTCATAGGATTCATGCTTCCATGATATCGCGATTTCAAACATAGTCATGTTCATCATCAGCCATAACTCCGACTGACGGAATTCTTCGGCCGTCAACTATTCTATTGTCGCCATCTTCAGTGCTGCCATCTATGGTTGAATTCATGAACTTCGAAATCAATGTAATTTCGTTAGGGATATCAAAATTCATTGATCTATTTTTGTTTTTCTGAATGTATATTTTTTCCCAAACTGTCAATTCCGAAGGTTTCTCTACTTGTTTTAAAAGTTTAGCTTCTCTTCCAATTTTATGATGTTCTAATAAACTATGTGCAGCAATTGCAGATTTTTCAATTTCACAATTTTTAATATTTCTGAAATGTTCTTTTGTCCGAATTTCCAAATTCCTTTTTGTTTTTCCTACATAAACTTTATTGCAATCTTCACAATTTATTTGATAAATTCCAGATTTCTTACTGTCTGGAACATTGACTTTTTTATTGGTACTTAGAAGATTACCCAGACTAAATTTATTTATTGGTGCCAAACAAATGTTGTATTTGTCAAAAATGTTTTGAAATTTCCTATGCATTTCAGGATGGTAAGTAATTTTCTTGTATTTTTTCTTTTCTTTGCAATTTTGTAGAGTAGTATATTCATTAAGTCTTTTTTTGTGTTTGAATTTCTTCAACTTATTTATAATTAATTCTTTATCAAAACCATTTAATCTAGCAGTGTTTAAGATATGTTTAAACTCTTTGTTGAAATTTTCTTCGTTTAATGGTACATTTGTCAATCTGTAAATTAAGCTATTGAATATTGCATGCTTATGAGCAATGTGATTGAAGCCTGATGATTTAATGTAATTATCTGTATGAGTTCCTTTTCTAAATATATCAAATTCAATTTTCAGTGTTTGATCATTCCTAATTATACATAAATCCAAAAAAGGAATTTTGTTTTCTTTTTCTAATTCAACGGTAACTTTACTGATTCATCCTGAAGGTTCAATAATTTAAGAGCATCTTCAATATCTTTAGAATTTATTATTGCGAAAATATCATCCACATATCTGAACCAAGTGTTAAACATCCATGGGTATGCTTTAGTGATTTGACACTCCAAGTAACTCATGAACAAATCAGCTAAAAATGGTGAGAGCGGATTGCCCATTGACAAACCCGAAACCTGTTGGTAAAATTTTCCATTATAGGTAAAATAAGAATTACTGACACATAGCTTAGTAAGAGTTATATATTCCTCTATTATTTCATTTTTAATATTTAGAGAACTTAACCATTTCCTCAAAAAATTTAGCATTTTTTCAACTGGTATACTTGGAAACAATGAAATTACATCAAATGTCAGTAATTCTTATTGGGTATCCTGTGATCTTCCATTCGATTAACATGATGCATCCTTCTTGACTTATAATCAGAAATTTTGTTTTCTAAAGGTTCCATGTGTAATTCTTCTAAGTTGTCTTAATTTTTTATGATCTAGTAGTGTGTATCCTGCAGTTCTCCGAAAGTATCTCATTTCAGCAGATTGAAGTCTCTGCATATCCTTCTGTTTCAGTGTTCATACTTCGCTAACATACAGAAGAACTGAAAGAGCCAGTGTTTTATATACTTTTAGTATTGAATGTTTCTGGCTAAGTGTGGTTTGAAGATAGAATTTATTAACCCTAAAATCCCTTAAAAATGTGATATTTTTGCATTTACATCCTTTTATTCTTCATATGAGATATTGCATCCTAGATATGTAAAATTATTCTCCTGGTCTAAAATTTTATTGTCAAGTATAATTTTACTTCTGTAGGATCTACACTTTGAAATGCTATTTTTTGTCTTATTTGTAGATACTCGTATCTTCAATTCATATTCTTCTGTAATTTTGTTAAGTCTATACAGACCTTTTTGCAGATTATCTTCTGAATTTGCAATTATTACTTTGTAATTTACAAACAATAAGATATTTTCTGATATTCTTATTCCAAATTTATATTTCTTGTTCAAACAACATATTTCTTCGTTGATAAAGATCGCAAAGAGTGTTGAGGAGAGGGAGCAACATATTTTGTAGTGATTACGTATCTCATAGTTCGATAATTGTTCCTCTTTCTGTTGACAATTTTGCCTGTTCGTAATGAGAGATATCTCCGCAAATTAACTTCTTTGACAAGGATATCGATTCAACAGTATACGATCGATATGGTACAGCAAGAAATTCCAAAAGAAAACAACTTTAAAAATTACCAAAAAAGTTAGTTCTATTTCTCTAAAAAATGTTATTAAATATTTCTTTTTTTTTTTTTTTTGCAAATGTCCCAGACTGTCTTTCGACATTCCTGGTTTCTCTCCTGGCATGGCGTATTTGTAACCCACTTATGAGGTTGGGGCGCCTGGAAGGTGGGGTTACGTTGCCCCGATGATATGACGGGTGATGATGACAGTGGTGCGCCAGGAGAGTCCCTAATCCTAAGCTTAATCTAAGATGAATATGAATGATGATGATGATTGCGATGGCCGTATGATTTCGGGGACCGTTTGGGGCCTTAAAGCTTTCCTGACATTTGTCTTACAGGTGAGGAAAAACCCCGATAAAAACCTCACCCAGGAAAACTGTCCCGACCGGGGATCGAACCCGGGCCCGCTGCGTGACAAGGCAGCACGCTACTCGAGACCACAGCGGTGGACAAAATTATTAAATGTTGTATAATGAATCTGCATTATTGTTAATATGCAATTTATAACTATACAGCCGGCTTAGAAATCGCCCGGAAGTAAGAACGCAATACATAACCTCACATTTGGTAAATATTAAACATTATAATTACTTTTATCGGCCGCGGTGGACTAGTGGTTATGCTCCTGGCCTCTGGTCCATAGGATCGCGGGTTCAAACCCGGCCGGGGTCGATGGATTTTTTAGGACGGAAAAATCCAAGGAGCAAGTTCTCCGGGAGGGACTTTAAGCCGTGGGACCCGAGTCTGAAGATTTTCAGGCTCGTAAAAAAGTCCTTAAGCCTGAATGAAAAGGCCTCTAAGCAAAATTTACCGAATTTTCCGTCCTAGTACTACCTTGGTTTCCTAGATGTCAGTATGAGGCGGACCACTCAAAAATGACATCTATACGAAAATAAGTGTAACTAAATTAGTATGATCCATGTTTGGTTCGTCTTCCGGGCTTATAGGCCGTGGTCTGGTTGTCTTCTTACTCGACGTTTCGTCTACTGCTGCGGTAGACCTCATCAGGAGATACTGCGTGCTCTAGACCACGGCCTATAAGCCCGGAAGACGAACCAAATATGGATCAAGACGCCGGCCGTGAAAGCCTACAATTATATAAATTAGTATGGTTGAAATTCTTCCGTGTAGGGGCAGAGCGCCTAAATCTCTGTAAAGGGAAACATGGGCTTACAAGAAGTATAATGAGTCTGCATTATTGTTAATATGCTATTTATAACTATACAGCCGGCTTAGAAATCGCCCGGAAGTAAGAACGCAATACATAACCTCACATTTGGTAAATATTTAACATTATAATTACTTTTAGCTTCTGATGTTGTATTATTCGCTAATAGTGACTAGAAATCCAACGCGAAGTTGAGTTTTTCACGATTTTGTCGCTCGTGATTTTTTCAGAAAAACGCAATCTATTGTTAGATAACTATTGATAAATACTTTTTGAAATTGAAAGCAAGAGACAGCCAGTGAGATTTAAAAATGCCAATCACATACATCTCACGCACATAAATTAACTCTAGGCCTAGTAACTCCTAACAAAGGAGAGGCCAAGGCTCAACATTGGAGTATGGTGGACTATACCATTGTAGTAGTAGCTAGATGAATAATTATGGATTTAGCACGAGAACACCTGTACATCAAAATTATAAATAACCGCTGTACTCGAATTAACACATACATTTATTGACTTAATGAATAATTTTCCAGTTGCATTGACAATTTAGAAGACGTACAATGCAACTGCTGGACCAGCTAAAGACCAATCAATATGGGAATATTCACGTGGGGACGCCAGCCTGTGGACGTCGCCAACAACAACCCCTGATCCCCCACCCACCAATCACGCTTCATCTCATATTCACATTATTTAATAGCTCTAATTCAAAATTAGTAAATAATATCGTTATACCACGGTCTAACGAACAAACAAGTTAATTGCAAGCAGATGAGATTATTACTGTGATATGGAGTTGAGGTCTGGCCATCCCTTGTAAACACATCACAAATTCCATTATCTGTAAGATTTTCATGGCTGTCAACATGAAAATAATTAATATTTTAGGAAAAAACAAAACAAATAATATTTTAGGAAAAAACAAAACAAATAATGAATATTTTAGGAAAAACAAAACAAATAATTAATATTTTAGGAAAAAACAAAACAAATAATAAATATTTTAGGAAAAAAACAAAACAAATAATTGATATTTTAGGAAAAACAAAACAAATAATATTTTAGGAAAAAACAAAACAAATAATTAATATTTTAGGAAAAAACAAAACAAATAATTAATATTTTAGGAAAAAACAAAACAAATAATATTTTAGGAAAAAACACAACAAACAATTAATATTTTAGGAAAAAACAAAACAATTAATATTTTAGGAAAAAACAAAACAAATTAATGAAACAACCGAAATGAAAGTTTTAAGGAAAATCGTAGGAAAATCGCTGAGAGAGAAAATACGCAGCTCTGTTATTAGAGAAGAATGTGAAATTGAACCCATAAACCTTTGGATAAATGATAGAAGAATCAACTGGAACGATCGCATAGATTGAATGGAGAACAGTAGATTAGTGAAGAAAGTACGTGACTGGACACCTCAGCAGAAAAGGCCATTAGGAAGACCTTAACTACGATGGAAGGATGTCACCATACCCCGGACCTGTAGTGAATGAACACGCAACAAGCTGCCAGCTTTCATGCGTAGAGGAAGAAGAAGAAGAAGAAGAAGAATTAATAGAGTAGCCCATATAAAAATTATAAAATAAAATTATAAGTTGTGGAATGCAAGCTTTTACGGACGGTAATCACAATGTTAAAAAATTCCAGGCTATGTGGCCGTGGTCTAAACTGCGGAGGGCATCTTCAGTGGCGAGTGCATCTAGATAGTGTTCCCTTGTCGCAAACTCGACATTCACTCTCTTAAGGTAGCCAAATGCCTCGTCATCTAATTAGTGACGCGCATGAATGGATTAACGAGATTCCCTCTGACCACGGCCTCATAGCCCGGAATCTTTTAACATTAAAGTGATAACATTATGAACTATGTATGTAGTCTCCTCAGCTGTTAAAACGTGTAAAACATTAAAGACCTTTCGGGATCAGTACCATCCTCAGCAGAAGGTTGTTCGTTACTTTCCTGCTACTATCCAGGTATTCATTAATACAGTAATTGAAATTTAGCAAAACACATAAGATGAGGATATCCATCCATCCATAGTAATTCTGCCCGAGGACAGGTCTTTCACTGCAATCATAGCATTTTCATGCTATGATTGCAGCTTTACTAGGGAATTGTAGGTGTGGTAGCTTCCCATTGCTTTCCACACCGGTGAAGGATGATGATGATAATGATAAGGATGATGATGATGATGGTCATATGATTTCGGGGACCGTTTGGGTCTTAAAGTCTTCCTGACATTTGTCTTACAGGTGAGGAAAAACCCCGATAAAAACCTCACCCAGAAAAACTGCTCCGACCGGAGATCGAATCCGGGCCCGCTGCGTGACAAGGCAGCACGCTACCTCGATACCACAGCGATGGACGATGAGAATATAAGAGAAGAAATAAAAGTGCAGCCTTCATTGGATAAAGTCACGAATTACAGAAAAAATTGGATTGATCACATGAATGGAAAGAGTAAGGAGATATATCCGTTTTGCAAGAAATCATCAAGCAAGAGGAAGTCGTATTGTTGGAAGATCTTCAAAACGTTGGACTGATGCATTATGAAGCTGGAACGGGCAATTGCCTAATCCTTAGAGGGACGACGAATACGATGGCATACATAATATCAAATTAGATATAAAATTGTATAATATTCTGTTCAATAATGGCGTAGCCCAAAGTTGAGCCATAATCTCTCCTTTGTTAGGAGTTACTAGATCAAGTTAATTTAGTTACATTGTTTGCCCAAAGATATCATTAATAGCATGCGATGCGGTCAACATACCGACTCAGAGACATCTAGCGCGTAACTAAGGTATTACTATGATGTTGGAGTGGGTAAATTATAACCGTGATTCAAAATTGACTTTACAAATTTACAAGCTTATAGAAATTTATTTAGAAGACCTACAGAATTGGTTTTAATGTCATATGATTGCACAACTCATCAAGTTTTCACCGACATAGTTTTATAGTACCTAGTTCTCTCACCGCGTGTGCTAACGTAGTTCATATCAAAATGGCTGCTTTCACAGGTGCCGAGCGTGCTCGTTGTGTGTTTTTGTTCGAAGAAACTAAATCTGCGACAATTGTTCAGCGTAGATTTCGTACCCAGTATGGTAAGGATCCTCCTAGCAGGCCAACAATTTATTCTTGGCACCAAACATTTGTTAGGACTGGCTGCTCTGTTAGTCATTCCAAGCATATTGGCCGTCCACGTACGGCTGAAGCTGTGGTTTAACAAGTGAGGGATAGCTTTGCTCGGAGCCCTAGGAAATTAACGCGGCGTGCGTCACGTGAGACTGGCATTTCACAACCGACCATTTGGCGGATACTACGGAGACGTTTGCACTTGAAACCATACCGATTTTCGATGGTGCAACACATTATTGATAGTGATAAGATGGTTCGACGTGATTTCTGTGCAGAAATGCTTGGTCGGATTGAGGAAGATGAAACGTATTTGAACCACGTAATATTCAGCGACGAGTCTACATTCCACGTCAGTGGCAAAGTAAATACCCATAACTGCATGATATGGGGCTCTGAACCTCCACATCTCCATCTGCAACACGTACGTGACAGCCCGAAAGTGAATGTGTTTTGTGCCCTAAGTAAAACTAAAGTGTACGGCCCCTTCTTTTTCCAAGAAAAAAAGTATCAACGGTACGATTTATCTGGATATGCTACAACAGTTTCTTATTCCACAGATAGATGCAGACGACCAAGAAGGACACATTCAATTTCAACAGGATGGTGCACCTCCACATTACCTCATCGACGTCCGTGATTTTCTGAACATGAGGTTTCCTGGTCGGTGGATTGGTCGTGGGGGACCAACAAACATGGCCACCTCGGTCTCCTGATTTAACGCCACTGGACTTTTTCTTATGGGGGTTCCTTAAAGATAAAGTGTACGTTCGGCCCTTACCTACCAATCTTGCTGAGCTCCGAAACCGAATCACCGCCGCAGCTGCGTTACTGAAGCCGGATGTGCTGCAACGTGCGTGGGAGGAGATTGATTTCAGGTTGGATGTTTGCTGCATGACCAACGGAAGCCACATTGAACCGCGTTGACTGAATAGGTGAAAACTTGATGAGTTGTGCTGTGATATGACATTTAAACCAATTCTGTAGGTCTTCAAAACTTGATGAGTTGTTCTATCATATGACATTAAAACCAATTCTGTAGGTCTTCTAAATAAATTTCTATAAGCTTGTAAAGTTGTAAAGTCAATTTTGAATCACGGTGTACTTAGAAGTATTTTTATTCAGACTTAAGGACCGTTTACGAGCCCGAAAATCTTCGGACTCGGGACCCACAGCATTAAATTCCCTCCCAGAGGACTTACTTCTTGGATTTTCCATTCTAAAAAAAATCCATCGACTTCGACCGAGTTTGAACGCGCGACCCTCGGTACCAGAGGCAAGGAGCATAACCACTAACCGCGGTCGTTGACATAATATTGAAACAAATTTCACATTTTAAATATCTTGGAAATCACATGTCTTATAACTATGATAACGACGTTGAAATACTGTAAAGATCTCGCGTTTCCAAAGTTTATGTGGAACAATGTGACGAATGAATACAAATAAAACAAGAAAGGGCACTCAATTAAAATTTTATAAAAAAAACTGCTGTGTCAATATTTTTGTATGGCAGTGATTGTTGGATGCCGAATAAAAATTATGAAAGCAGAATAAGTGCATGGGAAATGACATTTTTAAGAAAAGTAAAGGGATGCTCATTAAAAAACCACATTAGCAGTGAAGATATACTTAATGAATTGTAAATTACACCTCTCTCAGATAAAGTTAAAACTTACAGAACAAAATGGATTCAACATACAGACAGAATGAAGAAAGCCGAATACCCAAAACGCCCGAAAATATATACTTACAGACAAGAGATCCCAAGGAAGACCAAGCTGACGTAATGAAGAACCGTTATATGCCAGAAGGCTTATATCGTGAAGCATGATGTTGATGATGGAACTTTATTACATTAGATTCACTATAAATCACCTATTTTATTACATAAACTGTTGGGATTATATGAATTAAATCTATATTGTATGCTCATCTGTCGTTTTTTCACACATTGCTAATGTGCGTTCATGCTTAATGTAGTAAATAATTTTCTGAGAAAAACCATGCATTTCATTCAGTCATTATATCAAACTCCATGAAAACAGACTCCAAATTATAAAACTTTTAAGGGGGGATGGGTGAAAAATTGACAATTTGAGATCAAAATTGACATTTTTTGTTTTTTTTTTACTAAAAAATAGCCTGTACTCTAATGTGTATGTTGACAAAGTTTCAAAGGCGCTTCTAAGTGCCCTGAATTACGTCAGAGTTAAAAGGCTGCGCCAGTTAAATGCCACCTGCATGCAAATATTTAAACTTGTTTTTCCACACTGTTATTTTCACTGCATTTTTGTATATTCAAAATTGAATGGAATTCAGAAATTTTGTCCTAGAATGTTCAAATTTTTACTGCATATCCTAAAACCAATGTGTAACAAAGTAGTGCATGGGTTTCATGATTGAAGTAGTATTTTAAGAAATAAACAATAAAATGTATGCAATTATTATTTTTTTTTGTAATTCCACGCATGGGGTATAACAATTTTTTTCTCCCTTTGTATTCACATTATATAAATTCTAATGCATGATGTTTTTCTAAATATTTTAAGGAGTCTTGTAGAAAAAATCAGACATTTTACTAAAAAATTTTGGAACCCATTTAATTATAATGTATGCAATTTTTTAAATGTATAATATTAAATAACTCGTAAAATAAACGCTTCACAAGAATGAAACAAACACATCATTATGTTTCATGCAGTGAATGTTTGTACAAAAAATCTCTAGCTCAAAAAATGTAGAAAATAATAATTTCACCCAACATCCCCCAGAAGAAAATAATTAGGTTCCATTCATTCCTATCAAATAAATGTATGATATTTACACTAGCGAATCTTGAGTTTAATTACCGTGCGGACATAAGCTCTCCGTATATCACTATCCTGAGATAATGTTCTCCAATTTCCAATAATTCCCTGTATAATTCACCTCCCTGATATCAATATTAATGTTATTCTCTTGCCTAATTCTTGATCTACCTACTGGGGGCTTTCTACCTGGTTTTCCGACCAAAACTATCCATACCCCACTTTGATTCCCCAATCCTGCCACATGTCCTGTTAACCGCAGCCTACGAGACTTTACTGTTCTTATTAAATTTGGTCTCCCATAAAGAAAATGTAATTCGGTGTTCTCCATTCGCCTGCTTGTCTCTCTTTGGTTCAAAAATTATTCTAAGCACTTTGTTGTCAAATATTCGTAATCATCTTCCATGAACGAAACAAATATTTTCGATTAATTTGAAATATAAGAAAGTGACTAAGGTCCCTTTTCACAGTATATGATTAAATTAGTTTCAAAAATGTAAAAAAGTTATTTTTTTCTGGGTTTACAATGTCATGACATCTTACTGTATATATTTCTAAATTATGTAACAAATCTCCATATCTCTCTTTCTTCCACACCTCTTATTCCATGCCTCTTTCTATCACAGCTTTGACCATTCCTCAAGTCCAAGATAGTGTGGTTTATCCTTCTTCATTCTTCCTGTCGGATTCCATTCCTAAACATACTTCAATAATCTGCCTTCAGTCATATTTCCAAAACCCTGAATTATGATGATCTTGAAGATTTTCGGGCTGTAGGCCGTGGTCGTGAGGCTTGTAGTTCCCCGACGTTTCGCCAGAGACTGTGTCTGGCATCCTCGAGACAACCCTTGAGGATGCCAGACGCAGTCTCTGGCGAAACGTCGGGGAACTACAAGCCTACAGCCCGAAAATCTTCAAGATCATCATAGCAACTCCGGCCGTGAAAGTCTACGTGAATACAAATTATCTGAATTATATTGTTTTGATAGTTTATACTAAGGATCCTTGCACTTCATATTTCCTTTTGTAATATTATTTACAGCATACAGCTATTCACCACGAGGAAAAAGAAGTTAGGGAAGACCAAAGAAAAGATGGAAACAGCGGTAATATGGAGCCGAAACAGGCTAGTAAATAAGCCTAGACCGTGATGAAGAAGAACATTATAATTTTTCTGTACAAAAAAGGCCCATGTAAAATTTTCAGAGAGTTACGTTTATGTAATGGCGTTTTAATGCTATTTATCATGGTGGCAAATTTGAGATTTTGTAATACAAGTTACATCTCTGACATATGACAGAAACAAGCAACATGAATAGTCTGACGCTAAAATATTAAATCTAACTACTCTGAAACTTAATGGATACAAATTTGTTGACTTGTTTTCAACTCCAATTAACTCAGTGTGAATGCAACTGTATTCTCAAAGCGTTCTATCATCCAGTGTCTAGTGTAATTCAGTCAAATTATACATTTCTCTTGCGTCACATAGAAATTCTGCTTAAAAAATGTTGGTAACCAAATAATTATAGCAAGTCACAATACAGGGTGTAAAAGAAAAATTCGGTACACAGAATTGCAGGAACTGCCTAAAATAAGTGAATTTCTTAGCAAGTCCAATATGTGGTCCGATTTTGCTGGTTAATGGAATATTATGTTTCTTTGTTATTAAAATGAATGTATCCTTTTTTCTTTCATAATGGTCGAATTTCGCTGATTTTTGGAGCATATCTTTCTTATTTTGTTTAATTCATGTACCTAGTTTTGTTGCGAAAAATCGACAATTTCGGTCCTTGGAGCGATTTTTAACCCCCACTCTCATTAAGTCTTCATTTTACAGGTTAATGAACGCGACTTTATTTTGTAATTAATTGTTACGTGACAAGTTTGGTTCCGGAAAAATTGTCAGCCATTAGAGCGTTTAGAGATAGGGCCTCTCTCTCTCTCTCTCCTCTCCTCTCTCTCTCTCTCTCTCTATCTCATCTCTCTCTATCTCTCTCTCTCTCTCTCTCTCTCTCTCTCTCTCTCTCTCTCTATATATATATATATATATATATATATATAGGGCCTATATATGATCATTTTCAGTGGTTATTAAGTAGGATTGATAAAGATTTGTAAAAAAATTAAAATATATTTTCATGGGTAAAACGTAAATTGCAAAGATCTGCATTTCTTGGGGATTCTATAATAAACCAAAGAATTCATCATAAGCAATGCCACGAGTGATTTCCAAATTATCGATAAATTCACGACTCACGAAGTGAGAGAATTTGGAAATCAAGAGTGGCATTTGTTAGGACTATTTAACGAATGAAATTAAGCTGTATACTCACAAATCATTATTTAAATATAGTTATTTTAAAATATTTATGTATTTAATGTAAACGGCGATGTTTGAAAACAAATCAGAAATGTGAGGTTATGTTCATTCACTGCAACTAGATCATATTATTTATTGCCAAATAAGATCGCAATATTGTAAGAATGCACCCAAGTGGAGAAATAATGAAACACATCAAACTATATATCATAATCAACATTACGGGTTATTCATTTATTTTTTTAGTAAACAACTCAGTAAAATCAAGGAATCTGTTCATTATTTGCTATATTCAATGTATTTGTTGGAGACAAATAATGTTCTGTCCTGTTCAGAACATTAAAAAGGAGGAGCTTTCTTTATCACAAAAGCAGGAGCTGATAAAGAGAAATCGATAAAGAGCGAGGTGAAACACGACTGTCATTGGTTGTAAAACAAAATTCATTGAAACGTGATCGGTCATTGACTAGCATTTGTGGCACGAGTTAAATAGTCAATAATAATAACTACCTGATTTGGACCTAAACATACTTAAAACACCTTCTACTCGTGTTTGGCGTAATGCTACATCGAGGAATGAGATAAAACTCTTTTCATTGAAGAAGATATGTGATATATAACCCTAGCAATGATTCCTGACGAATGAAATTTGTAATGAGAGCTTAGATGCGAGTCCTGTACTAACCAGATATATATATATATATATATATATACACACACACACACACACACACACACAACACACTGTATTTGGTTTATATCACACTCTTAATGTTTTAAATAACCACTAAATGTCACTTTAATTTAAACAATTTATAGTCTTCCTCGCGCCGTAGCCATGTGATTAAGGCAAGATGTCTTGGCGCAGAGCTACGGGACTTGCACTGGTTCGAGTATCGATGGAGGAAGAAATGTTCTCAAGGAATTTCTGCCAGTATGGGACCGATGCCCACCCAACATCGTGAGGCATTTGGGTAGCTACAATAACTAGCTGCTCCAGGTTGAGAAGACCAGCTATAATGGCTGGGGGACCCGACATTCACATTGCACTATAATTTTAAGACTTCAGGCAGCAAGTGTTCAAAATATTATAATTAAAGTCTACGGTTTAAAATCTAAAATCAGTATGAGAATAAAGTTTTTGGCGGGTAAAATGGGAACCCCGAGGAAAACATGTCCTAACTATTATTCCTTCACCATGAACCCCACATTGAAAGGCAACCACTAATAATCATTGAGAACTTTGTAAATGAAGTTTGTTCATCAATCCTCATTTAACATTTATATAGAGACAATTGTGAGAATCTGCACAACCAGACGGAGAGAGAGAGAGAGAGAGAGAGAGAGAGAGAGAGAGAGAGGAGAGAGAGAGAGAGACAGACAGAGACAGAGAGAGACAGAGATAGAGAGAGAGAG